>PTEX01000176.1:361977-418563 GCA_003342815.1 Eudromia elegans
GCGCGCGCGGGCAGGGCGCCCCGCCCCGCCGTGAGGCTCACGGCGGAGCGCGGCCGGTTCCACGCGTGTCCTGCCCTGTTGTTGTTGGTACAGACGTGATCCAGAAGGGGAGCGGATCGTGGGCGCGCCTCCCGGCTCCCCTCTCGTGTTTTCACGTCTGCAGTGCACAGAGGTGGTAGGTACCCTCGTCTAGAAAAGGGATGGCGCCCCAGAGGAGGAGGCTTCGCTCCTGCGTGGGGAGGGAGCTCGTGGACAGCGGCCTCGCCCCGCGAACGAACTGTAGTGAACTTTCCTTCCTTTCAGTTCAAATCTGTATGTTGAGATTCAGTTTAAAKATCTTCAAAGATTCCTGTTTCTGATGCAGTCTGGCACACCACGCCTCATTCTGCAATCCCCCAGTCACCACGGTGTCCCTTACAAACACCACGGAATTTCATCTTCAGAGCCAGTTCTTCCCTCACATGCAACCCCGTCAGCCAAAGAATTACACRCTCTTGTTCTCTCAGTGCTATTTAGTGCTGTTTTTAAAGGAACACTAGAGGGTGCTCCTCTCCCGTTTCACATTCTCCACTTGTCTTAAAAAAAGATGCAAGTTTTGAATAAACAGGTAAGCTTATTTGTGATTCACTAGGAAAGATCCGACTTAACTTCAGTAACCCTCTCAGTGAATTACAGTGAGCACTCAATATCATTAAATACACTGATTTCACTTGTTGTTGCGCTGCATCTTATCAAGAAGCCTTCGCTTTGAAAACACAGCACTTACACAACTCAGTGAAAGGCAGCATTGATTTTGAGTTACCCATCTGTGATGTGACTTGTAAAAGCAACTTGAAGCCATGCAGAGAAGCCCGATTCAAAGTCAAGTCCTTATGAATAGAAAAGCTGGGAAACCTCAACAGAAGCAATTAACTGGGCACGCAGTATGTATGTAACAGCTAATTTGTCAGCATTCATATAAATCCAGAGTAGTTAGAGAGCTGCTGTAGAGCTCGATGGAAATGCCAGAGGGCAAGCAGATGAATTCAGAGCACTTTGTAAAGGAGAAACATGAATGGGCAATAGATACAAACACAGACAATGAGGCCTCCTTATTCCAGCTGCTTACAGTGGAACTTGTTTCCATGTGCAACTTAGTAACATATGGTGATATTTTCATAACAGCTCTACCACCCATCAGTGCTTTATGATACCATATCTCATTATGGTCAGAGATTTGCATTTTTTCCTACTGGACGCAGGAGCTGATGCGAAGATTTGCATGACCTGCCTCACTGCCTGAGATGACTCCGACCATTCTCCAGCTCACTAAAGATTTTACCCAGAGAGGTTCCTCTCCGAGTGGGCCTAAAGGGCCACTTGAATCGACATAACAGCTTTCATGTCTTCCAGAACACCTTACAGACTCCTCATGAGGACAGGTAAATACTTCCTCCATCTTACACATGCAAAAAATTTCTGCAGCATCTTCTGAACTTCCTGAATCTCAGAAGAAATATCCRAAATGTCGCTGCGAATCACTTCCCTCCTTCCACTGACACCATGACAGAAAACATCCCCAACGAGAGAGCAACTCAAAGGTGAGGCTTAATTCTGACATGAGACAAGGGCAGTCCTGGCGCGCCTCACTTGTTCCCGTGTAGCTCATTCCTGCACACTTCCATAGGAACTGCAGCTGCTCACAAGCCCTGGCAATCAAGCCCTTCATTTGTGTCTGCCTCAGAGWATGTCTCAATATTAGCACTTACCCACAGCTTTAAGACTTGGGGACATTCACACACCTACACTGTGTGCCTGCCAAGAATACTCACTGCTCTAAGTCTCATCTACACATGCACTTCTCTTATTTTGTGCCATCTTACCATCATTTTGAACRGCCATCTCATAGAAGGCTCAGATTCATCTCCATAATCTTTAGAGATCTGGGTTGTAAAGCTGTAGTTATATGTTCATATATGCATTATATGCATATATATGCATATATAATGCATATGCATTAACTGCAATATGTCCATTGCAGTTAAATGCAAACATGGAATGTATGTTGCAAGCGACAAGTCAGTTCCCTCCAGCGTCCATCTAGCATCAATGGCAAAACAGCAGGTATTGCTGGAAAGCAGATCATTTCTGGGTTTGAATTTGAGTGGGATGACTGGTCTAATATGTTTTGGAGAGGAATTTTTCTTTTGGTGTGTACTGTAAAGTGCTTAACATACTTATATACATATAAATAAGACCTAATATGTATATAAAAGGTACTTACAACAGTCATGCTGACTCCTTTCAAAACAGTTGTCTTCAAATTCCTGTAGTTCGTAACTTTGTCACAGCTTCATTTACCCCCTTTCAAAAAACAAGAAAATATTCTAGTAAAAGGTAAATACATTTGTCAAATGAATGGGACTGAAAGAAACTAATGATGGTAAACTGCAAGACACTTAAGTGTGTTTTAATAAGAACCTGCAATTGAACTGCTTGATCAAAATACAGCCCCATTTAGCCAGACTATTCGGTCTGGAACCCCAGCTACATAAGTCCTAGGAAGATGAATTTGCAGGAAATTCATATTGCTGTGTTTCTGCCCAGGACAAACATTAGCAAAATGCAGGCTTTTCCTGTGGTATTCTGTTTTGGAATTCTGGCTTTTCATAAAGACTGAAAGCACATGAAAAATCAAGGACATACACATTCAAGATTCAGTCACAACATTTAAGTCTGGAGACAGATTAACCCAAGGTCCCTTCTAGCAAAGGTATCAAATAAATACRTTAGCTAAGAATTAGCTAAGAAAATGTGAGGGGATTGGTTTTGATTGGCAAACCATTGATTTGGTCTAYGTGTTTGTAACAAACTTTTGTTTCAGCCCCATTATGTTAGTAGCAGCAGAAATTTTGCATGTTCCCAGAAGAAGAGATTTGTATCCTACAAAGAGATGAATTACAGATGACCGAGAAGGCAAAAATGTTACTCCTTCAGGAAAGAGCTGTTTTTTCATGGCACCTGTTCAGGATTCCTCCAAGAACAATTCAATACATTGGAGACAAATGTCCTTCTTTCACCCCACCTCACATCCAAGCTGCCTCTTTCTGTGTTACTTTTTAGTAATACCAACAACAGCAGATGTTAAACAGTAATGGTTTGTGCTTCGTGGAAAACACTTTAAGTTGCATATATGGGTTATCTGAGGACTTACACCTAACAATAATGCACTCTTACTATGCTAACCCTGTAAAACTCTTCATTTTTTAGACTCTTCCAAAGGTTGTGCAATATATAACTTAGCTAATGCGATAAATGGTCGTAGCAATTATAGTTCAGCTGGAATCTTCTGCACGGTTCATAGATTCAAGGRGTCATCAGAAGGCTACCCAGGCACAATAGTGCTTTGCACTGCCATGATTCTGTTATCTCCTGGACGTGGGATGTACGAGCAGAGGCARCTCTCCCAAGTGTCCTTTATGAACTTTCCCTTAGAATTAACTCTTCCTGAGAAGTGAGAGAATATGGGGAAGTATRTGACATTTCATATTTATTAAAGAACTTAGTCTGTTGATATTCCTGCCCTCAGAGCCTCTCACTGATAAAGAATATCTAGTGTAAAAAAAGAATATTTGATGTAAGGTATTCTGCAAATGCAGCAGCAGAAAGATAGGAGGCTGATGAAAGGTGGAGCTGGCAGATACAGCAGTGAGTTGGCAGGAGCCTTGGAGCTGGGAATTACAGAAAAATGTTAACACTGTTCAGCTTGAGCTCATTACCCCCACTGCAGAACACAACTCAGCAGCAGTTTTTACGTAAGCAAAGGAAGATAAAGSCTCACTCCATCACAGCCTGCATGCCTTTCCATTAAAAGAGACTTGGCAAGTTCAAGCTGATGCTTTGTCCTTATCGCTTCCTGTTTTGTCCAGTTTAGGAGCACTTATGGTAAAAAGAATAGATCATATCCTGTGATCTTTACTGTGTTCAACCTTCTCTTACAGGAAAAGGTTTAAACTTTAGAAATACCCTAAGTGATCTGCCAAGAAAATATTTTTTTATCTCTTTTAATCCTTTATGACAAGGTTGAAGAGTGACTTCTTCATCTTTTTAGTATATTATTAGGTAAAATATAGCTTGTGGTTTTCTACAGTGCTGCCAGAAAGTTCCATAAACAAAGCATGCTTAACTGAGGAGCCAAGGATGTTAAATGTTTCAGAAAAAAATTCTTCTCTGACATATTTGTTAGGAATCTTGAATTACAGAAAGACAAGGAAAGATAAGCAGCAGCTCAATACCTTGCAGGTGTCTCCTCAGTAAAGCTAACACACAGCAAACACCATGATCCTAAGGAAAATTCCTTCCCTTTGCAGCCTTCCAGGTTTCAGAYCCTTGGGATGTCCCCAGTTCAACTACCAGTAGTTCTCCAGGCTCACAATTTTACAGTAAAAGTTACTCCAAGTCTCCTTCTGTCATGTGAAATAGTAAGGGAAATGGGAAATTAACTTCTAACCCTCAAAAGCAAACTTTATTTGTGATTAGAAGTTCTAATAATTGCACTAACTTTACCCTAACTATGATTTGACTGTCTCAGTGTTTTGTTCTATATACAAAAAAATCTACAAAATCYCTACATTAAAAATCTACACAAAACTTCTTCTCTTCTGAAGGTGCTAAGCTGAAGATACACGTTTATATTTGAAACCAACACGATTCAGTTCATCCTGGATTTCAGTGACAGAAGATGTAACTATAAGAACCTGCAAGTTATCAGACTTCCTCCCCTGTAAGCCTAGGGCTACAGACAGGAATKGGTTACTGATTTTGACGATGGCAAAACCCAAACCATAGCTCAGCACCCACCGCCCAAGGCTGGACGATGATTTTTTCGTGCACCTTTTAGCCATTTACTCAAAGATTTTACTGGAAGTTAGAACCGAATGATCCTGTGCCAAGGAAAAATGTAYTTTAAAGTATTTTCTAGCTGCACTCTGGAGCTGATGAAGGCATTTTCCACGATCATTCCAAAGACTGGCACCTGGGAGCTGGCAGCACTACAAGGGCTTTAAATTACCAGGGCAGTTGTGCATGCGTATTGTCCCCAATTAACCAAGACCTAGAATTTTAAATTCCAGGACTATTTTTGAATATTTTGGTTAGGCTTTTAAGTTTTCTTTTTCCATCTCCAATAATGCATTCAGAGATAGAAGAKCTCATCAGCTCTAAAAAAGCAACCAGAATCATTTGCATTTCTGTAAAATGGAGGAAACCTCAAGTTTGTCATTCCTATTTTTATACCAATTGCAAATGAGAGAACAAAAGCATTTGTGCCCTTATGCAAAGTACAGCTAACTAGCCAAGGAGAAATTTTGTTTCTCTTCRTTTATTAAAAAGAGAGTKTTTTTGGAGGTGGATACAACAGACRACCCTGCTGTTATTCTCACACGAGAATCAAAGGCTGCAGGAATAGAAAGTTCACTTTTACAAGASCRCAAGAAYTCTAGTGGGAGAGASACACAMAAAYACTTAAATCTCCTCCTCTGGTTGCTTATGGGAATGGAGTGGAGTTCAATCTAGTTTCCTGGTGAAAGAAGTCTCTGTCATTGTGTATTATGGAGCCCATTTTACAAAACTGCAGAAGTAAACTGAAGTTTGACAGCTACGTAACTATCTTAGGCTGAGCCCAAAGCCACTGACCATAGATATTAGAACTGCAGCTGAGAAAGGCTTTTCATCTGACATATCATATATTAAAATATAAAACTCACTTGTGACGGAACCCTCTGTAAGATGCAGTCTGCTGCAGTTGGCCCTCGTGGTAAGAGAGGAAACGCTGCAAACACTCATTTCTTTCTCTGCAGTTTCTGCAAAGAGAGAAGAACATCTGGTAGAAAAGGGTCCGAGTGAGGCTTTGTTCAGGATGATGTGCTCTGCAGACTAAGGATAACCATTTTGACCATGAACCGCATGGCTTGGAGACTGGMATGGCATCTTCAGATGAAACACGTGTCTCCATTCACTGCTGTGGGCTGACCAGCTAACCAAGCCGTCCTCGGCAGCTTCTAAATCAACAGATGCACTTTGATTYCTCAGAGTTTCTTATGGACTACTAAGTGTCCCTTCAGCCCCACTTTTGATAGAAGCACTAAGAAGCGATGTGAAAATCATCTTCACTGTGAATTAGCTTCGCTGACCAGGCAGAGTATTCACCAGGACYCCATCAGTCACCAGTGATGGGTTATGACTTTCATGAAACGCGTGTGCACGGCCTTTCAAAATCATGTGCTTCCCTTCCTGTCCATCTGTCTAGATACGCCTTCGTCCTTAAAGTTGGTGCTATTCAGCTTCCTCTTTGTCTGAAATAGAGCTTTTCTCCCTCTCTAGGAGATGGCATCAGCAAACGTCATGCAAGGATCCTTCATCTTCTCTTTCCTGGTATAAATAAAAAGGTGGCATTGCTGAAAAGGAATCGTAGGCCCTGAAACTTTCATTTCTAATATGTAAGAGCAGGTAACATTGAAAATCGTATCTAGGCCATAAGGTGCATCTGGGATTGAGAACAGCTGATAGGGTAAATGAGAGAAAAGAAAAAATGTAGTATGAAAAATAAAATATGACTGAAATTTGTTTTGAGAAACCCCTGTGGTTAGAAAAAATAGAGTGTATACTTGTTGGTAACACAAATGTACCTTTCCCAATATTTAATTTTTAATTAAACTTGAATCCAGTTAAGAGATTTCACTGCCTGAAAATCAAAGCTTTCTTTATCCTGGATAACTGTCTAGAGAAAGAAACCCCTTCGGCAGAGCTGAAGGCACTGTTCCAAAACACTGATTACAGAAGAAAGATATACAAACACACACATATATATTGATATGTATATAAGATTAGCAAATTATATTAAAAAAGTTGAAGTTTGGTACATTTTTACTTCCCTTTTCAGAATAACTATGAGTAATATTGCTGAGTAATTACTGTAAGTCAGGAAACATCTATTACTTTGTTTACTCAGGAGACCAGGGCTTTTCTTGGAGAAGTGCAAAGATAAAAGAAATCTCTTCTGGGATTTCCTCAGAAGATTTAACAGATGCTCTAGAGCAGCCATTTCCTATTGTGAGGAGCAAGGGAGAAGATTCCGTTCTGTCCTTGTAAAAGAAAAGCAGCAAGTATTTTTGCCTGGAAAGCGGTCGCGTGGGGTATTTTATTACCTTTCTCAAGAACAACAGGGCTCGGAGGCCAGTAAGCAAATGAGATCACATGGCCAAGGGCGCAGATGGCAGAGGTGGCTGGTGCGGCAGGACGGCCCTCGCKTTGCCCTTCGGCGGCTCCGGGTTCCGCTCACAACCAGGATGGAGAGGAAAAAGCAGCAGTTACTTTTGGGAACGGAAACAAGCTTAGAAACTGCAAATCCGTCCTCCGAGATGCTAAAAGAAATAGTACTCAAGTGGTTTCTGGAGACGCAGGCTGCAGTAATATTAGAGAATGGTACTTTTCCGGAATGGTTCCATGGATTCATTACGAGAAAGTAAGGCTATGTACAAATATATTATGACATAAAGTAGATTATATTAAAAATGTATTTACATTTCTCTGTCTTTTGTAAGCAAGAGAGACTTTTATGATTGSATTTAGGCTTTCCTTAATTAAAAAAATACTAACCTCCCCTTAAAGCCTGTGGGTTTTAATAAGGGGCAGGTAATATTCATACAGAATCAAAGAAAGCATTAAACAATGGCAACTATGCTGCTTAAATGCCAGGAGCAGAYGGGTGCTCTATGAAGGTGAGGGCACATGATTATGTGATTTTTAGAAGCTTCTGTTGAATTCCTGTATCTTTCATTAAGCAGGCTTAGATTTGGGGCTCCAATAATCAAAAAGTCAAATAATTTTAACCCAACTCAAAATGTSACAAATAGAGCCTTCAAAAATGTAAGTTATTTGTAGCAGGGAACAAAAAAAGGGCATCTTGCATGCAAGAAACAAATGGGTGCTCAGCTCTTTGCTGGGTGTTGTCCGCTGAAGTGATGGAGCACAGTGGTGTTTCCACAAAGCTGGTTTTGCTCAGCAGTAAAACTACTTGCTTTTATTCAMGGGTAAATCATTCTTTCCATAGGCAGACTGAAGACATGCTGAGAGCCAGAGACGTCGGCTGCTTTTTGATCAGACTAAGCGACAGAGCAATCGGTTACATTCTCTCCTACAGGTAAGGCTGTAGCGCACAGGAAACAAAAGCTTGCTGCTTCTTGGGCAGGAATGGTCACCGTTTGTTATCTGCCCTTTGCTCTTCCTTTAAAATATTTTGGTTCGTGTGGTTTTCTGGCGCGCACGGTGCATTTTCACACCGGCTCACGGGATCAAATTCACAGGAAACATGCAAAGTGGTGTTAGATAGTGGAACCGAATCTGCACAAGCACGTGAAGGCATTCAGCGCTGAAAAATACGTTCCATTTCAGGGTCTTTTTGGTATAGGAATATTTAAGAGGCAATGGTGTTTTAAAAGGTCCATGTGGAAGGGGAAAGGAGCCCATGCAGACAAGATTTTCTGGATGCTTCTCAAAGTATTGTGTCCCTGGAACTATATTCCTGGGAACTGCTCTAACTTCCTCAGTGGCAGAAASACAGATGGGTTGCAGACTAATAAAATAATACTGATGTGCAACTTGCACATAAAGCRAATGAAGAAGTGCTGCAGGGTGAGTAAGACAGAAAGCAGTTGTGGTCTCTTTGCATTCAAGTAGTGCAGAAAAAAAGTCACAGTTTGCAAGCTGAGCATAGAGAAGATGGAAACGTTTTGGTTTGCACATCTGGTGACATGCAGCAATAGGAGACACTGGTTCAGAGACTGCAGAACAGACAAGGGTGGTCGGTGGCCCACAGTGAAAAGGTAGAAAAGACAGAAGAATGGGCACAACGGCCCATCTAAGCAGCAGGTGCTCTCTCAGCTGCACCCTGGCTGGTTAGATTGCTCAGAAAATCACCCAGAAAATAACTTGGGAGTTTCGTCCAGAAAGAGATTTGCCGATTTTGCACCTATTTCTTAAATATTATCTACAATGCATTCTACATGTTTTGAATCGCGTAAGAAATGCACTTTAGGATTTCAGACTTCACAAAACCGCAGGTCRTTTGAGGTTGGAAGGGGCGCCTGGAAATCCTCGTGCAGCTCCCCAGGATCCCCTTGTCCCTGCCAGCCACACGGGCACGTTGCCGCCTCGTGATCAATTGCTGCACCAGAACTCCCAGCTCCCTGAGGCGTCATGCTCACGTCAGCATGGCTTSTTGGTTTTGTTTTAGCTTTTTAGCATAGGTAGGCCTGTATGTATGYGTGTGTATGTAAAAAAAGAGGGGCAATATAAGTGCAAAAGTGCCGTTTGCTCATATGAAAAACAAACCAAAACAACAAAAAACCCACTACTTTGTAAAACCATTAGAACCATTACTTTGTAAACCTACAACACCATCACACTCTGGAGCAAACAGGTACTGTTATGTGAAGTATTGATGTAACTCGTGTGGGCCTGTGAACCTGCAAAGAGGCTGGATTTAGAAGGCCAATAAGGAGAGCAAAAGAGAGCAGCCAGGATGGGAAATGTATTAAATCAAAAAATATGAGAGGTCAAATACATCTATTAGCATGACATCCTARATTCTAAATTAATTTCTGTTTTTCTATGTATTTCCAGTTGGGGAAAAATAAGACTCAAAATACATGTATCTCACCCTTCTCCTGCTACCACCCCACAGTGAGGATAACAGCTTATTCTCACTATTTAATTGGTTTTGTTCAAATAGCAGAARTCTACCGTGTGAGATGTAAGAGCTCGAGCTGAAGGTCAGTATGGTTTCACACAATGACAATTCCATCTTTAAAGATCTTCTACACCTATAAAAGAAACATGACGAAAACATGAGGTTTGTAGATCTGCCTTTCAAGAGTCAGGACCGTTCACACACTGTACAGACACAAAGCCCTCTCTGACTCTTGACTCTTCAGATAAAYGCAGTCTGGATCCAATTCCCAGTARGTTTTGAGTTGCCAGACTTGAATCGAGGACGCCAAACCAAGCCAGGGTATTTCTAATCCACACCAAACTATGACTTCTCTTACAGAGGCAAAGATCGGTGTCGGCACTTTGTCATCAGCTACTTGAGCAATGGGCATTACGTCGTGTCYGGGGATACCTGCACTCACGACAGCCTCGCAGAACTGATAAGCTACTACCAGACTGCTGCGATTGAACCGTTTGGAGAAAGACTTACAATTGCCTATGCTAAGGTGGGTTAAAGGCTTCGGAATTCAACTAGTTGCTGATGAAATGGGACTGGATGTACTTAAATATTGGTTTTGTTTCTTTGGGCTAGGCTAAAAAACGGCGTGCTGAAGATTGCTTCATCTGTGTGCCTGAGGTTAATCTCAGGAAGGGAGAGTGGGATCCAGGTGCCACAAAAGSCCAAAACTTTTAGAATAGAACACAACAAAGAATATTGCAGGTTAAGGCAAGAGATGCTTGCCACGTTAAAAAGTTGTGTATAAGTTGCAGGGGAAATGGAAGGTTATTTCAACAACAGACCTCATTTACTGCCTGCAGAGACTGYTGCTCATCTAGCCCCTAATTAATACTTCTCTTTTGGCTCAAACTATACTCTCATTCCATTCCATCACCAGCATCTCCAGTGCCTTCAATGGATGGCACCAAAATGCCAGAAAGCGGAGCTCAGCCCCTTACTGGAGCTGTATTTTCATTAGCTGTGCCTCTCGTTTTACAGCACAAATTATGGACACGTGTTCTTCATCTCTGTGTAACAGGATTCYGAAATGTGAATCCCTAACAACCCACAACGAGCCTAAACTTAAATTGTCATTTTTATAACCCTTCCGAAGTATTACTTCCAAAGAACAATGAAGAAATGCTGCAGGAAAGTGACAGTTTTCACAGAYTGACACCACCAATTTCTGTTTTGCTTCTCCACAGACAGCTGACCAAAGCATGTACGATGACATTGCTTGGGAGCAGAGAGATAAACCAGATAAGGCAACATCTCCCTTATTACCAAAGCCAATGCCTGGTAACTCCGCAGCCCCAGCCCCAGCGGGGGGCACCGACGGCAATTCCGATCACAGTGGAACCCTTCTGGATTCCTCCTCAAGATCAAGAACATTTCAAGATCATTCGCAGGTAAGACTTATGTAAAATGRAAATTTAATAAATAGCTTCTGAGAGCTATCTGAAAAAGAGGGAAGTATTTCTCAGTAATTGGTGCCAGCAGCAGGACAGTGTTTTAGTAGCACCTCGTAASAGTTCAGTGATGGGACAGAGATACRTMGTTTTGATTGCCCAGCATCATAGTTGAACTTATTTTCTGCCGGAGGTAATTTTAACAGTTTCAGCCCACAAAATGTGTAACATGTTACAGTTACAACCCACCTATGCTGCATTCCAGGCCCAAGACTGTATAATTTCAGCACGGAGTTAGAAATAAGCCTGAGCTTACACACGAGTTTGGGCAAACGAAACTTCTGTCTCAATCCCCTCCATTTATAAAGTGGGAAAATCACCATGTTTAAAGGCTTCAAGGCCAGGGGCTCTTCGAGGTCTTCCTGAAGCCTAGGAAGCACCTTGTAAACTCAGCTGGCCGCCAGCTCCACTGGTGTGAGGAGGTTAACAGGCCTTAGTCTAACACTCTGCTGAGGAAGAATTCACCTTCTGGGGCATATATCCCGTCTTGCAAGGAGGTTATCAGGAAGTCAGTGACTCTGACAGACCTAGGAATGACTGTGAACACGATACCCATTAGCTTGCAGTGTGATCTGTCACACAGCRATTGCCCCATGAAATCCCATGCTGTTTAAATTTAGGCATCAGAAGAAGTAACAGTCTTTCCCTGAGTCARGTAATTCCTAATCCAGGCTAGCATCTTTGTTTCGACTGCTCTGCATTAGGTCTGGTTTTCTATCCAAAATCKCCTGCCAAGGGGCTGATATGGCTCAGCACACCTCCCAAAGAGCTGCAGAGCTGCAGTTGCAGAGGAGGGGGGACTCCGAGGCACCAGCAGGAATCTTTCCATTGGAGATTTAAAACCAGAGCAGACAGCATCCCCACCCTTACTCTCTTATGTGAATGAACTACACATTCCGAGTTCTTTTGATCATCCCAGATGCCACCTTTATCAATCAAACCACGACCCCTGGGGACTTGGTGCTCATTTGAACTAAGGACATAGTAAAGGCTGCAAGATTTATAAAGTACTTAACATTTCCTTGTCACTGTCTGGAAGTAGCTAAGYTCAAATTTAGGTCGAAGACCTTGTTAACCTATTGCATTTGACAGGGACGCGGAGAACAACCCTGTTCTTTCGCACTGCTTCAGGCTGCTGCGCCGGCCCTGCCACACCGGAGCAGCCTGCTCCCCTTGGGGACATCCACGGGGGACGCAGAGCAACAGGAGGACGTCGTGTACGCCGAGCTCGACCAGCGCCTGCTCGCCCACGCGGCCGCCGGGCAACTCCTGGAAAATTCTGCCTCCTTATCAGCCCGTGCTCAGTGGAAACACGGCACAAAGATAAGCACCGTTTATGCTACGGCCAAGCAAACTGAGTGGACACGTACTGAAAACAGCCGTCTCCTAAGGCCGTCTGCTCCAGAAAYTGTGTATGCAGAACTGCAGCTGCAGCAGTGCAAGAAGCACTCGTTTCTTCATAGYCACGCTCTCCATTCCCTAACGCCTCCTCAAACAAAGCTGACATTAAATCCTCCTGCTTCTCCTCGCTCCACATTCACTCCCAAGTTACCCAACAAAGCAGGTTTCCCCACAGAGGCCCAAAGCTCCGAACAGCAACTTAGAGCCTGTGAAACCTCTCTCCGCTTCCATGGAGTGGAAGGCCTCAGAAAATCTGAGGAGAAAGTCTCGTACGAGTCGCTGACGCACAGAATGTAYGGGCAGATTGAGAAGATGAAATCTGGCTTTGATAATGTGAGTTTATGAGCAGATTCCCACCAGGTGGTTGGAGTCTTTCAGCTCAGGCATCAGGCAGAATCCATAGTGCCCTCCTTAATGCAAGCTATTGTTAATTATCATCAGATATCAAGTAAGAACCAAAGCTTCCATAGCAGAGATCTATGCTGAAAATACATATGAAAGGATCCTGAAGGCAGTGTCTTGATGAACAAAATATTTCTTGAAATTTAGCACAGTAGTAAATATGCAGGAAAATACATAAGAAAATATGTAAGAAAAGGTGTATTAAAGAAATTAAAGAAAGCAATATTCTTACAGACCAGAGAGAGCATGAAGGTTGTGGGGCTGCCTTTTAGGCTGGATGTGTTTTCCCWGAGAAGAGCAGGCCTCAGAAAGGGAGGTCAAACTGCAGCAGACATGTGCTAGCAACCGTACAGTGTGAGCCGTGCTCAACCAGGGTGGGGTGTTAGGGAGATACGTATAGAAAATGTGTACTAGACATTTTCCATCTCCAGCATTATGAGTAAAGAACATTTAAAAATCAACAGCTGACGGAGCTGTATCCGAATCACTGACTCCACGTTTGGCATCTGTCACAGATCAACACTACGCAGGCGATCCAAAATTTAGAGGATTTTATTCAGCAGCCTAAATTCAGGCATTTTTAGCTGTCTGAGAGGCCATAGGGGATCCTCTGCAGCTTCTGACTGCTGGTCTGAGAGTGCTGGGCTCTCAACTTGTAAAGCTGCTGTCAGTCCCTTTCAGATGTCTCAGAGCCTCTCACAGGCAATGGAACAGGATGGATTGTAACAGGCAGCTGGATCAAGGCTGGGCTTCCAGGGCTTTAGGAAATGGTGTGAGTGGGGTTGCCTCCCTAATTACCTTTTTCTTCCTTTTTTGCTGGCAGATGGATAAGCGAAGAAGATTTTTTTTCACCGACAGGAAGAATAAATCATGAAGATGGCATGCTATGCTKACTTAATCTCATGGATCACAGGAAGATACAGAAGCACAAATGCAACCTTTTAATAATTTCACCACTGAGAAAAAGAAAATACGCCTCTAAACTATCAAAATAAAGACAAACACTAAAAAGCAATTTCCCCACTACGGCTGTTAATCAGGAAAACAGCCTCAGTTGAGATAACCGTCTCAATCTCAGTTTTCATTACCTCAAACGATGCAATTTTAGGGCCAAATCCCCAGAAGAAGCCAGAATCCCAGGCTCATCAGCAGGAATACACGGTCTGGAGGAGCCTCACGCTATGGAGAAGACAACAACCTTCAGTCTTCTGTGCTGGATTATTTGAAACTGCAAGAGGAGCTCGATACCTTTTATATGGATCAGCCACACGACTTGCCTTCTCCCAGGGTGTGCAGCACTAATAGAGSTGCTGCTTTCATAGCTCTTTCTGTGGCACAAGCTACTTTCCAGCATAGAAACCACAGGAGTGAAGAACTGTTATTGACCCTACAAGCTTACAGATGAAACAACACGTTTATACTACAAAAATTTCAGTTCTTGGAATGTGTGAATTTTCACTCCTCCATCATTTGGACTGACCTTGTGGTCCTCTTCATTATCTCAGGTTGTAAAATCCTCTGAGGCAGGAATGGGGATTTTGTTCTGTTGAGATGCAGGACACAACACAATGAAATCCTGACGAGGGGCGCGGTGTGCAAGTGATTATAGAAATGCTACGTACTTAGGTAATGTTTCCATTAATTAAAGTGGTATTTATATCCAATGTGAAACGTTGATAACTGGCTATTATCCAGACATTAAAGCTTTTCCGTACTGTATTTGTCAATCAAAACAAAATCTTTGGTTTGATTATAATCTTTTTGACATAGCTAAACTCAACTAGCTGAGTTTAAATCTAAAATAACCTTGTGAGAATCAAAGAAGAATCAAGTTCTTTSAACTTAAGTTTATTTGGACATTTATTCAAACTCTCGTTTGGATGGCTGAAGAGCAGACGGTCACTCATACTTGGTGTGGATCTAAATGTGTCATTTAAATGAGAAATAAATCATAGGTACTCTTTAAGATGTATTATCCTTCTCGTATAGATCCTTTAATCCTTTTATTTCACGTATAGGCTGATTATGAGAAGTTAAAAAAGATGTTGTTTTGCTTTTATCCATTAGATCCTGTTAGAATTCATATCCTCCAGGCAGTCCCAAGCGGTATTATCGGGTGGAGGGGAACAAACCTAGTGCTTTCTGTTGAACTCAAACATCAGGARTTTCTGCCAAGAGTGCTTTTGTCTTCAGTACACTTGGCCAGTTACTGCAGCACGTTGCCTGTGACTCTTCACTGAGCTTTGCAGACCCTTTTTTTTTGGTTTTTCTTTAATATGGCATTCATTCTCTCTCTAAACTCACTATCAGGCACCAAGGGATGAAAAACGTTTTATCACGATCACGTGTAGAACTTGGAAAATAAAGCATGGGCTACCCCTGCAAAATGCCAGTGCACAAAAACCAGTGCCAACTTTTGCCARTGGCCTAACCTGACCAAGTCAGTGCTTCCAGCTCTAACGTGCTAATATTTTTATCCTGTTCCATTTATTTTTACTGGCAATGCTCGTTCAAGGACACATCAGGCAGAAYTTTCATTCTCTTTCTTAGTGGTTCTTAAAACTTGACTGGAACTTTTTCTATGCTTCTAAACAAGTATTTCTTATAAACCCTTTAAGCTTCTAGCTGAAAGATCAGCCAAAACCAGCCAAACTAAATCAAAACAGCCAAATTAAAAATCACTGCTACGCAGCACAGGTGGTTATGAATGAAAGCTGCTAACAGTGAAAAAAAGAAATAGATTTGTACAATGAGCCATTAAACTGAACTAAATAGGGGTCTAAATTAGTTTGTGAATTGAAGAAGATGAATGAGAAGCACATAGCCAGCAACATCACCACCACCATGCTACAACTAAAAGAAACAGTAAAAGAGGCACTCGGGAAATAGAAAGTAAATCCCACTCAAGACAAAGATGTCACCTGAAAATCTTCATTAAAGATTATCACCCCAATTCTCTTTTCCTCCTGTTCCTATGATGACTTCCTAAGCTGAAACGGATTTCAGAAACTGGCTGCCTCAGCAGTCATAGAGGTGACTGCAGGTCCTACTTAGGGGCAGAATAAATCTGTCAGTGAGGAGATCAGGAGAACGCCCTTGGCTCTTGGTAGATTAGCTCCCAATTCAAAAATTTCAACTTCTTTATATCTTAAGGTAAACAGGAGAGGAAAAAGTGGGGGGAAAAAGTAGATTTTAAAATTCAGGCCATTCAGTCAAATCCTGGGTTTTATCACAAGATTCATAAACTTCTGGGYTTCTTTAACTTAGCCAAGGAAATCAAGATTTCTTATCCTCTTCTCAAGTAACAGGCTTAATTTACCATGCTYTCCCTACCTTTTCTATGCACTTGAGTTCTTAAGGCTAATATAGCAGATCTGGGGGATACCAGCTCGCTACTGACAATGAGCAAAATAAGCACAAAATAAGCAATAATGAGAATATATCATAAATACCTCAATAATTAGTGTGCTTCTCTGACACATCCGGACTGGAAACTGATGATAACTGAGTTCAATGGTCCTAACATTTACAGCCGTGCAAGCAGAATGAGCACCCAAATTCCTGGCAAGCCTGAAAAACATGAAGCCCAACTTASTGACCTGCACCAGGCCTCTGACTATAAACGGGACACACACGAGTCAACACTGACATTTTCAAAGAGATAGAATGGCTTCCACATGGTTATTTCAAACGGATAAAAGAATTCCAAGTTGACTCATCAGGATGGCTTACTTGAAGGATGAAGATACCCCTTAAATTCTTCTGGTTTTACCAGAATTCATCAAATGCCTTGGGTAGAGGGACGTAGGGGCAAGGTTCAGCCTCCTCAAGAAAATTCCTTACCACAGATAATGGAGCTGTCTAGCACAAATACTATCGTACTGGATCATCAGCCTGGTGGCTGCCTCAATATAGCACGCTAAACTGGCATGATTTAGCTAACTATACACTTACA
The DNA here is from genome assembly GCA_003342815.1 of Eudromia elegans. NCBI lineage: Eukaryota > Metazoa > Chordata > Aves > Tinamiformes > Tinamidae > Eudromia > Eudromia elegans. The sequence goes on from PTEX01000176.1 coordinate 378,950, forward strand.
CATGTGAGTTAGGATGCAGAAAAAGTACATACCTTTACTGCGGAATGAATCCTCTTCATTGGGGATGGAGGGAGCAACTGAAGACCAAGCACTAAGGATGCAGAGAGGCAGCCATCCTGTAGCACCCCAAGGTACCTTCTGCCTGGTGTTCACTGCTCACTAGAGGCCAATTCCCCATGTAAGGGAAAACGTTCCTCTCTGTGCTCCATGATTCCTGCCTGGTTTTTGGCTGCATAGAGGAAAAGCAGGTCAGCAGGAAGGTCTGCAGTCCMGAGGCTTTGTAAAAGGGGAGGATTCAAAAATTCGGCTGATGACCTAATAAAATAATACGCTTGAAATCACACATACACACGGAATTAGAGAAWATGTTCATAACCAAGGTTAATTTCTTGCGCAGAATGGAACATAATTAAGTCTGGAGTGGTTATAGAAAAGATGYTTGCAAACGCTTTCTATAACTAGTAGAGAACCCTGCAGAACTTGGAAATTTTAGTTTTCTAAGCTATTCAGAAATTCTTCTTTTCGGTTTTCATTCTGGCCCGAAGGGCTCGTTGATCAGATTTGCGTTCACTTTATTTTTCCCCCAAAGCGTCTCGTGTGTCAACAGAAACTTGACTGAAACTGTGGACTCCRGGTAGTCTTTTACTTTTGTATTACCCGAAGAATAAGGCCTGACCTACCAACCCCAAGAGACTTCAAATCCATTTCAATTTCTCAGACTTGGAGAAGCCCACTGCATCAACCTTGTTAGATAAGTTTCCTTTGCTTCTCCTGCCTACTGTCTTCAAATACTCTCCCAACTCATCTGCTGCATGAATCTGGAATATTTTCTTCGATTTGGCRTATTATTTCATAGAGAAAATAAAAATACTTGTAGCAAATCCTTTTTCCATCTCTGACAGTGCCTGCTTATTAATAGGTCTTCAGAAATAATTTATTACCTGCAGGCTTTGTTGGTTTTGCATCCCACACCGTTGAACACAGCAAATTATTAAGGATGTGATACCAAGCCCTCCTGCTGAGCTGAATGGGAGCCGTCSTGTTCTTCAGATCAGGACCTAAGGGGCATCTGGCTACTAGAGAACTATYAGAGGGAGAAAAACAAGTAACTCTGAAGCAACTCAGGTTGGATCTTTTGCATTAATAGCCCAGTCTTTAATTTTTTTTTTTTCATTTCCTTGGAAGAAGGAAAAGACCTCAAAATATGAACTAAGTTCTTTGGATTCCAATGATTCCTTTTTTTGTGTTCCATTATTTCAATTACAGAAAATAACTGTAAATGAAAAAAATCCTGGAAAACGAGCCTTGTAGGACCAAGTCATCCTATTGGGAACTTTTCCTAGCACATCCTGCAGARAGTCTAAGTTTACAGCAGTGCAGTAAGTGTGGCCTGGGAAGCCAGTGACACTGTCATTTCTGGGAACAAAGCTGGAGGGAAACAGTGTCTTCCCAGCAAATCCCCATCTCTGTGATAGTTCTTATTTAAGAACTACAAATTAAAACYGTAATTCCTAAATGGTCAGATAATTTTCTGTAATGCAAGGAATAAAAGGGCTACATATAGAATAAGAAACACAATTCCTGGGCTCSGATGGATGTAGTACCAGCCCAAGAAAAACGGCCTGGAGACACGTTCCTGCCTTCAACAAGTCTTAACTCCTGCCAGTTAACAGATCCATTCTTACCTACTTGCATAAGGCAAAGGCCATTCAGTTCAGTAAGCCCTGTGGAATACGTCCCTGTCTCCTCCCATTCTCTACTGKGCAGGATCCCGAGGTTTATCTTGTGGGGCTACTGTGATTCTGCTGCAGCCGGGGGAATCTTGCACAAACGTCTCTGCCTAGGATGAGAATAAATAGGATGTTACTGCACCATTCTCCAGACCTAAGGCAAASTTAAATAGTGACTTGCATACAAGGCTGTAAAACCCCCATTATGATTCTCAAAATTGTGATGTTGCACCTGGAAACAAAGCTCCAAACACAAAATATCTAGACATGTATTATACGGTGTAGCAATACAAASCCCACACACTTTTTATCAAGAGAGTCCAGCTCAATCACAACACATCTACATGCCAGAAATACACATATACAAAATATGTACTTCCCTGGTGCTACATCTGATTTTTTTTTTCCCCTTTTGTTTCTTTTGGTTTTGTTTGTGCCTTTTGCTTTGGGTAGGCAGTATAGCAGCGCAGGCAACGCTGCAACTACATGCAAAACTGATATAACAAGAAGAACGGAGGACCTGTGCTGAAAGCATTTAGAGCAGACCAAATCTTAACTGAGAAAAGGAACGAGGGGAAAAAGTAACTTAGCAAATTCTGAAGCTGTCATGTAGCAGCTCAGGCTGCCTAAGCTCCTTCAGAGATACAGACTGCAGCAGTTGCAGTTAAACAAAGGCACTTTCCTGTGTAATGCAGATCTCTTAATTCCACCAASAACAGTCTCCTCCTTTTCCCCACCAGGGAATCCGATAGTGGCTCTGTGCCCTTAACATCTCTGCAAGACACCCCAAACTGCAAAATGATACAGAGAAAAAGGCAGAACATCTGTGCACGGTGGCCTTCACTGCGGTCTCAACAAACATCTTYCTGAGGATATCAACAACCATAATGTTATTATATTTTAATGCCTTCCTCATCAAATTTCATTGCACTGTCTGTCCAAGCTGAGGAGTATTGTACAATAATATCATAAAGCTCTTTCTAATCCTGCTGTTATTTCAATCCAAATTGCTTTATTATGGTGGCAAGGATAGTATTTCCCATTCTACATTTGTATCAATACCAAAAACTCTACCTCGAGCTTACTTTTACATTTGGATGTTTCAGAATATAACATGAATCTATTCGGATCTTTGGAATATCAGTTTTTCTTATTTTCTGCAGCAAAACTCCTATTTCCTTCATTTTTAAAATGTTATTTTTAGAATTTTTCTTGGACATTTGCAGTAACCAGTAAAAAAMCCCTCAGTAAATACTGGAACAGACTCATCTTACTGGAAAGAGAGATAAGGTCCCACATGGGGCTGTCCATCAGTTTGACATCAGTGAAACCTGCCCTTCCATCAGATATTTACTATCTAACACAGATTATTTACCATCAGATATTACTGAGATGAACAGTATAACACAAGAAAAATGCGTGAAAAAACCAGTATCTGCCTATGAGAGAAAGTTTGAAATATTATAAAGCAAAAAAAATCCTCACTTACTGGGTTACAATCCTACTAACTTGTCTACGTGAGAATTTAACACAAAAATTATCCCATAAAATCACTGTGTTTTCATGCATCCCTTTCAACAGCATTTAGTTTTGCCCATTCCTACTTAAAACGGTAAGATTTAATTTCATTAATTTGGTCAAAGGGGCAGCCTTCACTAGGAGTATCTGCTCTCTTTAGCCAGCGTTTAGGAAGCTGTTCCTCTTTCCGGGAGCAGCAGCAGCTCCTCCCTGGACTCCGCAGCTGGGACCCGGAGCGATGCCACGGTGCCACCTTGCGAYGCTGCATCCCCCGTGCCCAGAACACGAGGGGCAACAACCAGCCCAGGAGCAAAAGTCTCTCTCCCCCTTTCAGTTTCTATAAGCTGGAGATAGCACAGAGCCATTTCACTAGAAGCTTTACATACTGATATTCCTTTTTCTCTTTCTGAGAGCAGACAGAGAAATGTTCCAGCATTTTCAAGATTTCTTTTTGCAATAATTAATGTCTATAATCTTGCTTTTAAAAATCAAAGCTGAATGATTTTTAAATCCAAATCTCTTCTACTGTTTCAGTTTCTAGACTGCCTGCGAGCTGTCTAAGTAAGCTGTCTAAGTAAGGCTGAATAAGCAAACATTAGTGAATTAACAAGATCCTGCCCATAATCCCAGAGCAGAAACAGACAGCTGCCTGATATTTCACCTCCCAATATTATTTAAATTTGGAAGACCTCATGCTGCAGCACTCAGTTCACTCAACACTTTCCRTAACAGAAGTTTCCATGGTAAGAAAACCAAGCAGAGACATCTAAGAAACTGCAGATATTCACTTGTTTCAGAACCTGCCCCTTAATCTTTGCCCTCATATGGTTCTAATGTATATACCAGTAAGCAGCATTCATTTGTGCTAATGTATTCAGAGGTTTGTGCACCTCCTAAACCCCTCCAACCGACTCAACTGCTGAAGTTTTCATTACAGGAGATAAATAAAGGGCAGAGGAATAGAGTTGGGGTAGTGCCTACGTTTGCCTCTGCCGTACTGCGTGAGCGTTCTCCTTAGGGGAGACGGGAAGGCTCCTCCACAGGACGCTCCTGCTCTCCTGCAGCTCAGCTCCCGGTGCCGGACTCCATCGGCTTGCAAGCCCAAGGGCCACCTCGCTGTGTCTGTCGAGCAGGAGGAGGGCTGGAAACCTACGGAAACACACAGGGCAGGGACACGTYCCAAGGCAACTGAGGGGACGAGGACCCAACCGTGGAATGACACACACGGTCAGCAAGGGGAGGAAGAACTTCAAGGCTTTAAGAATTTGTCCCGAAAGAAACAAAAAGCTACCAGGTTGACATTTTGATTAAGAGACAGCATTTTAACACATTCTCTCGTAATGCCTGTGTCTTGCAAACCCCATCCTCTGATTTAACCTGTTTGAAATGTAAACAACTGAGGCTTGAATCTCTTCCTTCRAAGGAGTCATTTGTGTTAGCTTTAACTTGGGCAAATCTGAGAAAATATAGGTGCTAATTCCTTTAACCAAACAGCAACCACTAAAGAATTGAAATGGTATTAAAAAAAAAACCCACTGACAAAAAAACAATCACTTCGATAAATACAAAAKAAAATGTTATTCCCAACATACAAGTTTCATTTTCATTATGTTATCTTACGGACCAATCAATCCTGTATCCCTGGATATACAAAATTCCCATGGATTCTCCCTGTGGAAAGCTGCACTCCTAGACAAGTATTTCCTCTTGATGTACCCTCTGCAGATGCATCCCGAGCAGCAAGCTACCTGCAAGCTGACCATACCTTGGAGTATAAGCTGACCATACCTTGGAGTATAAACATCTTCCTTGCAGAAATGGCAGAAAATCATTTATCCACTTTAATAAGCATTTCAGTAAGGATAACACATATCAGTCCTTGAAAGGCTTAACAYTATAATAACTGGAATAATGACTGGAAAGGAAATTAACACAGGCTTAGCACAAAAATTCTAAGGTAAAATCCATCAAAAGTTTTAATAGTGATGAATTTGATACAGAAGCCATGTAAGTGACAGAGCCCTTCTATTGACTGTTAGAACAGTAATACATGTATGATTGTCTTCAGGCCCCAGTACCTAAACAATACTGGAATTAAAAACAAAAGACATAGCTGACTTCCAGCTGGAAAGAGAAGAAAAATACAGAGCTGTGTTCATGCATTTTATGGGAAAGATTGCATAGCTGGTTTAGAAAGAAAAGGTCTTTTTATGTCCTTGGTAGTAGTGCTGTGCTTCTTGAGCTTCTTCATGGGTTCCAGACAGTCTTCCATGCGTTATCAGCCCAGAGTATGAGAAAAAGGCAAGAYCTCCTTTGAGAGTACAGGAACAGTTTAAAGTTTGGGGGGGATAAATGACTCATGTATGCAAATCATATACAAAAGGCAAATACTTCAAGTTTTATAAGGACAGGAGAGTCCATACGATACTGGTTGAAGGTAAGCACCAAACCCAGCAACTGCTGTTTCAGGGACTGAAACRCCAGCCTGGGATGTGGTCGTCTTCAACACTGGGAACTTGATCAGCCCGCAGTTCTTTCACCTCAGATTATTTCCACGCAGGATCCCCAGCCGTAGAACACAGTGATAGAGGCATCTCATTAGTTAAGGCCCTTGCTTTCTTTCAAAATCACTTGGAAAGTCACCAACGCCAACCTTTCTGACAATYACCTCTTTTTTTTCTTTTTTGCTTTTAAGAGCAGTATTAGTATTAAATACTCATAAATATAAAAACTATGTGGAAACACTATTCCGGTGCTGCCTGTTAAAAAACCCCCTGCACCCCAAGAACCAACCATCTTGGCCCGAGTCCTGGCCAACAGCGGAGTTCACTGCCCCGTATGTCTTGCAGACCAGACGAAGCGTCTGACTCTTGGTGGACCAGAATTATTTCAGAACCTTTCGYTGAGTTCTAAGAAGCCACAACAGAGGACGACAGCCCCCAAAGTGCCTGAGATTCGGAAAGGCCGGACCAGCGAGTCATTTCTGATAACACTGGCTCACAGAACCCACTTCAGATTCTTATGTGGAAAGTACTGTAAAGAAGAGAAAAGARAAACAAAAGGATTAAGAAATATAAGCACATTCATCAGTATGCAAAATATTTGCCTTACCGTATACAAAGGAAGGTGGCAGGCAACGAATCTGAAATTCCATTCAATATTGTCCTTTACCCCAGAAAGGATATTTGGGAAAAAGGTGAAAGATACTGAAGCCTATTTGCATTTATACAGAGAAGCACTTCAAGATGTCACGTATTCTGAAATAATCTGTTAAAATTTGCTGCAGGAAGAACGATCAACCTTCCTACAGAATGAACCAGTCAGTTCTAGTACCAAAGAAAGAATCGATAACAGGATGAGCAATGGCTATTTTTATGTGTTTGGGGTTTTTTTTCCCCCACAAAAAGTGAAAACTTTCAAAATAAACTCTTTCAAAGAAGCCGATCCAACACTTAAAACTTCAGCAAATCCGATTTCCAAATTTTCCCCCAAAGCACAATTCCTAGGTGCAAACAACTACTGGACTGTGAATTAGAAACTATAACGGAATGGTCTTTAGCTCTGATGGCACATTGAGACCTATGTCCATACACAAGGTTGGTTAAGTCGGAATGCTTCCTTGCCAAAAGGAAGCCTTCATTAGTMTGTCAACAGGAATAAAAACGTTGCATCTAAAATAATCTCTTTGTAAGCACAAATCCTGACCACGGGTATAAGTGCACAAATTCAGCTATCCTAAGATATGTTATTATTTCTTTCACATACAAATTTATTCCATATGATGATGAGAACATGGTAACGTCACACAAAAACATATAATTTAACCCCAGAGTCCTGAGCAGAGATCTTGTCTGACTATTTCAGATGACAAGTAGGTTTTATACTGAGCAAAACCTTGACCCCTGGAATGACTACAAAAGTTGAGCTTTGAATGTTTCTTTCATATAACATAAGCAAGAAGAATAGTCACTTCTTAAAAGGTTTGTATAACAGTTGGTAGAATATACATAAGCCACTGACATCTGAAATTCTGAATGATCTCAGGTCTCACATTGCCCAAGACAGCTAAAAATCCATGGCTGGACAATGCATTTATAGTTACTAGTGATCTGCAGAGCAACTATTCTTCCCAAAGCATTTTAGGGAGACTTCTCTGAACATGTTAGCTCAGGGGACCAAGCTCAGTGCTGGAATAGATCACAAGAAATTGGTTTCTTTATTGGGTATACAGCAGAGTCAAAAGTTTCCCTTGCACTTCAGCTATGGAGCAACATTTTGGGTTCCAGAGCAGACCAAATAAGGCCCTCCTTTATCCTATTTGCCCTATGTATCCTTCTCCCTTTTGCACTACGGTCCAGGTAAGCCGTATGCTCTAGCTGTAGTCGAATCCCAAGGATTCCGTTTGGATCAGGAATGCACCACAGGAAGTCCTGCAGTATGTGTACGAAGGAGATCAAATTGCACGTTTGCATGGGTAATCAGAGACTTAATATCTAAGAATTATTTAATCTTAATTATTTAATGGGCTGTAGAAAACACCGACAATGAAGTTATTCCCTGCCACCGATTCTTCCTCTTCTTGGTACCTCTTCCCAGTTTTTCCCTAGGTTTAATCTTAGTCGCTCGGAACCAGACAGTCTGTGTTTTGGGACAGGTCTTAGGGGCCGCACGCTCCTGTGACGTATCTTTGTTTCTGCAGCTCCAGGTGGGGCTCCAGGCCCAGGAAGCCTTGGGGAACAGGGCAGCTCCAGCGCCCACTGCCTGTGGTTTCATCAGCTGTGTCTCCATCGTGTCGTGGCAGCTCCCGGATGGCACCAATGACACGTTCTTCTCCGATTCCACTTCCAGTTGTTCCAGCATGCCTCACCACCAGGCCTTCACATCAACTTAAACTTCCAGGGTGATTTATACAATAMTTTCCTGGGGAAAACGTAACCAGTCTTGTAGAACAGAACACTTGGCTAGGGCCAGTTCAGAGTGCTAATACTTCCATTAAACTACGGGCACCTTGTTAATGATAAGTATTTCGAGTGAAATACACCTAATGGGAYCAAATTTTCTCAACTAGCAACTGTCACTATCATTTAAAGCTTCTTGAATCTTTTGGGAAAAGAGCCAACAATGTGCACACCTTCAGTCCTGGTCAATGATGAGTAGAATTTCCTTTCAGTCTTTAAAAATAAAAATAAATTATAATAACAATCACAATTTAAAAATCCTCAACAGCAACAGTGCAAATCAAGGAAGACTCTTCTACTGCTTCTTGATTTGTGGTGCTCTTGAATGAGATATTCAGAAATGTTGATTGCTCRTTGGCAACAATTCTCAAAGGCCTCCACTGCTTTTGTTCTCTGGTGCTTAACTTTTAGGCTTGCCATATATAGGAAAACTTAGGCTTTCTTGAGATTAAAATGTGGAATGAAGCCAGYTGGCTACCAAAAGTGGAGATATAGAAACAGAAATGAAATTTTWGCTGTATCTGGACATTAAGGGGCTAGTATTTCTTCTATGCACGTGCAAACACAAAGCATGATGAAATGCTTCATGCATTCATGATGAGCACATGAAAATATGCTTTCCTATCCCTTGACAATATTAAGATAGTTCATAAGTTTATGAGAGTTTCATAAGACCTAAGTTGGTCACGGACATATAGGGTTGTTGATCCACTTCAGGACATGGCCTGTGATTTGCATGTTCTGCACTATATTACACGGTAAAACTGCATTGTCTATCTTGAATAGAGCTGCATCCAGCTACGGTTATCACTTAAAAGAATCATTGCAGCTGAAGGCATAGAGAAGGTAAGAGAACCAGCAGCAGTAAATGGAGCTGGAGACAAATTCAGGCGAGACTGCTACGGTACAATGGAAATAAGTGAATAAGTAAATGGATTTTACGTTAGGAAAATGGAGGCAATACCTACGCAGAATTGTTCTTTCAGTTGTACTTGAGCATTACATACATAAACCACTTGGAATTTGTAGAGGCAACTTTAATAGCTCCCAAATGCACTGGGACAGAAGCGAGAAGGCTGGAGTACCGGTTGTATCGACTCTTCAATCTAGTCAAGGGCGCTGTTGGAGGGAACGTAGCAGCAAAGCCTCTGCAGGAGACACTCTGCTGCTTACAGCTGTTGTTGCAGTGGCTACCAGGGCAAATACTCCCCTCTGCACCTTTCTCAGGAAAGGAYTGGGTTCCACAGCATTCACTGTCAGCAGTTTGTGAACCTCTGCAGCACAGCAGTGAAGTCACTCAGGGCACAGGCAACCGCTGAAACCTTCTGCTGAGTCTTCAGRCTTCTCCTCAATCCTTCACGTTTGATCCGAGCTCTGTATGAGATTTAGCGGCACAATGAAGCCTGCACTGGATTAAAGGAAACTAGCTGACCCCAGCAATTCCTAAGTGGATGTAAAGAAAATATTTAACCCAGAAATGTATGTAAATGAAAAGTCAGAGTACCTACTCAGCAGAGCCTCTGCGTAATGACAATCTGTATCTTGTTCCAAAAGAGTTTCTGCCAATACACTTGACTAGTCAAGGAGCTCCTGGTACACTTCCAATGTACAAAAGACATTCCCATTTACTTTACAGCATCTACTTGTGGGTTGATTCTCTGTCAATGAGACTCTACAGTGATGTGTCCCAGAGCTCAGAGGGATCAGATCTCCACATTTTACTGGTTGAATCATTTTGTTACAATATGTCTTTCCTCGGAGATTTCATTTATTGAAGAAATAACAAACTGTTCTGTGTTCTGCAGGACCCTTAAAAGCTGCAAGCCACCACTAGCATTAAGATTATGATTTCAAATTTTGATCTATCTTAATTCTACAATCATTTCCTATGGAAATAAAATTTATTCATTCACTGAGGTTTTTTTTTAATTTTCCTTTCCAGTAACTTCTGAATCATTCGGCAGACTACAAAATCTGACTGAAAGATAATTAACTTTTTATATGKTTCATGCAAAGAGGATGACGCATAAAAGCATGGTCTCTATGGGTTGCATCTGATAGAAAGGCTGCAAAGGATTTTCATAACCTCATCAGACACCAGAAAATCAAGTAAGACCAGACTAGTGCCCTACCTGCAGCGAAAACTTGAATCAAAATTCCTTCTTAGATTTCAACCAACTAATCAAGACATACAAGTTTAGAGCAACTAACCTCTATCATACCCCCAAAAAACTAGTTAGCCTGCTGTATACCTGCTTGCAATCCTGATAAGTCTGAATTATTCATCTTCCCAGATGTTAAACACTTGTCTATTATCATTAAACTGTTGTTGGTCTAGGCGCTACCAACTTCACAAATATGTGCCTGAACAAAGATAGGGAGTTAAAAAAAAAAAAAGATTTCTTTCAAGTTAACAAAAGGCATTTACTATTAGATATAGATGATATAGACTAAAGAATTCAGAGAGTCTAGGGAGAAATCAGACAAATTTTTGCTTCAGTCTATTCTGCCAATGGATTCTCAACTTGTTTTGTTGGTTGTTTTAGCATAACTTTCTTTATATTAGTAATACATAAAAAAATAAAATCTTTGTTGTTTTCAAAAGGTCTTTTTCAATATGAAACACACAMAAAAAATTCTACTTTAACATAACTGGGTATTGTCAGAGAGCATTAAGAAACTCAGCAATAAAAATCCAAAGAAATATGCAAAAGAGAGTCTTTTTAACGTAATTTAATACCTGAGAAAGTCTGGTGCTTTGGAGATCATGTTTTCAAAATCTGCAAATCCTAGTTTTCCATCACCATCCATATCAGCTTCTTCTATCACCTTCTCACAAACTAGCGTGATTTCTTCTGCTGTTAGCTCTTCTCGGGTCAGCTTATTGAGTGTTTTTTCCAGGTCTGCTTTACAAATGAAGTTATCTGTGTTAAAATCTAAACAGCAAAACAACCAGTGAAAAGATCATCAACACCTGTGATGCATTTACCTCAAACAAAACGGGGTACAAAAGAATAATTAGCAACCCCATGAATAGGTATCATTCAGTTTTTCCTTTTTTCTGGTCTCTGAATCAACCTCAAAACTATGTTTAACATGAAAGCACTTTGATCACATTCATCATAGTATAAAGTAGGCTTAAAATTAAACTGCTACCTTAGAAACTGGACCAGAGTGAAGAAGCAGTTCTTAAGGAAAGGCTCTTATCTGATTTTCATTAAAAACATAAATGACCATACAACGACGTTTCCTTAACTTAACACAAATCAGGAGAGCCATTTTGCCTCTGCATCCCCATACTTTACCATAGATCTTGAAGGCATAGATTGCTTTAAGCTCTCTGGGAGCCATTTCACTGAGCACAGAGAACATGTCCACAAAATCATTGAAGCTGAGGCTCCCTTCTCCATCYTCTGAGAAAGATTCAACAATCCTCTCCTTGAAGGGATTCTCCTGTGAAAAACAGAATTAAAAATACATGTATATCTGTTTGATTTTTAAGCGTTTGGAATATCAATAAAACTGCCAAATCCCTGGTCATAATTAGGAGCATTTGATTCCTCCCTGCTGCCTCCTTTACATGGCATTTATATATGGCAGGGCTGGGGGGGTACGACCCCATTTTCATCTCCCTTTGATTTTTAAGGATCCTTATTAAGGATGAGCATCAACCACAGTCACTCTAACAGGAACGTGGAGTGCTCCTGGCCACGGAGACTCATTTCAGGCAGCGTGCAGTTCCGGGAAAGTGGATCTCCTTTCGGCTTCAGGTAACGGATCATACATAGATTCACATTATAGATGACTCCCTGCAGGGTCTAGTTTCAGGATGCACCTACACTGAAGGGGTCAGAGAGATGGCTASAGGGCCTCAAAATCTGAATTATCAAGGCTGTCCCCACGCCTACATGCATTCAGCAAGTCATGCTGCCTGGCAAATGCCAAAACAGAGCTCCATAGCCTTGCAGGCCTGAGGTACCTYCTCAGAACTCCAAAGGCCATTTATGCTGCCAAAGAGCACCCCTGATTCCATTAAGAGGTTTCCATTTAATGAGACTGTAACCCTCAGGGATACATCACATATCTAACGAGATGGGTCCTCCGCTTCGCACTACAGGACTAATTCCATGGTAGAAATCCGCCGGAGTCTGCCCAGAGATAAACCTCCAGATGATGACAAGCCCTGCAAAAGCACACATCAGTCTTCTGAGAAACAGCAAGATTTCAGACACAGATACTGGAACTTCTGTTTYTGAGACGCACAAAATACAAAAAGTAACCCTAGCCAAGGGTTATAGTAGAGCTGTGTCCCAGCAAAAGCTTGTTTTAGTGGGGATTTATGCTTCCGTCCAGCTCTCCAACTCTTCTGGCTGAAACATCCACTTCCATGACGACTGTTTTAATGGATGGGTGAAGTAGGGACATGGAGTCAAAGGCTCAAATGACAACCTATTAGGGGAGTCAATACCAAATTCAACTTCCACTGCAGGATTTKGTGATTGAAGTAACTACCCGATAGGGAACACGCCTAAATGTAGCAATGGGAAGGGCAGCAATGACCTGCTGGGGTTTGAGCGTAAAATGTGACCTTAATTCACTGTTTAGGTGGAGACAAAAACCAGACCGAGGAATAACAAAATTAGTCTAGAAGAGGGGGTTCTGAAATCCAAAGATGGCAATTCTCAAAGAGGCAGCAGGCTCGCAACACTCGAGTCCTAACATGAAAAACAACACTGCAGAATTAACCAGATGGCTGAAAGAAAGCCACTGTAAAGGGATACGCAGCGTTCCCTCGTGCATCAAGGCCGTGATACATGGAGCAGGGCTAGCAGATGTGCATCTACAGCTAACGCCAAGGCTCGAAGCACCCGAGAGGCTGCATCACCCCGGGAGCACGGGCCAGGCCCTCAGGGGAAATGACTGATTCTGTCGCCTCCGTTGGTCAGCTTAGCACCAGGTCACGGGATGCAGCCGGGCTGAAATGTATGAAAGAGGCCCACTTCCCCCCGCTCCCTCCAAGCTCATAACGAATGGGTCATAACGAATGAGTGTGTGCAACACACAGCGACTGCACMGATGTAAATAACCCTATCAGCAGGGAATATCAAACCGAGGACTTTCTGCATTACAAGTGCAAGTCATGATCTCACTGACCGAGTAAGTGTATTGTGTCTGCATAAGACAAATCATCTATTTGACAYGCCAGAGGCTTTGAAAATAGTTAAGTCAACAATGAGTTAAATGGACTTGAGTGTACTTAAGTAACTCTTTGCCAAACAGATCTCTAAAACCKCAGAGAAAAATAAAATCTTTCCTCCTATTGACTTTTTCCCTTTAACCTTCTCATATTGTGTGTCTTCAGGCAGTATATCTGAGCTTTCCACAATGGAAAGTATTACCTTACCTTTGCAGATACTTTTCACATCCTTTCTGTAATTTCATTAGCTCTACTCTAAAGAACAGAGATTAGAGTTCCATCATATTTAAAAGAAAAGTCATGGGGGAAGGGATTAAAGAAGAAAATTAGCCTGTGCCTCCCTAGACTGATTTCCTTTAAGCAWTAATTGTTTAAAAAAGAACCCTTTTAAAACTGGACACCTACATTTGTCTTCTAAAAAGCATTTCTCCTCTCATAATAAAAAAAAAGAGGGAAGACACAAATAAAAGAATTGCTGCAGCTGAACATTCTGTTTTGCAGCCTGCTGCAGTGCCTTGAGACAACCCACCCACTCTAAATGGGTCATGCATCTTTCTAACAACCACTCTTTGCACTCAGACAACTGCCTTTCTATGGGTGTTTGAATGTGCTTTGCATATATACATGCAGACCCAGAACCCAAAACTATAAATCATCCCTATTAACTCACTTAGAATATGTAAATAGGCACTTTACTTGACATTGCAGTTAAACCTTGCTAATTTGTTTGTTATTTTTGTCTCCCATTCTCTAATTTCCACCACTGATTTTAGTGAAGTGCTGTGTTCTCCTTTTGCCCTATCCACTTTATAGTCATCTTGAGCCTTACTCAATTCACTTAGAGCACTGTATCCTATTTCTATGAGCTGACTGTACTTTGGAAACAAGAGATTACATGTAACAGTGTACCGGGAACAAGAACTCTAACTCCACAGAACTTTGGTGATCATTTTCTCTTTTGTATTTACATCTAGACCCCCACTGACATTACAGAGAGATGAAAATGCACAAACAGCCTGCTCCGAAGGCCACTGAAAAGCCCTACACAAACTGAAGACATAGTGTTACTGTATTTTTAAAGACACATCTTTCTCCAGGAGCTTATCAGAACTCTTTTTAACATTTCCAATGAGAAACATACCAGCACTGAATTTCAATGTAAGGAACTGCTGTAGACAGATGATCCAGGCTCACCGCATGGGGATGGACTCGATGACCTGTTGGGGTGTCGAGCAGCTCTAAGAGCCTGTGAACCGTGCGCCGAAGCGTACCTTGAACCACGGCATCTCACCCAGAAGCAGAGGTGCAAGGCAGCCCAGCAGCGAGCTTGGCTCCTTCCTGAAGGCCACGCTGTGGTTACTCTTGCCAAATTACCAAAGATGCTGGGTGCACACGGAMAATTGCTAAACATATAGAACGTAATATCGTATCATGGGAATACAAGGCATTTTAAGAAACAACGATTCACTAATTGTAATGGGGAAACTGCCAGGAACACAGGTGAAGACCACCAGGCAGCTGCAGCCTTGGAATTCAAGAGCCCTCACTCACTACTCATAAGTCCTCAAGGGTTTATGACTGACTGCAAGAGACAACTAAAGCAGGAGCTTCAGGGAAGTCAGAAGAGCAGAGCCAAGGGGGTCAAGCATCCCATGAGGACCAGGAACTGCTGGAAAGATTTAAGASACAAGGAAGCTGGGAGGAGATTAGCAGGGGGAAGATGATCAACTTGCACTCTCTGCTGTCACAGTCCATTAACAAGGAAACCTCTGAAAGTGACAATAGAGCAYGCTTTGGCACCAGGGCACCAAACTGCTAAAATGACTTAAAGTTCTATGTAAAATTGCAGTACATGTTTTTTATTTTGAACTGACTTACATGCTTCAATGTTTAAATTCACCAAAAACAGGCTGCTAATACTSGTTCTGAAATTCGTGGTCAATTCACTGTTCCCTGCTTGTCCTTTCTGTCTCCGGATTCCTGTGCCTGCTGCTCATTCTCTTTCCCCAGTGTGGGGATTTATGAACTACCTCACTTGCCACTGCAGCTAATGAAAGGCCTGTGAGGATCAATGAAGTTAGTGCGGGAGCCAAAAAAGAAAAGCAATAGACTGTAAAGTGAATGAAACTAAAATGATTCCCCTTTAGAAAGTCCTTTTATGACCTACTCCTGACACAGACTGCTCCACTACAACCACCAGAGACCGGGCTTGCAGCAGCCTAAA
Source organism: Eudromia elegans (assembly GCA_003342815.1). Lineage (NCBI taxonomy): Eukaryota > Metazoa > Chordata > Aves > Tinamiformes > Tinamidae > Eudromia > Eudromia elegans. The sequence goes on from PTEX01000176.1 coordinate 394,577, forward strand.
GGGTTTGACAATCAGGGACACGGTATCATGAAGCTGGAAGCTGGCTGCTTCTAAACATCATACGTGACCACGGTCACCAGGCTACATGTCCAGCTACATGCAGTTGGGAATGATCATGTAAAGCAAAAACACTAGAAACACACAGGACCAAAAGACACCCACCCACAAAATCCCCACAACACTGAAACAGGAGAGTTTTGCCTGGTAACCAAGACAGTCAGAAGCAGAGACTGCAATGTAATAGATGAGGTAAACTGGCTCAGTTAACTTCAGTGTAATAGTGGACTTAAACTACTTAAAGTACCGGCTCCTCCATTTATTTTGGGCCTGAACCTACTGTTTTCAAAGAACCAGGAATTACTGAACAGCTTGTTATCAATTAAACCGGCTTATCACTTGGCCATCAGGAAACATTCCTTACCTGAAACACTGAAATCACATTGAARTTTACCTTGGCTGAAAGCATTAAGGTATAAGGCAGAGATTTTTCTTTATAGTAGCACAATCTAATTTAGAAAAGTGCATTATTGATTCTATCCATTTGTCAGAATTTGCCTCCGTATTGCCAGTAACTTGAAATGTAATGTGTATATGAAAAAAGCCAGGTGCATTGCAATTATCACTAATTTGATTAGAATTCAATAGACATTTAGTTTGCTTGTTTCTATTTTGAGACTCAAATATTAGCTTTGTCTTCACCTTGATGAAAATTTACTGAAGAAATAATGATTATGTAGTGAGGTCTCAGCAACTTGCAAAAGCTAAGGGCATTTTTATTTAGTATATGAGCTACAGTTAGTATTGTGATTTCTTAAAATATAAACTTGGCAGGAAAGGACTATGTTTATATTCTATCTGCACAGGAACTAACAACATGTTTTCACGGCTGAGATTGGCTCAGGTTTCTGACCTAGGTGATATTTTGAAACCTTTTGGATGACAATTTTTTGAATGAGGAGGAAGGGAAGGAAAAAAAAAACCCAAAACCTATATACCAAGGGAAGGATCTCTGAGATTACACTGAGGATACACTGAGATTAGTGTATTGAATATTCRTTTATGGACTGCCCAAGTTACAGTCTACATCCAGACCATAAAACTTAATAGCAGTATGAAATTCTATGCTATAAAATACTTAAACCATGTGGGGTTTTTTTTTTTTTTGAAGACATTAATGCTGTCTCCTCCAGCATATCTTTTGGCATTATTTCCACAATATATTCCTGGGTTATGTCAATTGTGTCTGATAACTTCCTTCAGTACCTCTTGCCCTTGTGAAAAGCAGCGCATAGTTGTTCTCTATTTTGTGTACCCACCATCCCACCCCATGGATCTAGTCGGCAGCAAAAATGTTTAGAACAAGCTTTCCAATTCCCAACTCCTAGCTCCATTCAGTAACTTAAAATTATATTGAGTATTCAGCCTGGGGAGCTGACTCAACCTGCTTAAGAACTGTTCTCAGGCTACTGATTTAGATGCCTAATTGTGCCTTAAGCTTTCTACTTTAGGATAACTAAGTTGRAGTATCTTGACTGCAAAGAAAATTTCAGGCAGATCTTCATATTGCCTGTTGTAAAGTTCTATAAATRTATCTGCGGATGCACTGTTTTTCCTCAATTATACTGGCATGCAATCTATATTGGGTCTTCTTATTCAATACATGACATTGTCCCAGTGTTTGGGGAAAAAAATGTAAATACGGGCAATACTTTAGAAAAACAGTTGTAGAGAATTTATTTTTAGGTCAATGTAAAAATCTATTTCAAAATTCTTTCACGTAAGTTAAAGTTCACAGAGCTACTTGTTCTTTYAGTACCAGCTCTTTCAACGCATATCCTACTATTTTCAAAAGGATGTATATATACAGAATGGGAAAATGTGTTAAATTCAAGTCCATTTTCTCTACACCTCCTTTAATTTCTGAATCCATCTGGCTTTGCAAGGGAGATACCTACCTATATATTTTCCTGAATCTGTGGCTGGTTTTGTCCTTGACCAGTAATGGAAAGGGGGAGACCTTACCATGCTATTTTGCTTCACGGTACCAAACTCCTCTGGAGGAACAAGCAACAGAGCTTAGCAGGATATAGCTTATAAGCAGTCAGAAGCAATACCTTTAGCTCAGGCATGTTTATTATAAGCTGCATAGGTAGTTTAACATCAGGATCCTTTGTATAGTCCATAGGCACAACGTTTGGTGCCATTTCATGGTACCGGCCATGCAACCTGTAAACAAGCAGAAAAAAGCCACCATTCATACAGCAATCAGACATCAACTTGTCCTGCACATCTAACCATTCGCTTTAGTGCAGCACCCAAATCTTCATCATTTTGAAGACGACTTTGACGCGGTTTCCAAAAAAATTGCTGCTAACATCCATATACAACTTTAGGTGTGCAATATGAGTACATTATGTGAATATGCTCACAGTATCTGCACAGAATATTTAATACCTTAGGGGTACATATATCGAAAGGTGGGCTGGAACAGTGCACTAACACTGCACATATAATCCACGGATGAAACCACAGTGCAAACTTRACTGGCCTATACAACACAAGAGTGGAGTTGCTTAACAACCAAAAAAGACTAGGAAATGATAAGTCAAATGATGCAATACTATGGACAAAGCACCCTGGAAACACCTCCCAGCTGAATAAAAAGCAAATAAATAACCCACCGTTTTTCCTATCAGTTCCTCACTAACAACACAGATTCAGACTTACAATTTCAGCCCCGGTTGCCACCACCGCAGACTATTTCCACTTCAGTTCCCTTCTAGGTAGTTTTTTTTCTTTTTCTCCACCCTCTTACTTCATTCTTGACTCAGCTTACTCATAAAGGCMGTATGTTTTAAAAGCAATAAAAAGTGCTTTTCCCTAGAGATGCAAATCAGATGTTCGCAAATCTAGTTTCACTCTCTACATCTTGCTTAATAAGCTAACAGTATCATATCATGACTTGGGTGAGGGAGCTAGAGAGGGAGACAGGCAACAAAACACCCATTTTTTTTCTAAAGCTTTAGAAGCTGAGCAGAGACATTCCCAATGAAATGGGTATGCAAGTCAAACTCATCTACGGATCTCAAATTTTCAGCAGCCACACTCAKGGCATGATCTCAAGCAAACTACAGGCCGAAACTGCCCAGAGAGCAAAGCACTACCTGCCTAGGTGCAATTTATACATTCATAATTCATTTGCTGATTTTACTGATTCTCTTATTGGGGCAGTGTACTGCTAGTACATGTTACACTGTATTATTCATTTTGTGATCTGTTTTCCTTTGGAAAAACAAACCCTGTGTGCTCACTGCATAGGCTAACTATTCAAAATGAAGAGATTAACACGTTTTGGGCAGCTCAATATGAACACAGCAGTAGTTCTGGAAGGAAAACCTCTCCAACTCCTCCCTCTCCCCAGCATTAGCTCTGACAAGCCCTCAGTCTGACTCCACAAACAATTGAGCTATTTAAGATTAACACAGTTGAGGAAATTTCAAGAACAAAGAAAATATTTCAGAGGCATTGGTTATGAATACTGTGTATCCCCCAAGACATACATAATGGAACATATTTGGAACTTAGGAAAATAATGCTTTAAAAATGTGCGGCAAAGTATTGTGCCATACAGGAAAATAAATACCCACTGACCTAAGCACATTGCTGCTGCTGACCACAGCTCACCCTGACATCTCATAAATACTCCGTAATTCAAGATGCAACAGCCATTTCCCACGTCAACAAATAATTTATCTACCCTAAACAGTAATTGCATGATTCCCTTAAATAGAGGGAAGCTCTTACAGGCATCTGCAGAAAGCAAGCCTTCCAAAACAAGCATTAATCCAAAGAACTTCTTTCACTGCCCGATTATTCACCCTGCCAAGGTTTCCTTCTCTTTCCTTCCTCTAGCACTAAGCTCTTCTTTGCCTTCTCCGACAGGACCATGGACACAGACACTGACGTGACTCCTTCAGCTCTCCATAATGTCTTTCAGAAGGCACTGAAAGAATTGCAACAAAATGATCCATGCTTCATATTTTATAAGCTGTTAATTTATCCTATGAAATGTAAATTATGTAACTTTTTTAATTTTGAACAAGAATCTCTTTGCAAGACACTTGCTTTCATTGACCAATTGACCCACTTGCTCATTGACCAAAAGGAACCAGCTCTAGTTTACTTTTGACCTGTTTTCATGAACATAAGCCCACAGATATCCCAAGCTACAGCCTCTTAAAAAGGAGGGTTCAGCATGGTGCTAATGGCACCTCCTCATTCTTTTATCTCCAGCTTTGCCTTATGCCAAAGAGTGTCACTATTGATTTGTATTAGAGCACTGTTGGCAAGGATATCTGTCACACTGGATCAATACGAAGGCTTGTTGCTTTGTTTTTATTATGTTTAACCTAGATCAGTACAATCCTAACAGTTGTCCTGGCACCTCAAACTTATCTCCGTTTATTAAACACAGGTTGAATCCACCAARTCACTCGGAGACCTGCGGGTGTGATAGCTTTCCACCTGAGCAGACTTCAAATGAGCCTGCAGGAAGTGGCTGCAATCCAAGTCCTGCAAACTAAATTGCAGCAATAAAATACTCTTTCACTAGCTTATACACGTAAGGATCCTACTGCGTTATTTGTGACGGCCTTAGGTGGCACTATTAGATATATCACGAYGTGAAAGGTTTTCACCTTTCTCCAGCTTACTTCCCAAACCTAAGGAACAAAACACAAGGAACAAAACCACAAAACCAAAAGAACAGCAGCAAAAGTAGTAAAACTTTTGTGCCAGGAGTACAGCTGGAGTATTCTTCAGGAAAACTGTGCACTATTATATGGTAAACTAAGCATTGGATTGCTGGCCTCTGGGGGGACTGAACTTTGGGGAATGAATTACAGAGCTGCCTCAGCCTCCCACAGCGCTGAGTCTGCTGCTTATCACACAGCTTAGAACCCCAKGGAGCCACAAGGGTTATTTGCTACAACGACCACTTACTGTATTTTAGAACACTAATCCTCCCAGCCTCATGCCGTATTTTCCCATCAGTTTGTCATATCACAGTGATTCTTGGAAAAAGCTATATCTGAGACTCATCTCTCAGTAACATTCATTACTAACTGAATATATCAACAAACCTTGTAGGAAAGGCTCTCAAATTCCCTCTGTTCTTAGAGAAGCAGAAAGCAGAYGGTGAGTCAAACATATCAGAAGAGAGTTATGACCTGGAGAGAAAAGGCTTTGTACCCTTAAGATACATGCCCCTCAACAGGGAACATTTCTGAAAATAACCTAAAGCGCTTTTGGCTACCTGCCATGGTCACAGGAACATCTGTGCCTTGTCAGGGGGCAATGGGAGGYTTTGCAGGGCTTTCTAAATGCATATGGTTTTCCAAAGGCCACCATCACTATAGCACTATATATGCGTTCCTAAGCTGAGTGCCTACAGTGAGCCTCACTGTTTTTGCAGAACCTATGGCAGGTTCTCTATAGATCCTGCTGCTTTATCAAAAAATTCTTTTCAACTCAAATACACCTTCCTATCCTTGAACCCAGCTGCTGATACACCAATGACAAAACAAAAAGCTATGTTCAAAAAAGCACGAGTGCTACCTCCACAGCCTACTTTGTGCTTATGCACAAGTCCATTTTACTGTTTGTCAGCAAGCAGATTCACAAATGATTGAAGTAGTTGGGTTAGAGTCTGTCTCCAGTTCTCAAGGATATGTGAACCTGGAATCACAAGACTATTTGCTAAACGTGGCTTGATTACGACCTCCTCAAACTCAAAGCCTTCAGCAAGACCTGTGTAGGCTTGAAAAGACTTAAAGTAACCAAAAAGTTTGACGTTTACACCTCTGGAGCGACTTTATCCTTCCCACCTTCCCCCCCAACAAGGTCACCAGTGAGTGTGTTAAGACATTGAGAATCTTGATATATCTAAATCACCACCACTAAATGCAATGACAACACATTACAGCTGTCTGGGCTGCTGCTCGAATAAGAACTCTGCTCAAAAGGAGTGCTGAAAACAAACGATAAAAGCTGGTAATGGCTCACTGATTAGAAGYAAAGGCTTTAAAGCATTCTTTAGAAAGTAATATATTATATGTCCCAGCCCTCAAAGTACCAGTCAAACAATTACGGYGTGAAGAAACATTTTTATTCAGGAATATATATCCACTTTATTCCCAAATAAAAGGGATGCACTCAAAATATATTTGACCTTAACATCATAGTCAAGATGATCCCAAAGACTAAATTCTAAATTGCTGTGCACAGTCACAATAAAAAGCAAAATGGCTTTGCTAGAACAAGGGGAGAAGGCAGGGAGCGCAGGCCAGTTCCAGCAGGAGCCCATCCGAACCATGGCAATAKGGCAGTACCTGCACAGAGGGGAATTAGAAAAAGGCAGCATCTCATGAAGACAAAATATCAATAGAGGAGAAGTCTGCTAACATTTATTTGCTATGACAAGCACTGCTTCATCTCCGCACTACAAAATGCAGCAGTATAAACTAATTCAAGCCAACACTAAATATTCTCCTAAACCACTTGGAAYATAATTAAAAACAAACCCTGCATAAGAGACGTTTTTCTGAGAGTCATTTATAGGAACAAATTTACTCTAGAAGTCCTACTCGTGCTTAGGAAAGCATAACTATTGATATATACAACAGTGCTATTCACAGAACTACGTACAGCACAGTAAGTCTGGACAATAGTGCTCTATAGTATTTTTGCTTCCTCGAAGCATCATTGAAAAGCCTGCTATCAGGCCTGTTATCTAATGGTTATTTCTTACAGATCAGCAGAGAAAGATTTTGCCCTCCACCAAGCCTGGCAAGGCAGGGGCAAGCTACCAAACTACTGCAGGAAGAGACTTTACCATTCACATAATAATGATAATAATGATGATAATAATAATAATAAGCCTCTTTCACTACTCATAGAGAATACACAAACACAATTAAAAACAAGAACAGAAACACCCCTAGCAAGAGCAATCAATAGCAGCTTCAGTTTATCCATTCTTCCTATGTAGTCTGCACACACAAATTAGCAAGACTCCCAAGACAGCAAGAGTTCAATCCATCTTTATTCTCTTGCTGGAGACCTTTGCCCTAAAGCTTCCAATAGGGGAATTTGCTCTTTCTGCATGTTAGCAGCCAAAGCAACTGAAAGGCGGGAGCCATGTGCTTGCCACCTCTCCCTGCATCTGCACAGCACTTGGCTCCCAGGGGAGGTGCAGGTTTGCTCCCTAATAAGAGAGCAGTTTGCACCCTAATAAGCAGTTTGCTCCCTAATAAGAGAGCATTTCCAGGCACCCAGAGGGAAGTAGTGTTCATCTCCCAAACTTAACACTCAGGCACTGGTCAGCAGCAACTCTGCATCTCATCTTCCATCTCCTCAAAGTGCAGGCTGCAGAGAAAATGCAACAAAACTAGAACCTTCTTTCTACCAAATTGTTTAGAGGTTTGAGGTGCCTTYCCCAGCTCTGTAATCTAGCCCTGTATTTCTCTGTCTAGCTAGGTTAAGTCAGTCACAAGCTATACAATTTAAAATTCACAGATATTGAGCTTTTTGTCTGTGACACCTGTACTCAAATGTTTGGGTACCTGCCAAACTGTACTAGCCTAGAGGGAGAAACAGAACCAGATGAGCTGGCTAGACAACCAGCATCACAACAGGAGTAAAAGCTTGTCTGCTAGAAGATTAGATTTACAAAGCAGAGTAAGAAAAATACTGCCTTACACGGGGCAACTTAACCACTCGTTCCCATCTGCACTCACAGCAGAGGCACGTGGTGTTTTTCCAACCTTTCTTCATAGGTCATGTTTTCCAAGCTGGTTTTTCTTGTTTCTCTCTATAGGACACTTTCCAGCATGACAAATCTTTTTGACTGATGATGCTCAAGACTGGACAGTCTGTTCTCGCTGAGGTCYTAGCAAGGCAATCTACAATGGAGTTCTGCTATTTTCTAGGCAAGGAGTAGATTCACACATCCTGGAATTAGGCTTGCCTTTTTTTTCCACCCCCTTCCCCAGCAGTATCGTATCTCTTTTACTTATATTCAGTTTGCTTACACTGCTTTATCCCTCATTCATTTCTAGTGCTGCCAGTTCCTTTAACATTGTTACCACAAATGCTTTCCCTTTCTGAACACAGTTCTTACTGCCTGAACAAGGCAATATCCTGTTTCTGATTTTGGATCATTTCTCTAATACACCAAGCATCACTTTAAAAGTTAGCTGTGGTCTTCAGAGTGTCGGCAACGTTCTTAAACTTGATGTTTCTTATAATCATTAAATAACGTGGTAAGAATAGTCACCGGTACATTAGCCAAGTAGTTAGATATACTACAGAAATACAAAAGAACAAAAAGTACATAAAGAAACATATCAGAGTTTTTACTAAAATATAGATATGTCACATCTGTTTCTTTTTTCTTATCCACAAGAGTTGYCACTTATAAAGGAAGAAATTTGCTTCTACAAATTTACAATTTTTTTTTAAACATTCTGTCTTCCACTCCCAGATCATAAATCTGGGGAATGAGCCCACAACCCTTTTGATAGTAGCCTGTAAATTGACTATGCAGCCCAAGTCTTGCATGCTGTTCAACCGAGCCAATGTAATGGCTCAGTGGTCCTGAAATGGAAATTTTTGCTCTCCTTCCCTCATTTACACTTGCCCTGTCTCACTCATACTCTTGTGCCAACTCTCACATTCATCTAATCCTTAAGAGAGCTGATCCAGCTCATTAAATTAGCAAGACTTCTTTTGCTGTTTCAGCCTTTTACAGAAAAAGAGCCTGTCAGAGACAGGTAAAAATCACTGAGCCCACCTCATCCTATTGCAATCTCACATTCTTTAACATCAGCTTAAATTGTCCCCCACTGGTGCTGTGGTATTTCCCTTTTTCATTCCCATCTACTCAGTCATGCTGGTCCCTTATGGCAGCACTAGCACTCAGGTTGACTTCAGCCAAAAACTAATTCCTTTCTTTTGCTGAGGTTGCTCCTCGGCTGGATCGTCTCACTGAACGATAGAGCTGCACAGGGAACCAGCCTGAGCAACCTCCATCTCTGTGAATAGCACACAAGGCATCCCTATGCAAACACCGCCCAAAGATCCCAAAGCATTTTGCACTGCAGAATGAAATGCAGCTTCCCTGGAAAGCRGCCAAGTGTTATGCTCATTGCACAAGCAGCAAAATTCAGCTGCAAATGCACAGAGCGACTTGGCAGGGCCATACAGTAATAGCAGGGAGCAGCTTTGCTACCACCTTGATGCAGATTTTGCACCGTGGTACTGATGCAGTCTTTCCTCCACGTGCTAAATCACCGAGTGCTAACAAGGAGATCATAATCCATTTTATTCCTGTCTGGCAAAACCTCTGCTCAGATATGCAAAAATACCTATTGATTCTACTCTATTCCTCAAGAAAGAGTCCATATTCAAAAGAAAACCTACGTACATAAATGCTATTAACTGTATTACTATATGCCATATCATGATTACACTGATTATATAAAGGTTCTCAGAAAGCAGAAGCAACACTGARGGAGAGTGAGTATTCCTTCAGAATATTCCTTTTCCCATGATTTTAAGCCTTGATAGAGCTACTGCCTTGATTTTATTCTTCTGCACACTCAGATCAAACATTAATATTTAACTTTGTATATTAGATTTGTCAAATAGAACTTTTTTTTTAAAAAAACCCCACCATTAACCTAATCTCTTCCCCTAACATACCTGCTTTTCACAGGTCATATTCTGAGATTGCACTGTTTCTCTTATGTAGATTTGTTCTCRGCTCTTTTCGGTACATCTAGCGCACAAAGTCATCCAAGCAAGGACTCCTCTATCTTCCCTACACAAGCCATMATCAGGAAAAAAGGAAAAGCGTTTTCCAGCTTGACAGAAAGCCTGCAGTTAGCAGTAAGGGCAGGCTTTGCGCTCCTCTCCGGAAATGGATTCTTTCCTTACAACTTCAGTTACGACATGCAAGATTCATTAGGCTTCCACAGCACTCAAGATGATGTGCATTCAATATTTCTTACCAGAAGCAGCTCCACTTGTATTTGACAATGAATTATCACTATTTTGTGTYGTATCATTTGCATCACTCATGCTTTTTATATGCTACCAAACAGAGAAAAGCAAGCTAAGACAAAATTTCTATCCTTTTCAGAGAAACAGCACTCATTAAAACTATTAGTTGCTTTAACCTAACTGCAATTTGTCACACTCAACTTTCCCCTGTTATTTAACTGGTCTACTTAGATGACCAGGTCTACCAAGTGACAGGGGTAACTCTCACAAAYACCATGACCCACAAGAAGTATTCAGAATAGTGTTTTCACTAGAGTAGAACCTAAATGTCAAAACTCAGTTTGTTACCTCTCCATGTGTACAAACAGATTTGCCATACTAGGCAGATCTAAGCAGACAACACAAAAAAATTATCCTCATACTTAAAGGCCCAGAAATATTAAGTGAAGGTAAMACAAGCAGACTGGGGCACATTGAAGGATCAAATGATGGGACTGCACAAAACCTTAGGGTGGAAATTCAAAGGAGCTCAGTTGCTTACACAGGCAAGTGACATGATAAAAACAGAACACYCAAAACTTCCTTTTTTACAGGCACCGTCCCACCTAAGTCCCCAGGTCAAGCTTCGCTAGACAGAAAAACATTTTCTTGAGTGGCAGCAGAATCTATTCCACAATTGAATAATTCCTTTATCAGCAAGCCCTATGAATCACTATGACCTCTTCTACTGTGTATCATACTTGCCATGTAGGGGAAAAGACTGAAAATCATCGGTCTGCAAATGCAGTTTCAAATTACTCTGTTTTTAAAGAGACACACAATGCRTTCTGGCCAGCTGTGCAGAACTCACAGTACTCTGCAATCTGCCTAAAGCAAACAGSAGAGAGAGATCCATCCCTACTCAGTCTCAAAGAACAAAGCATTTAAACAAGGTTCTTGTATTTACTGAAACAAACTGTTATACACTGCTACAGTGAGCAAAGGTCCTATGTTCAACAGRAATCTCCGTTTTCAGGTATTTTCACATAGGAAAAATCAATCCCAGACTACTCCTATGCAAGCARTTGTTTAACTTTTTGTTAGCATCGGGCATTTCCTTTTAGCTGCCGTGTCTATGCATTACTAATGTTTTATTAGATCATCTTTTTTAGTGCAAGAAGCTGAATGCAATTCCTGCTCATTGCAATTTTTAAAATTGGAAACAGATAAAGAAACAACACAGGCCACATTTCTGCCAAGTTAAATATCCTTGATAGAGCTGAATTAACCTTATCACTGTCTCATGCAGATTGAGATTTGAGCCTTTGACCACACAAAGCTCTTTATGCCATTGGAACAATCACGTAAATATGACTCTTATCGAATGTAATAACGTAATTTTAAAGACAATCACCCATTTCCACTGCAGCCGACACAAACTGACTTTAAGACTCTTACAGTACTCAAAATACCAGGGGGTGGTTTTACCGTATCCCATTAATTTAGACAAAACCTGAAGTCTCTGTGCAGTTGCAGTTCAAATTTTAAACACCAGCCTTACTCATGCAACAGAATCTACTCATCTTCCCYCAAATTAAGTACCTCTCTAAGCATCTGTGGAGACTTTACATGGAACTGCTTGTTCTTCTCAAAATATTTATCCTCCGTAACAATGTTATTCAGTACAAATCAGAGGCTAACACATCCCATTACACAAATAAATTATTGAGCCATGACAAAACAAGCATAAAAAAAGATAGAAAAGGCTGTTTTAAACAATTCAGTCAGATTATTCTTTGGCTTAGCAGTTAAGAATATCAATGGGTAAAAGCCCAAATTTTCAAAACTGGTATCCAAATACTGCAAAYCCAAAAGCCGTCCACCCCTACTTGAGGGCCAAATTTGTGACAACAGAGGGATTACTTTATACAAGATATAGAAGATTCTGGTGATAGCTACTGATATTCTAACTTGCAAAAAAAAGCTTACACTCTCAAGATATCCATAAAGGGAAGACGGCAAAGAAAATCCTGCAAATCCCACACTTGAAAATGCCATTTTGTATATTGTTTTAATATGTAGAATTTGATACTGTAAAACACAGGACTCTGAATGCAGCATTAAAAATCAATGACTGTGATCGTTTTCTCCTACAGCGCTACAAAGAGGAGYGTCACACACAATGTTTTAACGTAGATTTGGAAATTAAAGTGCTTTTTCGTTTTGGTCCCCACCCCAGATTTTTGAGTTTATAAGGTGTTTTCAGAACCATAAAGCAGCCTCTTCAGCCCATCCAGTCACAACTAGTTTATTTCATAAGACAGTTATCAAGGTACTCCTGTAAAATGGAAGCAAGTTTTTGGCCATTAAGTCTTTTAAAAATCAGTAAAGRTCTGGTTTTGTACTAGTAGAAGGTAGACTAAATTGTTGCAATATTTTCTTCTATCTATATAATCTGCATATGTGGTTTGGGGATATATTACTGAATTATCACAGGAAATCTTTTATGCGTTATGCAAATCTTTAGACTAATACGGGTTCAGAAGTATCACTGAATCACTTCTGAAGCTCCACACTACAAACTCCACATTATTTTGGACGTGCACTTGTCTCTCTCAATGAACCGGGATAACATTCTCCTGTTGTCAAAAATCTGTGCCTCAAGCAGAACCAGCAGTCTTACAGCCCTGACAGGACATATGAGGGCAATTACTTTTTATCTGAGCTGTATGACTTTTTGTAGGGGACGCTGAACCCAAAATGACACCTCTTTCCAGTTACATGTATCTCGAGTCCAATCTTATGCTCATTCATTCATGCAAACTAACTGCCTTTATGTGGTTTCCGTACTTAAATCAGAAATAGCATTTATATGCCTTCCACAAAAACGATGAAGGAATAATTAACGTACTTACCGAAGGATTTCTTTCCGAGTGAAGAATGTGCAATCCTGTTAAAAACAAAAAAAAAAGAAGAAATTACTTCCTAACCTTTTGGATGGATACATAAATTCAAATTTGGATCTGGCTGAAAACCTAAAAAAAGTTGCTATTTATGTATTGTCTGGTTTTGGTTCAGAGTGAAGGGTGGAGTCTCCTAAGGACAGGATTATCAGGAAAACATATATATATATATGTGTATATAAATATAAAATGAAAGTTCATCTGAGGAAAACCCCAGTGTGCTGTAATATTTCTCCACTGTTGTGAGGAATCATAAGAAGTCACACCGCATTGCTGGAAATAACTCCTGATTGTCACTATCTAGCATATATTGACAAAGTCTACCCTACCTCCACTCTGGTGGCAATCCAGTATTGAGTGAGCTGTCTAGAACAGACCATACATTCAGAGAATATGCATCTTCYTGTCACACAGCTAGTGGCTGTGGGGGTATATATAGGGAAAAAAGGATGACACTGTGGCCAAAACACAAAATTCCTGCTAATTACCCACTTTGTTCACAGGCCAAGATGATGAGACAAGGCAGCAGCTCAAGAATTAAGCCTGTACTTGTTATCCTGGGACCTAAGCATATTTTACTTAGGATCACAGGTGGCTGGAGCAGCCAAGCAGCCTGTCTCGGGTATCCACGCACACTATCAAACCTGCACGGTATCAATTATTGACTTTGCTTACTCTCCCTCCATATAAATTGGTAGGAGAAGCAGCTTTCCCCTGTGTATTATGTAGCCGAATACTTTTCCTGGGCACAGCAGGAAGGCACCTTGTGCGCTGCTGACAACGGTGTCACATTGTCTGGAACTGCATAAGGTGAAACAGGAGCCAGCTGGTTAAGTCTTCATTAACTCCAGTATCTTCAACACTCATGGCCAAACTGCCAGCAAGGATGCTGCATTTAGTAGTCAAAGGCTGGGGCCCTMTCACAAGTAATCGTGGTGGTCCGAGTAGCTGTTACATAGAAAGGTCGTGAATCCTTTCTGAACATAGTTATTGACTACAGTATTTCAATCATGCCTGCCTATTGCTTGGAAATCATAAAGAAAGGAGGAGTGTTGGAAAAATTAACAGCAGTTTCACAGTCCATTTGCACAGATCTTAAAGCTCTCCACGGTCAGAGCACCACAAATCACTTAACAGTGATGTTAGGCTATTCTCTTGACCAAAAGCAAGATCATTTTGTTGGAGGCACAGTCATAAGTTGGATTAAAGTCATCATGGAACAAGGGTCTAAATAACATAATTACATTGTGTAGTTGCTGGAACTCTAGCAATTTAATTCCCATTTAATTAAAGACTTTTAGCCAGAGAAACTCAGAGGTGAATCATCCAATTTTCTTCTAGCAACTTCATTCATACAGAAAATGCAAAATGATGGACAATAAATAGTAAACTAACATCTAAGATTGGCTCTTTCATTGGGAAAAGTGTAATGGGTCCTGAAAAGCATCTGTGATTTGTATATACGATGCTGTTGATCCTCCTTCATGCCAGAYATTCAAATTTAACAGAAGTTTATACAAGCTTACCACAAACCTATAAAGCTTGGTTACCAAAGCTGCTGGGAATCCTGCCAGGAACGTAGAGGTTAAACACTCAAATGGACCCTGCCATAGTTTTCAAAATTTGAACCCATTCAAGATTTCTGTCAAAAAAAGAAAACCTGAGGCTTTGATTTCTAATGCTATACAATGCCCTCAAGAAACTATGCTAATTGAAGACTCCTCCTGTGGAGTTTAGGCTATTTAGAATCAAGACTTGGCCTTGAAATATCATCTGCTCCAGCCCCCAAGAAAATATTCAAGCTCCTAAGATTAAAGACAGATCAGACTGTCCTTGTTCTCAACAACCTGGTTAATTAGAGGTCAAATAAAAGAGGATCAGTGCTACCTTTTGCAGGAGGCTGACAGCATCTTCCTTATGTCTACTGAAGGCAGCAAATATAATAAAGCAAATAAATTCCTATTGATTTCAATGAGGTCATGAACTGGTATAATGGGGCATGATTCTCAAATTTGGCATTTAAGCAGCTTAGCTGGTTCTTCTGGAAACTATCCAATAGTGAAGAGAAGAAAATTAAGACAACTGATGCTCTTTGGTTCTAACGTTCTAACGTTTTGCTCTTGGGGGCTTGTGTGACTTCTGCAGGTCACCCAAAGTGCTTGTAMAGCAGGGTTCATTGGCTCTGCCTTTCTAGTACACTTCAGTGAACAGCACAACATACAGGCTGCTAGAAGTGTTTTGTCAAAGCAGGCACGGTACCAGCCTTGTTCCTTGAATTGCTGTGTGAAGTGAATGCCGGTTTAGGACAGAAGAGCAGCAGCCTGAAACACCAAGGTTTACTTACTACCTCTGCCACCGGTCAATAACACTTTGAAAACTCCTACACGGGTTCTGTTTCATGGTTAGTTCCACAGGGATTTGAATGAAAAAGAAAAAAAGGACTGCATTATTCTGCATAAAGCATAATTTTCAATTAAAACTAATTTCAGGTAAATGAAGGAAATACTTCTAAAGCAAGAGAAGAAACTGGAGGCCAGATAATAGAATGAGAAAAAGGCAATTAAACTAAAGCATCAAGTGCTGAAAGCCACTGCAAAGTAGTACCAAATCCATTAAATGCACATCACTCCTCTAAGGCACCAACATTAGACAACTGTGCTTTTTATATGGCACAGTTTCATATGAGCAGGTTTGTTCTGATCCTGCAACAGCTTCATTAGGTGGTTTTATAAATAAAGAAATAACGCAACACAGTCCTAGCAATCAGAAATCATTCYGAATTAGAGGAACAGCCTCAAACAAAAACCAGCAAGCTGCAGACAAAGTAAACCTATGACTAACGGGAATCTGACAGTGCCCTCGGTGCAAGACAGACCAGACCTTCATCGCTATCTCCCAGAACAGCTTCTAAGAAATGAGAAGCACTGGACACTTCAACATTTAAAACATTCTTACCATTGGAACAAAGTCGTTCAGAGGTTTCCTTTGTAAAATCACAAGCTTTTGCACAGGGCCAAGACACACAATGTGTGTTTTATTTAATCAAAGCAYTATAAAAACAGCACCGCATGAAGCGACCGAATCTGTCCAAGTCGAAACACACCACACAGATGTGAAAGTTTTAATAAGACCTATTGCTAATTTTATCCTGACCTGCCAACATATTACAAATGCAATACTTAATACAAAGCCGCAGACTGAGCTGTGTAACTGCACAAGCACTTTGCTGCTTCCAGATTAAAACTAAAAAAATATATCCTGACAGAATGAATATCTGCCTTTAATAACAGCAGTTACCTAGACTTTTGTCTTTTTTAAAAAAATGACAGTTGTAGCAGATACTAAGAATGCCAATAGAAATTTTAATGCACAGACTTTATTTGTAGGCATCAATATTTTAGAACTACACCCTGAACCACTAAAATTAAAGCTCACTAAAACCCACTGAGTTTCAATAGGCAAAACCTGCATATATGACAAACAGCTTACGTTTACATCAAGATATGGAATGAAAATAGCAAGATTTTAACAAGGACCAAGGAAGAAGCAAATTTCTGATGACTCTAATATTGCTAAATACTTACATCAAATGTTAAYGTGAATTACACAACATTATTATGCTACTTGAAGCTTGCACGTTAACAGCAAAGCTCTATCAAACCGAAAAGTAMTTTGTATAAAAGATCCTGGAGGCCCTGTGTTAAGCACACTTTCCATACTCTTGCCCCCAAATGTCTTGATTATTTTAAAAAATATAAAAAGATAGCTTAATGACATAGAGGGTTCTAGCAAAAAGTTAGCTCCGTAACAGAAAAATCAGTTATTATTTCATAYTACTATTTATCATAATATTACCTGGAAGACAGCCAGAGTAAACACCCATTTGCTCAGGGCTATATTAAATAACTTACAGTAAATATTCCCCGGAATAAACAACTGTGGAAAGAGCAGGCATGCAGYACAAACACTAATATTTGATAGAATGATGAGAAGGTAGTTTGCCCATACCACAAGAGCAGAGAACAGCCTCTCTTGCATTTCCTAACCCCCACAGAGATGATGCTCACCGAGAAATGCAGCGCACTGAGGCCAATATATGGTCCTCCTATTGCTTTACTATACGTAAGCTAAAATATCTGGTTGGTTTTCTTTTTTTCATTACAGAACTTGGCATCTGAAACTTGCAAACAACTTTTAAAAGCTTATTTTTAAAATATTATTAGGTTATAATGAAAGAAGTCTCGCAGATTAATATGTCATTTTCCTAGCCAGACCTTGCAGATTTTGCATTTTATATTTAAAAAGCCAAAAAAAAGTGTCAAGTATTCCAAGGACATAGGAAAGAAATCTCTGACAGAATTAGTTTCCCTACCAGGTTAACCTTTTAAATGAAGGGAAAACTAGTGAGGAAGCCAATTTTTACAAAAGCCCACTGCCCTTTAATTTCCAGCTGATAACTACCTTAACAGTTATCAAATAGTAAAACAAAGTGTAAAGCAATTTGAAGCTTTACAGTCTTTATCAAAGTAAAACAAAACAAAACAGAGATTTAATACCATCCAGTCTTATTACTGGTCTCTTCCACAGTTTCAACTAGCTGTCCATCACCAGTTTGAACGATGACTCTCTAAAACACTCATATATGACTTCATAATGTGTGGGTGACCAGAATTATAATCATTTCATTTAAATGCAAACGTCCAGCAAGAGTGACTCTTCAGTGTGACAGCTGAGCACATAAAAAGTTTACATATCTACATTCCAGAAGAGTTTATACAGATCAAGAGCATTTTACACAGTGATATTTAATTAATGATCAGAGAAAAATGTATATTAGCTCCTCAGACCTGCCTCTTTTTTTTGMAGTTTAAGCTTCCATCTTGAAAACTAAAGCCGTTTACACAGGGTTTTATCATACTTCAGGAACATTAATTTTTCACTTTTCYATCTTCTGTTCAGTTGTCCTAAGTGTTCCCTTTGTAACAAACTCTTGAAATGTTTTCTATAAAAATAGACACTCTCTGCTAAAAATAGAGGAAGTTAGAAGAAGTGTAAATATCAGGGGAATACTTTCTTTTTGAACAACTTTCTAATAGCTATGGTAAGAGCTAGATAGCTGTGAGGAACATAAAAAGTCTCATTGATAAGCACTGTTGACTTTTTGCCTGTGCCATGCTGACCCTACAGGCTCAAACCTGGGAATTACTGCATGCAATTCAGTACCAACTTGCAGACATACAGATTTACAATAAGATGCTTAGCTGTCTCGTTAAAAAAAGTGGCAAAGCTCCATTTTAAAAGCAATTAAAAACCATACATGTGCCTATCTGCGTATGGGTTTACTCATCTGTGCAACAGATGGTTTCAAAGTGGTCCCTCACACACTGTGTTGTACTTTGCTTCACAAGTCCAGAGTTGAGAGGACCTGACCACCTACCTCTCCCAAGCACCTCTGAAAATCCCAACGACTCTTTCAAGAAATGAAAGATCTTTACATAAAAATGATAGGTCCATATTCCCGTTTTCCATTGTGAAAAGATTCCACCCGCAAGGAAAGAGCAGGGAAGTCCACAGATTTAAGTGGCACAGCACCGTGCACTCCTGCAGCAAAAGGGAAGGGCATGAGGCTTCCTCCCAGAAGGCCATGGAGAGGCACGAGCTCTCTGAGGATGCCTGGGGCTACCTAGAGGRATAATTCCAGCATTTCTACATTTAAAAGAAACAAGAAGTATGCAGTAACTATTGGATGAGAGACAGATCATCATCAACATAGTAGCTCATCTTCCTTCCAGATAAAGTCTGGAGGTTAATGTCCTGAAACATGTAATTTCATAGCATTTATCATATACTACATGTCACGGGTCATCAGAATCATCTAGCACTTGAAAATCCCAGCTATACTAAGGAAGTACGTGTCCTCCTGTWAAAGGAGAAATGGCCTTGCCTGACTCAATCCACTGGGCCTGACTCCTGCAAGGCTTTGAGATCAATTACCCAGCATTATGAAAGGCAGGGGCTGCAGAAGCCATTAGAGGAAGGCAATTTTTAGATGAAGAGGAGTGAATTAGGGATGACATTTCAGCTCTTGCATTTGCCAGTTTATGTCAAGATAACATTAATTACATTTGGATTTTGCTTTGTTTCGCTGCAATTGGGTCTCTGCTCTGTGTTCACTTCTATTGGTAGTAGGGAGACAGACAGTTGGTGTTTCACAGATCTTTGATTTCCTTCTTGTCTGTCTAGTAGGGATATAAATGCAGTTTTTTCCTTTTTTGTTTAATTTAAGCTTCAAATCTATTACTGTATCAGACCACTCGTTAGGGTGAAATGAGAGACAGTGAAAATTAGAGATGCACCATCTTTATAGTTCCTGTAATGGCCACAAGAACAAGAAAGCATATATATCTGATATTAACAGAAACAGAAATTTAATAAGAACACCATGGGTWGCATTTAAGTCCATAACCCACGCCTGACTATCCAGCTAAGTACCTGTATCTGTGAAAAAGACAGGTTAGCAGCAACTCCAAGGCAAAAAAAAAAGAATATTTAGAAAAATCATTATCTTCTACTTCAAGGGTTGACTGAAAGCTCATGATGGAGAAAATATCCACTGGACCTGTCTCTCAGTTGTCGTGAGAAACTAAATGTTGGTTTCCTGTACTGTTAATTATGTCTATGTTTATGTAAAAGAACAGAGCAATGCAGACAGTCCTGTCTGCCTCTCAATGTTTTCAACTTCTTCCCTTTTTAGCTTTCTTCTTTCATGTTCTCACCATATTTAAGAAAAACTATTACTCAAGAAAGGGTGCAARTAAGAAGGTACCTATTTTGAAATTACATGAAACATTTCTCTGATTCATCCTTAAAATATGTGAATAGACTTGTCTTCTTTTTTTCCTCCTCCTACTTGTAGCACAGGCATCAGGAACAGAAAAAAAAAAATGAGGTTATTAATACAATTTCTTCTTCACAAAGTGTTCAGTAGAAATATCCTGCTTTAAAAAACAAATTGTATTTGCCAAGCTGGTCACAGATTCAACCYGTTTCCTAACCCCACCTCAAGGATTTGACTTTGTATACAGAGAAGAGGGTTAGACAGAGTGAATACAACAATCCAGGCTTATAATACAATTACAATTGTTGGGAAGCAACAGTACAATAGGTGGCAAGGAAGATTTGCTTTATTAAAAACAACAATAAAAACAGAAACATATTTAGATTACTCCTTTCCTTTCATAAGGCAAAGATATCTTACCTGATAGGCATCTAGCTGTTCATCAGTAAATATCGTTTGCTTATTACCCATCTTAAATGAGGAATTCTTCCTCTATGCAAATGCATCCCATTGGAGGTTGCCGGATTCCTCTGTGCTGCAGGCATTTAGAGCATGTACACTCCGTGAACGTGCTGAAAGAATCCCAAGGACTGCATTGGACTGCACCTCTCCACGAAGGGAGGAAAGCAGTAGTAGGGAACCTTTGCAAAAGCTGGACTGAAGCGTGCCAGGCTGGAAAGCGTTACAATCACAAGCAAGTATCACCCAGAAACAGCGAAGTTGCTCTTCCTCTCTTTCCTTTCTTTCCTCCAAGAGGCACATAGAGCTTTTATATAACATGAAAGGAGCAGCCAGTACCAGGAGRAAGCAGCTCTCTGCTGCCTCAGAGCCTCACTGGCTCCATCACCCTGCCGCTTCAGGGCACTCCCCCAGGCACCTGGGCATTTTGGAGCGGCTCTGCGTCACCAGACGGCCCTCGCCAGCGCAGTCGTATTCCAGCACGCAAACACGTACACGAGGGCAGCTGGCAGAGCTGCTGTTTCTGCCGCCGGTCTCGCCACAGATAAGAGCACATCCTGGTCAGCTCTTGGCGCCGGTCTATAGCCCATGCCAAGATGAAATACGGCCAGAGCCTTCCCCTAACCTTCTGCTGCYGCAGAGGCTCCACAGCAATCGCTCACTTTGTGACTACGTCCAGCCCAGGCTATCTAGGATATCAGTTCACGGATATCAGTATCACGCGCTCAGATCTAYCAGTGAATACGAGTATTCCTTCTCTCATTTCATTTGAGGGGAAAGAAAAAAAGACCCCTCCCTCCCACCCACTCCCTCCACACACCAGGGTATTACATTAAGGAGTTTAAATGCAAGATAACCTGACCAATTTCAACTCAGACCAGCACCGCTGGAAAGCAAAAGCACCACCAGATGGCTAGTGGTTAACGAGTCAAAAAATCAATATCAGAAACTTAACAGTGCAATGAACGGATAATACTAATAGAACATGTTTACTCTATTTCAAAATATGAAGACGCTAGAGTAATAAAGATAATAAAAACTCTGAATTACCTACCAGCACAYCAAAAGCGAAACAAATATCTACTCAAATAGCAGAGGAATGAATAATCCCTTGTTTGCTAAATGGCCAAACTGACCTCTGGTTTTCCAGCCACRAGCATTTTATTTATTTTTCCAAGATACAGTGACATTAAAACCTTTTTCATGCTCCAAAAGATTCTCTTCAGGGCAAACAGTGCCACCCACTGAACTGCTCTTGAAAAACTGCACCAGGCTGCCTTTTTATCTACTGCATTATCAAACCCTTTGGGGAAGGTAAGAGGTAACAGGACAGTAATGTGAGTGACCATGCTGTCAACTAGTTAAGGGCCTTATTAAAGGCTTCAAGAAGATTACTACTAGTGGAAGAAGTTATAAACTGCAGCACAAACACGTATTTGTRATGATACTTGATTGCTTGCTATAGAATAATTAAGCCACAGAATAGAGGGGGTTTTGGTAAATAAGCTGGGATCACAATTTCACTTTACAAAACCACAGATTACAAATTTACAATTTGTAGGGAGATCATATAGTTCTRAAGATGCCTAAATGCAAATCAAAATCTCAGTGAATTCTTAGAAGTTCATCATAAGACTWCTTTTGCTGCACTTTTTGTATCAGAACACCTATAACAGCCCTTTTAAGATCAAGGAAATTCACAGTTCTAAAACTTCTTGCATATTCTGAACTCGGAATCACTTCATCCCTAGTTTTAGAAGTTATGCTTAAAGATATGCACCTCTCCTATCTACACGCAGGTACTACTCAAATGCAAAGCTAGCAACTGAYTTCTGTCAGACCAGACCAGGCTACAGTCAAATCATTTGTATGAAAGAGCACTCCTCAAACAAGCATCTAATTCCAGCTGCCTGTCTACGCAAACTGGATTAAAWAGAAATGGCCAAATTATCTTTAATGCCATTATACATAAGTGGATTGATACCAGAGATAAGTATGGGCTCTGTATTTTTTCCTCTTGTGGTTCTGCATACTTGGCACTAGCATTACAGTAGAAAGAGCAACATCTAATTTCTTCATTTCTTACCTGGCTTCATACTCCTGGGCTGACACTTAAATAGCTTTGAACAGCAAGCACTGCAGCTAAGAGAACTGAGCCCCCACACAAGAAACCATCGGGGCTGCTCATAGCTCTGAATCATCTTCGACATGAGCAATGGAGCAAGAGAAACACAAGCAAATGTTKTGGGCAAGTCAGAGATAAGGAGAAAAAAATGGGACATATTCCCTGGTTTGGGGCTTATGAAAAGGCTCCATCTTCCTGAATGTTTGCCAGCAGCTCCAGGAGGACCAGACGTATTCTCAAAGTGAGCAAAGAAATGTTAAAATCCTTTCAGAGGTAAAGGTCTTGAATTTTGACCTTGGTACCTGAAGGCATATACCTAACTCCACCATAAGCCAGCTTGCATATGCCTTTGTGGTGCCTGTATTTTCACTGCTATACTTACCTATCTTTCTACAGTAACTGGGTAAAATGTAAAGACAGTGGTGCAAGACAGAAACTTCTTCTGTTGGCATAAATCAAGGATGAGTTTAACTTGCCAGTTCGATGTTGAGCAGTCTTTATCCCCATCATAAGTTATCGCAACAGATCAATACACGTTATGTACTCAGCAAGGTTACGACCGTAATGTTATCCATATCAGGCTCTCATCACACTTTACTGCACGTTGGCTTCTCTAAACTGCTTGCCAAAGGGACTGATTTTACGCTGTTTAACAACACGTAGTGCATATCTTGCAATCAAAGCCACAGAGGAAGCCAAGTTTACAACGCAGGGCAGTATATGTGCAGTTATCCGTTCACAGGTTCCTATACAATATATCACTACACAGTTAATCAGTCCCTGTTCACCCGTTTTGGAAGCCCCATTCATGGCACGCCAAGCACAGGCTCAACCCTGCGCCGGAGACCCCGGGGTTTACAGCAGGGCCCTGCCAGGAGCGACACCTCCGCCTCCCGCCGGGAGCTCTTCCAAGTCTCCTGCTTGAACCCATGGCTAGGAGTGCTACTACCAGGTCCAGCCTGCTGATGCTCCTCTGTTAGCAGAGATGGGAGCTCAGTAACTTCCAGCGGCGGAGTGACACCACCTTCAATGGCGCCACAGGCCCCCTTTGCCCTCCTGCCTGGCGGGGAGCACCGACTTSGGGACAGCCACCCGCAGCAGCCTGTGTGAAGGGCTCGGTTTTCCCTCCTGCAATGGATGCCCAACCTTGTATTTTTCCTCAGGGAAACGAACTCCTGGTGCGAAGAAGGCGCCCCCGGCAGCCGAAGCGTCGGGGAAAGCGCCAACCCGCCGAGCGGCTTTGGGCGGCCGCTACTCGACGAGCGCTCGCGCCCAGGGCTCCCCGCTGGCCTCCGTCCCGCTGGCGGCGCCGCAGGCGGAGGAGGCTCCGCGGCGCCTCATGCGCCTTTAACCGCCGCTAACGGCCGCCGCTAACGGCCGCGGCGGGGCGGGGCGGGGCGGGGCGGGCGCCGGTTCCGGCGCGGGCGCTCTCGGGTTTCGCTGCGCTGGGAGCATCATGGCCGCGGCCGCGTGGATGCCTACGGTAAGCGCGGGGGGACAGTCCGCGCCTGACCTTGGYGGGGCCGTTAGCGCCGGGGGCCGCGGGTCCCGCGCCTCGCTC
>PTEX01000176.1:418831-434056 GCA_003342815.1 Eudromia elegans
GACCTCATTGGAGGCATTAAAGAAGACTACGGTGGCGGCCGATGCAAAGAGCCGGCCCAAACCGCGCTTGTAATGACGCCTAATTAATAACGATGAGTAATTACGCTGTGGGCTCGAGGGGCTTTGGTCGCTCCACCACAGGGAGAGGAGGCCGCAGGCAGCAGATGGCGGAGCCGGGGACCATCCCGCGGTCCGTGTGCCGGGGAGGCCGCCCGGAGCGGAGGGGGACAGCGGGGCTGGGAGCGCTCCGGAACCATCGACAGGGCCGGGAATTTCATCCCGGGGCTCTGTGGGGTGGTGACTGCAGCTGAGGAGCCGTCCGTGCTCTCAATATTGAGGCACCAGCAGCGTAATTCCTCGCCTGCGCTGCACCGATGGTGCCGTTCGTCCCCGCGGGCCTTTCCTTCAGGCTCTCGCGTGCGCCGCGGCCGCTCGCTGCAAATCGTCGGGCAAGCAGAAGGGTAACGCGCAAACCACGCCAATGGCAAAGGTCTAAGAGCAAAATTCCCACCGATTTCAATGAAAGGGAAGTCACGCCAATGCAAAGTAGTCCTTAAGGGATTACCCGAAGTGTGTAATTGCAGTCAACAGCAATGGCGTTTTCGTGTTTGATGCATCGCTTTGCTTCGTGTGCATCCTACCCCTCAGCACRTTATTGCGAGATTCTTCTTCATGTTTGGTATCTAAAGACCGGGATTACGGTGCAAGCGTTTCCCTTATCCCCSGGCAGGATGAGCGGTTGCGGCGCGCTTGGAGCCGTGTGTGTCCCGGCTTTACCTCGTGCTAAGAATACCCGCGCGGGGCACTCGCGTACAGCGTGCGATSGAGCGGCTTTGCAAAGCCTCAGCTGCCCTGCTCTAAATTTAACCTCAAACGGGCGCACAAACCAAAATGAAACCCTGATTTTTAAAGTGCAGAGTTGCTGAAATATCAACGGCTTTTAAATAACCCCATCATGTGGGAATATAATATCTTTTTTAATTTATTTTCTTACAGGTCTCTCGATTGCTAGGTGCTTTCAAAACCCAAAAACAGGTGACCAGAAGTTTTGGTAGTGCTGTGAGTATAATAGTACCATTATTTTCTTTTAAGAAGTTTCTCAAGAAGGGACCTCAGAWATTTACGTTAAGATCTTTATATTATTTTTATATTCTCAAAAAATAAGGGCTAAGTAAGCAAGCATATGTGCTTTTAATGCCGTGTTGGATTCATCTGGTTAATGACTGTCTTTAGGAATTGCACGTTTATTACAGAAGAAGCGATAAGCTAAGACAGGCTGCAGCAAAGATAGAAGTGCTATGAAAACTTTTCACAAAATCTGGATGTAAAACGGTTCTTTGAAACTCGTATGGAAATGGSCAAATTAGAGTAATTGTTGAGAAGCTTCTATATATTTTTTTTTATTTTKCAGACTTTCCTGTAAGTGCTAGATTTACTTTAAGTGCTGCTGCTTTTAATACACTTTGCATATAAAGGCCTGCCTTTTCAAGGCCCTCTTCAACATGTTTTGGTTGATGACTGTGTATTTCCTTGTGGATGTTTTACCTCCTTTAGTGGCTCAAGTGCCCACAGACCTGGTCCCAGTGAAGATGGCCTTGAAGATGCCGCAGGCAGATGCAGGGCTCACCTCCACTGCATGTTCCCTTATGTGTCCCTTAAGTTTGAGGGGGAAACAGTGGCTGTTTTACGAAGCCGGTAGAAGAGTTAGTGGAGAAGAGACACTAAACTACATCATGGTTTACACGATAAACATGGTTTTTACATGATAAACATGGTTTATCATGGCAAGAAGAAGGGGCACCTTCATTCTGTTCATACGACATGAATGTTTCMCATCCAGTCCTCTCAAGTTCACCTGCCTTTCTGTGCTCTGAAGCAGCTGGAGTGTTAAGACAGCACAAAGCGAATATTTGGGACATTCAATTAATTATGTACTTACCATTGCTGCTGAGCTTTTAGTTCTTTTATCTGAAGCTCTGTGTCCTTTGTTTTGCATGGAGAAACTCTGGCTCTAATTAGGTAAAACACAGTCGCAAAATAGCCCTTGAAATTCTGAATATTTGACATGGAGAAGTTTGGAAATGCGTCTTTAATTCTRATTGGGATTTGCAAATAATGCTGTAGCTGACCTACCTTTTTTTTWGGTAATAAAGAGGTCCTAGAGAGATATTGGAAATCTTTAAGCAAAACAAAAAGAGAATTTACGTAATAATCATCACTTTTTTTTTTTTATTTTAACCAAAATTGAGTACTTTCTTTGCCCTGTTGCCTAGTGGGCCTGAGCTCTGCAGTCTGATTCATCTGTTTGAAGAGAATAAGAGAAWAAAAMTGGGRAATTCTGTAGACMTTWTGGGGAGAGATAACAACATTGTTAAAAATGGGYCTGAGATTTCTAGGAGTCACTTGAGAAGTTTAGATGAGCCTCAGACKTAAAGGTAGATTTTTATAAACTTAGCCTTCTCTCCCATTGGGTCAGTTGATAATATTGGAGATAAATTGGTAATAGATCCATAACTAGATTATACTCTCTCTCCATCTTTGAAGAAGTAAGCACGTTATTCAAGGAGAACAGTGCAGGAGCCTGACTCTCAGGTTACACCCTTGTTTTAGGAATGAGGGAATGAGTTCATACTAGGCAGATTCCTAAATCCTCTTAAAACCTTTGCTGCCTCCCAGGCTGGCCATTCCCGCTTCTGCCCAGTACTGCTATTCTCCACAGTGATCGTGGGCAACTGGAACCTCTTTTTTTTTAATTCTAGAAGTTGCTTGACTTATTCCTGTAGCACGTGAAAACGATTTCTGCATTTGACCCTCATTCTTTAGACTGTACTACTGCATTTGTTTTTTTTTTTAACCTAGGTGCAAACAGTAACTTTAATCCCAGGAGATGGTATAGGACCTGAGATTTCTGCTGCTGTCATGAAGATCTTTGATGCTGCTAAAGTGAGTGAACTCAATTTTGAATCAGCTCAGTTTTCAAATGTCTGTTGCCTCCTGAAAATACACTCAACTAGATAACTGTAACAGGTTGAAGGAAGCAGTGTGTATATGCAATTCTAATGATATCTGTGTATGTGACACCTAGTATCCAAGTTTATCCTGATATATTGCTCGTASTATTTATTAGTATGCTCTTCAGGTATCTCATGCGCAGTGTTACTCACCAGAGGAAAAATTGCTCAGGAAAGTGTCAGTAAAATTCCTTATGCACCTGTTTGTGGGAGGAAAAGCTGGAAACAAAAGTCATGATATTGAAGATAACTCAGGACWAATATGTTTAGGCTCCTATTCAGTGGGAAGAGAGGAACGTTACGGCTATCCAAGGACCAGGAGGAAAGTGGATGATACCTCCAGATGCCAAAGAATCCATGGATAAAAACAAAATGGGATTAAAAGGTACTTTAAGGGTCAATACAAAGATACTAAATACTGTTGTTTTTGTTGTGAGCCTGATTTAAAAGTCATCYGTAGCACAATAAAATACCTAAACATAGGGGCCATTGTGTCAAATAATCTTTCACAGTCTTAAAACAGTCCTTCATTCCAAGGCCATAACTGTCAAAGGTCTTTTAGGAAGTATGTGASGGAAGGGCATCCTAGTAAACAGTAATCTCTGGACCTGTGCAGAAAGCATTTCCAGTACTGCTGATATACAGCAGTTATAATTATGTTCCTAATCAGAAATATCTTCAAACTGTTTACTACTTTCCATTGAGACCTGTAAAAGCTCCTATGTGGAGTCAGGGTCACAACTAGGCCTTTAAACAGCTGATTAATGTCAGTGCACAGGGTGTGTCTTGATGGCACAGAGAATTCCCGTGGCCTTTTAGCACAGTGGTTCGATGGGAATTTGGAGCTGCCCTGCAGAGTCTCACAGAATTTTATCTGTCATTTGAACTCTAAATTTATGGAGAGGCTTATTGTTCACTTTTTTTTGTCTGTCTGTTTTTGTTTTGCTTTTAGGGCCTTTAAAAACCCCAATTGCTGCAGGGCACCCGTCAATGAATCTGCTCCTGCGCAAAACCTTTGACCTCTATGCGAACGTCCGCCCCTGTGTCTCAATCGAAGGCTACAAAACCCCCTACACAGACGTGAACATTGTCACGATTCGGGAGAACACGGAAGGGGAATACAGTGGAATTGAGCATGTGGTAGGTTACTGGAAATGTCGCGATTCCCGCAGAGCCGCTGTGTTCCGTCAGCCCTAACTCTGCCTGTTCAAATTGCCTGGTACTAAGAGGGGTTTTCTTTTTTTTGTTAAGTCCTCTAGTAATAAAAAAAGTTATATTCTTATGAATGCCTTGTGGAGACTACCCAGGTCAGAACTCGGATATTTTATTGTCCCAAGTATTCAAACTACTAATTTTAAAATTCAGCTTACGCTTTTACTAGCAATGTAACTGCTGTCTTTCAGATCGTTGATGGTGTYGTGCAAAGCATCAAGCTAATCACAGAAGAGGCAAGCAAGCGTATTGCAGAGTTCGCTTTTGAGTATGCCAGAAATAATCAGAGAAGTCACGTTACTGCTGTGCACAAGGCAAATATTATGTATGTGGATACTCGTTTTGAGAAAACAACGACTTAAAAAGTTCCCAGGAACTTAAGGAAATATTTAACAGTGAGGGTGACAGAGCCMTGGAACAGGCTGCCCAGAGAGGTGGTGGAGTCTCCTTCTCTGGAGATCTTCCAAACCCGCTTGGACACCACCCTGTGCCCCRTGCTCTAGGAGACCCTGTGTGTGCAGGGGGGTTGGACCAGGTGATCTCTAGAGGTCCCTTCCAACCTTAAGCATTCTATGATTCATTAATCTTCCTCCASTGTGTAACTTCTCTTCATGCTAGTGGGAGACCTTTAGACAAGGGTGTCAATGTGTCTAGTAGCTTTCTACTGCAAGCTTAAAACAGCCTTCATTTCAAGACCATAACTGGAAGGGTCTTCTAGGAAGTGTGTGAAAGAAGAGTGTCTTACTAAATACCAGCCTGGACCACATGCAGGAAGCATTTCCAGTGCTGCTGATAAACAGTAGTTACGAGATAATCTAAAAGACTTTAAAAGCACTTAGAGGAATTTAAAAKGTCTAACTTCTATTATTTATATATAAAAGAAGGGATTGCTAATTATGGGGTTTCCTAATTAAGTTTCTGTTTTCTAGTATTTGTATGCACTGTTGCATGCAGTCATATTTATCTTCAGTATTGCTTCCTTTCAATAACAGTAATATTCTCTTGCTTCTTAAATTGCAGGAGAATGTCGGATGGGCTTTTCTTGAGAAAATGCCGTGAGGCAGCAGAAAACTGTAAAGATATTAAATTTAATGAAATGTATCTGGATACTGTGTGTCTGAACGTGAGTATTTACCAGTTAAAGTTCTTAT
Organism: Eudromia elegans; assembly: GCA_003342815.1. NCBI lineage: Eukaryota > Metazoa > Chordata > Aves > Tinamiformes > Tinamidae > Eudromia > Eudromia elegans. Next base: position 424,206 of record PTEX01000176.1, read on the forward strand.
TGATMATTTTATTTTTTAACTTAGTCTTAATAAAAGCATATTTCTTTCTAGATGGTTCAGGATCCGTCACAATTTGATGTGCTTGTTATGCCAAATTTGTATGGTGACATCCTCAGGTATGGCAAATTCTTTTTAAATAACCAAGCGTGTAAAATACTGTTAAGTTTCCAGGGCATAGCTTATATTCTAGGCAGATGTGTGACTGTTTTCTGCATGCAGAACACTCCAAGAGTGTTCTAAGATCCTTCTTTATTAGCATTTTCMGCTTTGTGGGTACTACTGTATGATAACTTTTGGCATAGTGGGTTTGTTCTTCTCCTTGTTAATTTGAAAGGAATTTGGACTTGTGACTCCTAGGTTGTTCAGTAAAGAGAGGGGGATAACTATTCTGGCATCCCTTGGCTCATACTCCTAAAGTTACATATAATACATTTTAAATCTATTTACAGTTCTCTAAGCAAAATTTGGCATGTTTTTAGAARGCCATTACATATGGAAGTAACTGTGTTGTATTGTTGGGGGAGTTAAGATTTTTGGATAGTTACAGGGAACTTATATTGGAATTGTTAGATTTTGAGACTTCTGAAAGTATTTTACGTTTTGAGTACCTTCTGTTGTGCTTGGTTTGGTCTCTTTATTCTAGAACTTGGAATTCCCTTTCATTTTTTTTCTTTCTTAAGCTCTTCTTTCTGCTCATAGTTCCACTAGCAAGTTTAAAATGTTCTAATGGAGTACAAGTGCCTTACAGTCCTTTCCCAGTATTATCCTTAACCTAGCAAAGTCTTAGACCAGTAGGTTGATAAATAAAATAAGCTCCTCAAGCCATTGTTGCCATGAAATGCATATAATAAAAAAATACACATAGATACTTTAATACCTTGTTGAGAGGCAACTGCATATGGACTTTTTTTCCCCAGTGACTTATGTGCTGGACTCATTGGGGGTCTTGGAGTAACACCGAGTGGGAATATTGGTGCTAATGGAGTTGCAATTTTTGAGTCGGTAAGTTATGTGAGGTAAAATAGTAAAAATTATTTATATAATCTCAATTGCAGAACTTAAAACTTGTCGTAASATGACTAAGCTCTCTGTTAAACCTTCTTTTAGTGTGAGGATGCTGAAACTTTACACAGTTACTTGTTAGATTAGGTACTACATGTAGATTTTCCATGTGCTTTCACTGACCCTTTGTTTTTCCCCTTTTTGTAAGATAAACACCCTTTGTAATAGAGACTGTGAGAGCCACAACTGAGAAATGTTTGGTTTCTGATTCCTATTTCTACTGAGGCACATTAAGATGAACTAATTCCCCTTTCCAATTCCTTTCTGAATTGTTCTGCTCTTTTCCATCTCGTTTCAGTGAAGTAAATGCTATTTTAATTTGCTTGTGAAGTGCATGAGAAGTGGCTTAAATGTATTGGATTGCTTAAGGTGTTTCAATCAACATATTGACTTTATTATAGAGAGGCTCGCTCTTCTTTCTAGGTTCATGGAACAGCTCCAGACATTGCAGGAAAGGACCTGGCCAATCCAACTGCTCTTCTTCTGAGTGCCGTAATGATGTTACGTCACATGGGACTGCACCAACATGCCACAAAAATTGAAACAGCTTGCTTTGATACAATCAAAGATGGAAAGGTAATCGAAGGGTGTGCAAATACATGCAACGGATTAGAATGATTCTTTCACAGGAAAAGAAAAAGAAGAAAAAGCTTAGACCATCAAAACAAGACACAGATGCCTAGCTGTGCTGGCCAGAATTAGGGGCAGTGCTACAGGAGCAGAGAATGAAATTCCTTTCTCCTTGGCAAGAGCCAGGGTGTGAGCTGTGGTGGTCTAGATGTGCCCAGCTCTGTAACAGGGGTGCATTCCTTGTGTTTCAGTTACCTCTGTTTTTCAGGAAGGGAACTGGACATGTAGATAACAGTATTTCACTAGTGAAGTTTATATATAAAATTTATGTATTATCTAGATCTTGAAGTGAAGGACACTTGCTTGCCTTTTACAGGCATAATCACCTGTCTCTACAGCATAGTTGCAGAGCTGCAGAGAGTCTCCAAACTCGATGTGGTCCTTTTTAGGTGTATTTGGTTCCCATGTAGTATGTATCTAAAGTTGTTCAGAGGCAAGAAGGGCCACGTTACACACTTCAATAACATTGTTTCTTCTTCCTTCAGGTCTTGACAAAAGACTTGGGAGGTAACGCCAAGTGTTCGGAATTCACAGAGGAAATCTGCCGCAGAGTACAGGACAAAGACTAAACTTTGCTCATGCTGCTTGTAAAAACTCCTGAAGGATGCATCATACAGAGTACACTATATGTAACCCGATGTCCATATACAGATAGTTTACCTCTTTCTTCAGAGTAAACTTTTTAGTTAGGGCCCCTCCATTAATAAATATGGCCCAAAGGCTACAAATGATGCTTGTGCCTGCTTTCAGTGGACTTTCCTAAGTGCTTTGTCTTATTTATTTGTTTTGATCTGGTGACTAGTTTTTTTTTTAATGTCTAGGTGAATTATTTTATTGTAACTGTCTACCATTTTGCTTTTCAATTATAAATGGATTTTACTTTCCAGGAAGAAAAAATGTGTAAATATAACAGAATTGGTGAACTGTAAAGGCACCTTATTGCTCAAAACCTACAATATTGGTCTCACTGAAATGTAAAAGATAGGTTTTCAGCCTAAAAATAGCACAAARTAGAAACGGGTATAAAAAATAGCAATTCTGTCTTAAAAGTAATGAAGAAAATTTTAGGTGCTCTGGTAATCCACAAACTAAACTTTGTTCTCCAAGGACATAAATAAAGAAATGAAAAAATCTACAGACTTAAATCTGTTTTTAAAAAACAAACAAAAGACAGAAGCGAGCTAGAGATGAGAAATAATGTTAAATTATTTTTCACAGCTAACTATCCAAGTAATTCTTGTAGGTTTTCCTCTCTGAACCATACTTTAATTTACTACAGCGTTCTCCTAATGACGAGTAAATTATACTGTTTTATTTCTGCTAGATATTGTGAAGAGGGAAGTATTAAATTTGCTAATTTATACAGAATATTTCATTCAGCATTCATACTTGACCTGAAATGCCTTTTGTATCGTATTTTGCTTTTATGCACAGTTTGTTCAATGTGTCRTACTGTATTGGCTAGGTAATTTAGTGTAGGAACTCTGAATGTTACAGACTAATCCTAAAGGGATTAAGAGAGATTGAAAGTTGGGCTCTGGTGCCCAGGTTCCAGAAATATTCCTCATCCCTATTTCAGGGAATSTGAGCCTTTCTTCTGCTACTGAAGCTTAAGGAGTATAAAAGGAACTTTTTCCCTCCCTTTTTTTAAATCACATGTCAGTGATAGAACCATGAGTCACTCTTACCTGGATGACTGGAGATACGCTTCTGTTTGTATGTCTGCCCAGAAAATGCACATTTTAAAATTCCTGGTTATAGCACAGGAGTATAACAACTGCTGTCAGAATTGGCTTTTGAAAGCTTAATTCTATTARCAGATATTACTCCACTTTGTTACCTTTTATTACCACTGTTTAGGCTGATTGTTGTCMAGTAAAATCCCTCCGMGTTAACTTCATGTAATGTTGCTCCRTCGTGTAAGCATCCCAACCTTGTACACAGTCAAACAGCACAGGGAAATGAGCTTTGTTCCCATGTGCCCTCTGTGCTTGGTTAAGAGGGAAACATTTCCTCCTGTGGAATACAAAAGACAGTGGTCTCAAACAGAATTTTAACTCAATTTGAATGCATATACTGTTGCTGCTGCTTCCGTGTTTCCTTTAGAGTATTCTAGTTAAAAGAAATTGAGTTACATTACGCACAAAATGGAGACAAAAAATAAAAGACTTTTCAAAGTCCTATTGCTTGTTTTGTCCTTGGCAATCCTAGGCTGCCGTCTTAGCTGATTTTTGAGCTGCCTGCAGTAAGCTTGAAGGGGGGAAGTTGGGTCATGCTGCATGTTGGAACTTCCAGGGAAAGGAGCAGGTTTGGTGTTTAGTGGAGCCCGTCTGCTGGGGTTAGCCCCTACGGCTCTGCCAACAATCACTTACTAACAGCACACTCTTTAGGCAGCGTTTTTCCAATTATGCCCTGCGCATAATATCAATTAAAATTTTTCATAACAAAGAAATGCAGTTCACATTTTGCATACTTACTATAAAGAGAATATTGAAACATAAGAGTTGCCACAGCGTAACATGCTTTCATGCTTTTAAACACACTACAGAAAATAGTCTTATTTGTAGTCTCAKGGAGCTATTCCTCAATCTTTCTGGATAGGGATGTTGTTGGGGGAAAGAGTAATGTTTATTTCAACATGAATTTCAGAAATGAGCTGCTGCATTCACTCTTTGCAGTCTGGCCACTGAAGCAGAGAGGAGCATGCTTTTAGGCTGTGAATTTCCTTGTTAAGAGAACAAAAATACACATTTGAGGGAGAACAGGCCTGCRGCTCTTTTAATAATTATCACTGTGCAACAGCATTTTTACAGTATTGTCATACTACTACCAAAACACAGCATGAGCTATAGGCAGTATTTTGCAGACAACAACAAAAACACAGTGCAGTCGATTTCAATCTAGATGAAATAGTTACAGCCACTTAACACATTAAGATGTTTTTAACTTTATTTAGGACCTAAAGGAAAATCAGCATTAGAAAATAGCTTATACTCTATTACCAAATATATATTCAGCCTATCAGGTGAATGTCAGGAGAGTAACTAAACTAACACAGCAGTTCTCAAGTGCATCAGTTCAACAGACTGCAAAACCAAAAGAGAAGCACAAATCTTCMTTAATGGTATTGATTAGGAGATTCTTTAGCTCACAGATCTTATTTAAYGCTTGCAAGAAATGCTTCTTACTCTTCGTAGAAGGAGTCTACTTCATCTCTGTATTTCTCAAGCACGGCGAGACGTTTTAACTTCATTGTTGGACCTTAAAAGAAGTTAATCACAATAGGAGAAATCAGGACAAAAATTCCTATCCCATTTGTGTCTTGGGTCAYAATGTCCTTCCCAACAGGCACTTTAATACAATGTGTCTCCTACTCTGTAGGTATCTGCTGYAAGCAAAAAGCAAGCGTGAGGTTGCCTCCAAATAAATGTGAGCGTGTGACAGGYGGCTGCACCTGAAACAGGGAGGTGACTTACTACTCCTTCCATTTGGTCTCTAAAACTAATTCAAATGATGAGGTTTTTTTGAAGAACTTTTAACAGTTCTCAGCTTATTCAAAAGATTTGAAAAAGTGACGTGTCTTCTGCTTGGGGCTCTTTTATGAAGCTTTCTGTTTCACTACTGTTTTTTAATATTTCTTTTCAGTGCGATGCTGGAAGATATATATATATAAAGAGATATATATATATTTATATATAAGATATATAAAATATATATATATTATATATAAGATATATAAAAGCATCAATGCACAAGGAGTTAAGTAGAACTGGTTATTTAATTACTGAGCACAATCTGAAATGTAACAGTAACTTGTGTCCATGCAGACGAGCACAGATTTTTACCTTCATACATACAGMGAAATCTCCTGTTTCTCTAGCCCCTGCTGCACACTGTGTAACTTGTTCCCTTTCACACCCGCTGCAGTACTCACAGCATGGTTTAGATCAGTACTGTGTATGCACCTCAACAGAAGTCAGCAAATCTTACCTAGTTCTCCCCCAGAAATGGAAAAATCTCTTGGCAGGACCACCCAYTTCTGGACACAATGGACTCTGTTCGTCGCATGCGTGTTGACGTTGTYGATCCCCTCCTGAATGGCCTGGTAAACCACCCGGTCCCTCGTAGCTACGATCTCCGAGACGGTCGAGGCTTTACTGCCCCTCTTCTGGCAGAACTCTCTGGCTTGCTCCGTAAGGACGTCAGTCGGCTCAGATGTGTCTGGATCCAGGACACACTAAAATAYGGAAAGAACTGACTCATGAACCCGCACGCAGTGTTTCAAGCTTCCCTGATCAGGTCTTCCCTAGGCTCAGCAACAGCATCTAAACATAATGTAAACCTGGACAAGCAGAAACATCTATAACACAACAGCACCTATATTTCCTTCCACTTGACTACCTAATGCAAACACCCTGGTTTATATTCAGGTAGCACAAACACATTTAAAACATGTCAGTGAATGAGGCTCTAAAGTCTTTGTACAGACCTTGACGTTCTACTGTATGTCCCAAATTATTCCATAGTTAYAGGAACACATTTATCACGATACTCAATCTCATTACTGCAGAGTAATGCTGACAGTTGGAGACAGAAGCATTTYTGAAGTTAAGACTTCTCAAATTCATATTTCAGCTGTGCTTGTAAATAGGGAACTGCTGGTTACTACAACTTTAAGGAAATGAAGGGTTTTTCACTTCACAGGTAAAAACTCTTATTTTCACTGCTCTAAGTGCAAATATTCCAGGAAAAARGAGAACATTTTTCAATTGAAACACACACCATAGCAAAGCTACTGATTACCTGTTTTACAGCTATCCCTTCCAGTGCTATATTAAAAATAATAATAAAAAAAAATTGCAGGAAACATTTCAGGTGGAAAGTCTATTCTGTGTAAATGATTTTTCTTTTTCACTCCAGTAGACACAGAAAAACGTATTGGCCCTTCCTGTGGTGACAGCTTTTCCCATGCTCCCTCATAGAGCCGTGTCTTTGTTCCCACGCTCTTAACAAAAATTCACGTTTAAATAAAAAGTGGGTCTTGTGGCATGTTCATGAGAAGCAGCAATAAATGTGAGATGTTTAGCAGCATTTTAAGCACTTGAAGCTTAGATGATCCTCGGCTGTACTTTTTTTTCCTCTCACTAATGTCCTCTTCTCTGCTTTTCGGTCTTTTTGCGAACAGTTCAGAACACCTCTGCTTTTGCTAGCTGCAGACACACAATTCTGCTGAAATTATCATTAAAACTGGTATACCTTTAGGGTCAGCAGCATTGACAAAAACTTCTTTTTATCTCCAATCACCATGGCATTACTAACAATTGGAAGTTCTTTTTTGACAGCATCTTCAATTGGAATTGGAGGCACGTTTTCACCTCCAGCTGTAATAATCAAATCTAGGCATAAAAAAAAGGCTATTAGTTGAATTCAGATAAATTCTGACAAACAGGTTAGTGCCTGGATGGATCCACTTTTCTTATTCTCACACGCAGAAACTGGTAGCCTTCAGAGGGGAAAAAAAAAAAGCATGTTAAGTTATTAAAATTATTCTTTTAAAAATAACAACTCCAACATTTCTACGAGCATTTCTGACGTGTAACACATTGCTCCCATGTGTGCACAAATCCCATTATAACCACCTGCAGGTAACCTTTACACTACTCCAGCAGCAGTTTAGCTCCGTCTCAAGGCACCGTTGCCCAATCTGGTTATTTTCTGTGAGTGGTGAGGTCCCCTCCAAACCAGCAGGACATTCGCTCTCCACCTTAGCATTGTTAACACATCTACAAGCTGCTGGGTACCCTGATTAATTCCTAAAGCCACCAAGAGAGGTCAGACAGACACAAGTCACTAGTGCAGGAAGGCCTCCCCCAGGCAGCATGGAAAGAAGGGAGAGGGGAGGGTGAGGAGGGAGAAATCACCATCTGCARGAGGAGGTTTTGGCAAAGCAGGGAGGAGCGCAGGCTAGTTTTGGTATGAGCAGAGAATAATGGCAAACTGGTTTCTTAATATTTATGGGTTTTTTAAACAAAGGTAGTAATACCTTATTCTACCAGTAAAGGAATGTACAGTTTTATTTGAATGCATACATTGTGAAGTTCAGTACATAAATTCATTGAAATTATTGCTCATTTTAACATTACCCTCTAAGGAAATTTCCAGTGTTTCCTTTTTGTTCAACTACCAACTTCTCCCTGTTCACAAGTAATGGTCTTTGCAGCATTCAGGCAGTAACATGCTTCAGCAAATGATGCAGACAAACGGTATCCCAGCCCTCTGGGCAATAATCTAACTTCAAACATCAAGGATCAGGTTGGTACCTGCTCCCCTTTCAGTGATAGACTCAAGGAAGGCAGAGGCAAGTAAGGGCAAACTGCACCCACAGATGGGCCCTGCTGCTCTGCAGCAGCTACCAAGAGCTGCAGGAACCAACCTACCCTCAACCTGCTGCCTGCTCSTTGCGTCTCTCCCCTTAAGAGGTTTATTTTCCCCTTTATTTCCCCCTCTTTCTATCTTAACATAGACAGGTTTTCTACCAAGCTCTGCTGTGCTTTATTTTTAATTGTCTGAAATGTTTTTTCCCAGCTGCCCAAGACCTGTGTGCTCCTATAACAACTTTTTCCATACCTTGGCAAATATCCCCTGTAGGGATTTCTCTAGCTGCATCCTTGGGCTTTGCAGTGTTTCTGAATCTCGGCTATCCAAGCTACCAGACTGCTACTGCTTTGTGCTTAACACAGCGAGCCCTAGACCTTGTAGGACTCAAAGAAGCAGAGAGTCTATCCTGTCGTTTAGACTAATTCTGCCCATTCAGCAGCTGGTGAAGATGCGAGTACAACACAAATGCTATGACAGAATGGGACTATGAGTTACCAATCAACACACTAACGGGGAATGAATCAGACACCGAGGAGAGCTGACTTTGATGCATAGTATTAATAGCATCTACCAAAGTCCTGATGCCTGACAACATTATGGCACCCTGTGACAAATTCAYTCAACCGTGTTCTCTCCCTAGTGATTCATCCTATATTCTAGGAAGGTRTCTACTCAATTTTTAAATTCTTCTAATAACTTCTTAATAACTCCTTAACTGCAACCAATCCTGCTGTTGAGTACATAATTTGAAAAGGAGCCTCCAATTAAGCCAGTGACCGGTCTCATTTGGGTGACGTTTTCAGAATCAGAGGTTGGTTGATGTTGAAAGGGCCCTCGGCAGATCATCTAGTCCAACCACCCCTCTCAAGCAGGGTCACCTCGGGCAGGATCCCGTCCCGATTATCTCCAAGGATKGAGATCCCATCTCTCCAGCCTGTCCAGGCCCCCCTGAASGGCAGCACAGCCCTCTGTCGTGTCAACCCTCCTGCCTGTTCCACACGGTTAGCAGACTTGTCAAGGCCACACTCTGTCCCTGCACCCRTTCACAGGTGGACAAATGGACAAGACYGGTCCCAGCACCGACCTTCAGGGGACACCGCTAGCTACAGGCCGCCAAAATTTAAACTATTTGAAAGTTTAAAGGGGACCACTGAATTTTCAGAATGCATTAATCCTGCATTATTATTTTATACTATAAATTATTACTAATAATGAATAAAGGTCTGGATGAAAAGCCTCACTATAGGAATTAAATCAATTCCACCTATTAGAGACTAGAGGGAAACTCTTCCTGAGAACTTGTCCTGCCGTCGTCCCTCATAAGAAAGTTTATTTTAGTTTCCTATTAGTTAAATGCTGCTGGCATTAGAGGAAAGGCACTAAATTAGATGGACCACGACTGACATATGACTAAGCAATGCTGAAGAGTCACCATAAAAATAGAGCAAGGTTGCTGAATACCTTTAATTCTTCCTGTGACATAGAGGAAGCCATCCTTGTCCAGTTTTCCTAAATCTCCAGAATGCAGCCACCCTTCTTCATCAAAGGCTTCTTTCGTTTTGTCCTCCATATTTAAATAACCCATGAAAACAGTTCTTCCCCAGAAACAGATTTCTCCATTGCCTTCTGTATCTTCATTCACCAATTTAACTCTGCAGCCAGGTACTGGTTTACCACAGCTGAGAGTGAACAAGGGGAAAAAAAACACAAGGTACACAGAAATACAAAACATATTACTGAAAAGTCTAAAATATCAAATCTCTGAACCTACCAAAATATAA
>PTEX01000176.1:434449-488279 GCA_003342815.1 Eudromia elegans
ATAATCACCTGTGCTGCCTGTAAATATATGGCCCAGAGAGGCAGTGTGGGCCTGTGGTCTCACTCATCCCATAGGCCTCATACAAGGTGATGTTCAGACCCAAGAAGAAATTCAGTGTCTCCGTATTGAGAGGAGCGGCACCACAAAAGTGCTTCTGACAGCAGGAAAATCCCAGCGCATTGCGGATTTTTGCAAGCACCAAGTAGTCTGCTAACCTCGTCCAAAACAGCTTTAAATCACTGCCAGGTACAAAACACATAAAAAGAAGAGCGATTAAGAGTAACATATAAAATTTCCAAATCARCAGCAGATGTTCTTTAGAGATGTATTTGCCGTTTGTTTTTGGTGTTGACATAAAATATGTCAATATGAACAGGTAGCATATTTCTATTCATTTATTCAAAGGCTTTCCACAGTTTTTCTAAGTGCTCTATACACTCTCCCTTTTCTCCACTGTGTAGCCAGGCCCYATTTTATCCACACATCTGACAGTCTCTCTCTGATATTAGAGAGCTTCTTACAAGCACACAGGCACTTTCAGCATGATGGAGATCTTGTTCATTACAATACACACCTGCTTGAGCAGTTTAAGTTTCTCTCTAAGCTAACTGACATAGCCCAGGAAAGCATTTTCCTCTTCACAAATCCKGACTGAGCAGAAGCATCCTTTAATTTCTCCATGATTTTTTCCCATACTCGGGGAACTCCCATATGAGATGTTGGCTGCACTTCTTTCAGTGTGTTGATCAAGCTGCCCTGTTAAAAGCATATGAAATCATATCAAATCATTGCAAAAGGTCCATGCTGCTGTTGGGAATTTCGATGACACAGCTTGCACCTTGCAACACTTGCATGTGGAACATCACTTAACATGTGGAATATAAATGAGGTCTGCTGAACTAGGTACCTATTTCARTCAGGCAGATGCACTAACACACTTCCCTAATACCAAATGGGATCTAGAGAAGTAAAGCATRTATCTAATGGGATTTAGTTTTCCACCGTTTCCACAATTAAGCACCGTAATCTATTCTCAGGACATTTTCTGAAACAAAAAGAGAAGTGCAAGCTTGATTAGGTGCAATGTGTGACAAATACCTTTAAAGCATCTGGCTCAGCAAAGTAAACTTGCTCTCCCCACTTGATTCCTGTCCACAGGTCATATATCTGCGCAGCTATGTGGCTGAGTGGGAGATAACTGACTATAGACTCCTGCTGGACCTCTGCAGGCTGCATATCTCCTGCTTTGCTGCAATGTGCTGATGTCCAGGTTATCTATTTAAATAAAGAATAAACCATGTTAGATATTTTTCCCTTTTCACACAAACCAAGCATCCTGACCGTCTATGACAACGTGAAGAACTGCACTCACAGAAACTGCTGAATATATCACAAGTGTCCACAGCATTCTAGGTGCCATTGCTCTAGAGCCACTTACTCAAAAGGAACATGAACTAATCTAGCAGCAACAGAGRTTTGCAGAAAATATAAGGAAATTCAATCTTTCCTCTGCCTGACTGGCCTAGGAACACTGCAAACTCCCCACTCCCCAGTGCCCCATAAAACTGGCACACTAACAATCCAGCAGCTTAATCTAGTAAAGCAGCTATGGCCTAGATGGACTTGGAGGTGTATCATCCTCTTATTTTGCAGCATTCCTACTGTGCATGATTTCTACCAAGCTAACACTTTTCATCAGCGCTTTTTTAAAAAGTATGTTTACCYAAGAAAACAAAGAAATAAAAAACATGCTAAGCAAGAGGAGTTTAGCACCAGCAACAAGCTTATTTTCTTATATATTTTCTTATACAGACTCTCTCACGACTGAGAAAAAAATGACRAAGAGCAGCAGCCATATCCTGCTTTTCTGGAAACCACTGAGAGATTCATGACGGTGGTTCATGAGCAGCAAACAGAGATCTCTCTCCAAGAGAAGAACTCCACATGTGAATAATGCTAAAGAATTGCTGTTTGAGTCTTTTGAGGAACTGGAGGATGTTTCCTTTGAGGTACAGTTCTGTAATGCCATTTTCTTGCTACGTATTTCTCACCTGATGCCAGAAAACGCTGTTGCAAGATGCTAAATATCTTCATTATCAGAATGTAATAGGGAGAACTCATACGTGATCACATGAGAGAAAAAAAAATGCAAAGAGAAAAAGGAAACATGGTACTTTCTCAGAGGAACCTATACCTAAACTGAGTAAGCAGAACAGGATGTCTCTGAAATGTGGCTGCACTGACTGCTTGGCCTCCAAAACCTCACAGCATATGGGCAGGTTCACAGCAAATCCGAGTGGATTCATCTATGACCAACTCAGCACTGGTTTTGCACATGGGACAGCAGGAAACATCTTTTGACTAAAGAAGGCAGAAGCACAGTCACAGACAAGGCATGTTTTCCACTGTTGCTCAACATAAAAATAACCTGTTTGTGATCAGTAGCCAGGAATAGTTTGGCAGCTAACATGGAAATGACACCAGACTCCTTTCAGATGTAAGGGTGCGGGATTTGCGATGTCACATCAGTATTTCTGTCTATCAAGTCAACTGTGTCCTGCTTCCAGATACCACTGTGCTCCAGCCCTACATGTGGATAAACTGCTCATCATCACACGGTGCATGTCAGTAATAGTCCCTGCAGTCTCTTCAGAGGAGGGAGAGCAACCTAAGGCCAGTCTTTTCACAGGCTGTCTAGATGTTCAGAAAGGCTTCTTATCTCTTCCCACTCCTGCTCAGCCAGCTAAAAATCAACTCCTYTTGTCAGCAGACCTCCATGGAAAGTGGAGCAGACCACCATGGAAGTGACTTTGCCTTTCTCTATCAATGGGAAGTTTTCTATTCACAKCAATCTAGCTTGGGCTGTAAGCGTCAGGACTATGAGATGCACAAAAGTTTTGCTGTCCTTCAGTGACAGAGGTAGAAACCAAAGACTGGGGAGCATRGTAATGCCCAAGTTAAACAGACAGTTTTAATGGAATTGGCAAAAGCTGTCAGTATCAGAATGTTTTGACAGTGGTTGGTTGATGCACATGATTTGATCTTTTTAAGATGACCGAATGAGGCTGCCTATGGCAATTTATAGAATCTATGCATCTCTGAAGCAAGGCAGTAAATCAAAACACATACTCATAACATAAATGATATTCACACTTGCAAAGTGCTACCTGAAATGCAGTTTCATATTATCAGAAATAGTTTACAGCATTCTGAATATTTCTTTAATTTTTGCAACATGAAAGTGCACCATCAAGTATTTTAAGGCTCTAGAATGTATCAGTCATTTGAAACATGGGAATAAATATCCTCAAAATTTTACTATTTATATTCTAAACATAAAACATCGAATAGTTACGTTGTCATGACTTAGCATGGCTCCTTTTGGCTTCCCAGTTGTTCCAGATGTGTATATTAGTACACAGCATTGATTTGGCTTTTGGGAGTTAATGATGTCATCCAAAGTAGCATCACTTATGTCATTTCCCAACTCAAGAAATTCTTCCATCTGGAAGATGTAAGAGAAAATACAAGATATCAGATGATTCCTTACAACTGGGAAATAAAGAGCACCCTATTGGTCTAGAAAATGGAAGGAAAGTTAAGCCATGCCTCGCTCTGAACATTTTTCCAAGAGAAGTTGCCCACTCAGATCAATAACATCTTGCCTGTATAAGGAATGTGATCAGTTTAATGCAGAATTCTACACACAGGTCACTCTATGTGAATTGCAAACAGGATATGCCAAATCATCTGGCCATGAGTCTTCCTGGTGTCTATAAAGGGAATRGTAACACTAGTCCTTATCCAAGGTAGATATTATGGACAAGTTACACAGGCTAAAATTCTATCCCTGTCTCATATTGTTAGAATGTTTTTCATTCTTATGTAAAGAAGTCTGTACCTACACTTTTTYTTGTTTTAAATAAACAGTACGCTTATGACACTCCATGTACAATTTCATATCCACTACATAAAGYGTGTGGATGACAGCTTCTGTGTAAAAGCAGCAGCATCCAGGTGTATGAACAACGGCCCAAATTCTCTGCCATTTAGCAACAAGCAGAATGCCTGATGCTGCTCTCAACTTCCATTCAAATTTGCCTCGCTCTGGAAYGAGCTAAACCTCTAATGATGCCAGCCTTTGTGCAGCACAGTTTGGCCCCAGAAGAATGCTGGGCTTGATCCACTATGTTTCATTAGCTGCCATTAAGTCTCATTGATTTCACTGTTAATTGAACACAGGGTGTGTGTGTATATATATTATGTGTGTATATGGGTGTGTGTATATATATACACACACAGATACACAGAGTACATTAGTATATATGCACATATATATACACACACAATAATATATATAGTCATATATAATAAAAAGCTATATATACTCTATATATTAATGAAAGAAATAGCCATAGAGTCAGTACTCCAGCTGAAATCAGATGTTTCATACTGTGCTACAGTAGCAGCAAGAAGMAGCACCACCATTTTTGGAGGTCTATCTAGGACTACAGTAGTAAAAGAGCATGATGTAAAGGACAGAAGAGGTAAAAGGAGAGCTGGGGGTTGAGGGTGAGTTCTTTCTTCCCTTTGGACCTGTTTAGCCTCTGTGGCGCTCAGCTTCCTTTTTCAGAGCACAGCTTTCCTAGGATTCCTTTAATCACTGATCAGTTTTATACATTCTTCTACCAAACCACATCTTTGGGAAGAGGGGCCATTCCCACAGGATGTGGCTGCACCAGTCTCATTGGCTGCTGTAAAGCCTAGGGATTCACAGGAGGCAGTTGTCCCTACAGAACTTAGCAGGTCCTCTTACATTCCTAACCCTACTCTCTCGGTGCATTAATCACTGTGCCTCTGTTGCCTAGGCTCTGTTTACATGAACACTACCTGCAACAGATAATGTTCCCATTCCCTCAAGCATGGAAGGTACAGTCAACCATCACACATCGCCGAGCCCACGTCTGCCTGCTGGAAAATGCACCAGGCAGAGAACTAGCCTGGTGCAGCTAGTTGCTGCAGCAATTGCTCATCAGCAGTCAATCATGTCTCACCTGCCAGCTTGCAACCCAAAACTCTCATGGTATTTATTCTCTGTGTTTCAGGTGGTTTGTTTTACACTGAAGCTAATGAACAATCACCACTGCCTTTGGTGACTTGATCTTTGTTTTTACCTTTGGACAATATAAACTACGGGGACTGTCAGACATTCTTACAGGTTCCCCTCTCCATGGARAAGGTGTGTCTGATCTGTCACTCAAACAAGGTGTTTCCAAACATCTATTTCAATAACAGAGAATAAAATTTGTATCTTGTGCCACTCTCTTTAATAGTTCTCAGGCATCTATGTTTCAGTGACTGATTGTTAATCTAGAATTAATTGCTATCACCTGCACCTTTTATTAAGAAATAGGTATTGTACGATCCTCTTGCTGCTCCAGTTTTTGTTTTACTGTATTGAGATGTAAAGGATACTATTCATCAACCGGTACAGTATTGTAATAGCAACTGTTTTCTATAAACAACATATGGTTTATGAAATTCCAAGAGTAGACATGGTTACAAGAGCTGGAATTTTCTTTTACTTGTGTAGTAGCATATCAGATGATCAAAGCTAAAAATATTTTTAAATATTTTTAATTTTTAATTTTTTWAAAAATTTAAAATATTTTAAAATATTTTTACAGTTGATTCTTCATTAATACTTTTTTATTTTCTAAATTGAGATTTATTCAGCCTGCAAGCCTCAGTGATGATCAGTATGACACTTAAAATATAAGCGTGATTTGGGTGTTTATGTTACATAACTATCTTCATTTATACCTTAAAGAGAACTTGGAAAAATATTTGTTCTGAAAATCTGCCTAAAGTCCTAATTTTTAAATTAAAGGTTGGACATAACCCACTCATATTCCTGATCCTGAATTTGTCCCGTATTTTACTTTGTTAAACCTTGGGGTACAACAAACCCTGTGTATGCTAATGTCCTGCTATGTCCTTTGGACACTAGAAGTTATTTTCTTTACATGCTGCCTATCACTAAAAACACATGTGTTCTAAATGGCAGATATTCCACAGTTTTTTTTTTTAAAATAGAAGCTCATCAAACAAATAATACTCTATGAATTCTAACACTGTTCTAGTGTTCATACCGTATATAAATTGGGGCGTCTCTCTGGCATGGAGTCCTTATATAACACAACAGCTTTCAAGTGCGGCAAACGATTCCAGATCTGTTGGATTTTTTAAAAACAATTTTACTATTTATTAGTTATCAGTTATTATTTATTATTATTCAACTCTTTTTTTTTATTAAAGTATCTGTGACCATCAAAATCTGCCAAAACTGGGTTCACAGTCGCAAGAAACCTCCCATTACCCTCCACTCTCAAATATTTTCCCCTGGATTCACAATCAACAGGCTAAATCGGAAAATAAACAAGGGGAAAAAAAATACACAGTCTACTCTAGAAACTCCATTTTCAGATAAAAGCGTAGGAAATACATTCCGGACAGAAGCCTCCATCAGGGAAACTGGTCTTTGGACCACAGAAGCCCTACTTGTTGCAAAATTGTGATCATTCGCTCCAAGAACCACTTTCTTCTGCATCACAATCTATTTCATGGCAAACTTCATGCTCATGAAGTGCAGTAACCTCACCAGGTATAAAGCGCTTCAGAAAGGAGATTCTAAACATGGAACACTAACACCCTTGATATTCAGGTAGAAATCCTTTAAAAATTTTCATCATTCTAATCACTTCCAGGGAAGCAAACTATGCCTATCCAAAAAGAACTGGACATTCCACAGAAACAAAATAGTTTTTTGTTGTTGTTTGTGTTTTTAAGGTAACTTTGCAGAGTATCAGCAGCAGTGAGTGGTCTGCTGGTGAGGATCCCAATGGCCTCACTGTGAGCCATACACAGAGGAGAGCTGCAAGTCACCATGCAAGTCAAACATCAGATACCAGATTTCTACATAAGGAAACTGCCATCAAGAGTTCCATGGTGCAGGTAATAAACATGACATTTGGGACTAACAGCATTGAGATAAGGGGGGAAAAAAAATGGTTTTCACAACTATTCAGCCACTTCCTACCTGCAGTATCTTGTCCAGTTGTTTCTGGTTTTCCACAACCATGATATTGGTTTTGCTGTCATGAGCAATGTAGTGGCAGGCCTCTGGGGAGTTGGTTGTATAAATTCCTGTGACAATTCCCCTGTATCAAAAAAAAAATATATATATATATACATGAGAGTGTGTATGTAGAATTATAATTAAATACACACATACATGCACACACTTAGTATTCAAGAGTAAGGTGCTTAATTAAAGATGAGATGCAAGCTGAAAGAGCATGAAGATGTGCAATTACACAGGGGCAGAGTGATCATGCTTGTTCCAAGTGTTCTGATAAAACTGAGCATCTCAAACATCTGCACTAGGAAAATTAATCCCTGAATTTTATTCACTACAAGATGCTGTAGGCTATGAWGCAGGACTTTAAAGCACTTGAGGCTACAGAAGGGTTCCCTAAAGAAATGCTAATAGAAATTGAAGTATTTTTTCATCTAATGTTGATGAAGTTGCACAGAGATAACAATTTGAATTTCACCGGCACAGGACCAAACTAAGGCAAAATCCAAATTGTGCAACCGCATACAGAAGAACAGAAGGAATTGGGCTAGTTAGTATTTTATCTGTCACTTTGTCCCCTTCAACACATCTTGCTCTAAGACAGGTATCACTGACAAAAAATTGAGACACATCTTCCAGTGATAACATACTGTAAAAGATGATGTGCTGAGAGACTGTCACAATCAGACTGCAGCTCTACCAGTGAGGGCTTAGGGTACTTTGAATCCACTGAAAGCTATGAGGCTACCGCAGGTCGCTGAGCATGCAAACCAGCTGCAGCACAGCTGCCAGGATGTAACAGCAAATACTAATTTGCTGCATGTCCAGACATGGGAGGAAAGCCCTGGATCCCAATTAAAAAACAAAAATCAACAAAACAAAAAGCTTACCCAGCAAAAACTGTTCCAACGGCTGAAATGAACCATTCTGGAGAATTAAATCCAAGGATTCCTACGCTGTGGAATCGTTCAAGACCAAGCTTAAAAATAATAAGCCTAAGGTTATAAAATTCACGAATGCTGGAGATAAAGCAGCACAAAACATACATGCACCACAAAATTCTTACTTACTATTTGATAATGAAAAACATTATCCTTACAGCTGTATGTAAGCACCCATACTAAAACCAGAATTTCTGTAYGAAATTTACTGGACTTAAACTTTCCACTGCTGCCTCCTGCCTGTTTGAGCTCTGCTGTCCAAAAATGTCAGAAGAAAAATGACATTTTCAGTATAAGCAGGAACAAAAATAGTATTAATCTTACCCTATGTTTAGAATGTTTTCAAAACTGCCTTTATCTTGCCCAGTTCATGACAGAATTGCTGTGTTACACTTAGTTTTCTTTTTGTAATCTTAAGGCCATATGCTGAACTTTGTACCCATGCCTGATGGGGCAGAGTCACACAGCAGCTCTGTTTGTGCACTCAAGTGCCTTTGAGAGCAATTCTGATTCTTTGACCAAAATCTTCAGTTTACTCGCTAGGTCAGTGCTAATTAAAACACAGGGCCTCAAATGAGCTGCCTCAGCTCCTCTGGGTGATCTTAGCCTCAAAAACAATAAATGCAATAAATATCACATAAAAGAGCTAAAGGTCTAAGATGTTGACCCCACCTCCTCACTCCCCCTCAATAAAACCAAAAAACCAAACCATCAACAACACCTGCTTTCTAGACCATTATTTCTTTCCTATCATCATCTAGGAAGCATAAAATGCAGAGCTCAAACCACCATCCCATGCCACATACTCCAAAAGAAAAATAACGCAAGGATTCACAACACCGCAGCTCAGACCATTAGATACAGCACATCCAAACAACACCATCAGCTACTGCTTATCCCACAGTTTCTACTAAATAGGGGTATCGATACTATATTTGGGACGTGCTCTTTGGGAACTTGCTACTTGGATTGTTGGAAAACATAAACATAACAAACATATATTAAACCATAGATATTAAATAGTGAAATGTATTAATAAGTAAAAATAGTTAAGCTCCCTTTTATCGGTTTGTTCAATCATTAAAAAGAAATCATTATATATTCTAGCAGTACATAGGTTGGTTGAATTATGAAACACTTTAGCTCTAGTTTCCTTAAAGAGAAAACACTCCAATACCACCCCATTTTCTAAAACCAAGTCAAAGCTGTTAGATACTGGACTGCAAAACTGCTGTTCTTGCTAGCGAGGACAAAGGATGTAACTGCTGCTCATCTTAAGAAGTGACAAAAACCTCTTATATTTATTTTTTGAAAAGGCAGAATGGAAGATAAATTGGTCTGTTTTCTGTACCTACCTTTAAGAAGCTTTTGGCTGCTTTCCGAGACAGGCAATAATACTCTAAAAAAGTGATCTTCTCCCACTTGCCATTCCTTTTGCTGGCCAAAGCATTGAGAGACCCATATTTTTCTAGGCTCTCTTTGAACATCTGATGAACTGTTATTGGAGTCTGAGGACATGATTTATCTATTCTCAGTCTGACTTTGCCATCAGCAGAGGAAGTCCACAAAGAATCTGGAAAGCAAAAGCATTATTAAGACTCTCTATCAGTGAACAAGTACTGTTTCCCTGTGCACTAAAAGACAAGTAGGTGGAACAAAGGCAGCTGTTAGGGCACATTTCCGGTGCTTCCCATCTTTTGGGTGAAGCACTTCCCAATCTTACAGCTTTATCAATAGAAAGAGACACTGGTGCAGAAAGTGAACTGAACCACCGAAGGTGTGACGTGTACGAGCCCTAGACTGCTGCTCCCGTTCCCAATGCCCGGCACGCAATGCGCTCTCTTGACACACTGACCAGCACAACAAAGCTGCTTAATCTCCATGTGCCTTCACGTCCTCACTTGTAAATTCGATATAATGATGTTCCAAAAAAAGGTGCGGCGCTTTAGCAAATTTTATTGTGTGTTTTGAGGTCAGTGGTCATATGACCTAAGTCCAGTTTAGAAAACCAGCAGCTACAGAGGTTTCCAGGCACTGTTTATTCTTTATCAAGAATAAAGATGTTTGTGGCAGCCACAAACATTTTAAAAGCAGGGTGGGCAAAGCAGGGGTTCCTGCACTGAATGCCCACCCTTGCGTACACAGGGTGGGAGATGTCCTGCCAGAGGTGAAAGTAGTGATGATTCACATGCTTGTTCTCTGCAGGCACCTCCTGAAGGCCACATGGGCATCTCTACCTGGTGGTCTGGCTGCAGGTGGCACAGCTCAGTGAGCGCTCTACCAAACACAAAATCACACCAAACAGAGCTGAAGAATGCTCTTCACCAAMGACAGCAAAAGTACCCCTCCAAAGGAGCTGCAAATCCGAGCAACGTTCCTGAACCACGTTACAAAAGTTGCATAATTAGGATCTCGTTTAGTAAAGGCAGACAATGCACAGAAAAATAGACTCCAGAGAGAAAATGACAAAGTCACACCATTAAAACATCTACGTACAAAACAAACAAAAAAGCACTTAAAAACCTGGCTTCATTTTGCTCTTATTTATTACATTTCTTKTCCAATTTCAGCAAAATATCTTTGATTTATACCAGAAAAACAGAATCACAGAATCAGTCTTTCAGAGACTTGATGAGTCACCTTAACACTACACCATAAATATGGAAAAGAAATACAAATTTGATCATTCACTGTCTGCACTTTCATATATTTGCATGCAGAAATTACATCTGAAAATAGTTCTAAAATCCAGAAAATAAGTCAAAATATTCTCATAGATCTAACCATTCTTCCTCAGAGAATTTGTAAAAACAGCAGAAGATGGATAGCAAATACTGCTGTCAATTAGCAGAGCGACTTTGTGACASCCAAAGAGCCTGGGAAGGAATGTACATCTAAATACTGATTGAAATGATTACCTGTTTTTGGAAAAGCAAAACAGGTGCTCTGTCTAGCTAGCACCTGCAAGCTAAATTGCAATGTCTTGGTTGGAAATCAACTTAGAACCAACTGAAACCCAAGTAGAAATCAAAATAAAGATCCTTTAAATACACTGTGAATGTTGATATACCCATAGGCTTACTGAGAGCATAAGAAAAAACAAGCCATCATTCCAGCATCACATATTAAAGCAGAGCCAAACTAAAAGTGCCCTAAATGCAGTTAATCAGAAAGGAGTATTTGCTCCCTTCCTCTCACTTCTATTACATTTTCACCCAAAATGCTTTTTAATTCACTAATATGGACCTTGACTTATGTTACTCAGGTAAATTCACTGAGTGTCAGAGGTGGTGAGAAAAAACTTACTCCTAAAGAGAATGACCTCCACARACACAATAAAAAGAGCAGAGGCTTTATTCACATAGATATTCTTTGACCTTGACACTGGGCCTCAAAGGGCTTTTTCTTCTCCTCTTGACAGTCTCCTCTAAAGAGGAATTCCACGATTTAACTAAACTGTCCCCAATTCATTGCTTTGCTGCTGAAGGAAGAGGCAAGTCAGAGCAGTCGCATACATACAGTGTACAAGAGGAAGGCTATGCTGCAGTTTCACTGAGGAATTGCTCTCTAGCCCATCTGATCATTTTTTGTTATTCCATTCCACAGTGCATAACTGAGCAGTTGTGACATGATACAGGCTTTTCCTCTCAGCCTGGATACCAAAAAGCTGTGTTAAACAGAGAAAGAAATAGCAAGTCTTCATATTTTTTCACTTGAATAATCAATTTTGGCTGAAACTGCTGGACCTTTGGGATGTATAAGGGAGATGATATACTGGTTAAAAAATAAACAACAAAACAAACACTTATCCAGTAAGGCTAATCCATGAATGAAACCTTCTCTCTTGTTCACTATTTTCTCTTATGGAGGAAGAACTCAGAGCCATACAAAATGCAAAAGCATCAAGGTCACCTTGCAGACAGTAAACAAACAGGCAGGCTACAGATGGCCCTGCTCGGTGACTCTGCAGATGCCTTCTAAAAAGCAGCAACTAAAACAGTAATTTAACTTCTGCCTGAAACCGAGTTGTAACTCACAAAACAGTAACTTGATTATATGTCACTTCCCACAAAGCATGGCTTTGATCTAATGACAAGAAAGGTACTCAGCTCTTGGCTGCAGGTTCTTCTTACGGACAGTCGTCATCTGGGATTCCACAACTATGATGACATCTCCTTCTGCTGACACTACACATACAACATTCCTCCTATAACACACACAGAGCATTCCTCCTCTGCACTCACTTTTTTTTCTTCTCCCTTCCAAGATGTCTTTGGAATTAAACACTGAATTTCTTATTACTGAAAACTGGAGGTGAGCACACACAGGCCTGAGTCTAAAACCCTGATGTTGGTGTCAAATGTCCCCCGTGCAAATCAACAAACTAAACCAAGAATTACAAAGCTTCTGAGTTTCATGGAAACCTGAACACGTCAGCCAGAACACACAGAGGGAACCAGCTTTCCTTGTTGCTTCCCCTGTCTCAGATCAGGGGAGCATTTTGCTGTTATTACCAGTTTTCCACGCTAAAGTTTAACTTTTAAGCTCCCAGACAGAAAAGACTTCATGAATAGATGTTTTGGGGTTTTAATTAGCCAAAACCAACAGAAAGATTTCAGTATATGGAAACTTTTTATATTTTATCCAGGCTGGCAYGGAGGGAGTGGTGCAGCAGAACACACTATTAAGTTTAAAACATGCTTCATAACAACAGTGACACTGCTGAAATTGATTACGTTGCACAAAAATGGAAGTGTGCGGAGGGTGTAATCAGGAACAAGCTCTGCAGGAGGAAACGCTGCTGCAGGAGTGCTGCCCAGACRTGCCAGCACAGAAGTAGGAAAGCCAAATCTCAGTATCCAAGAGGCCTGACAGCAGGTGTTGCCACTAAATACCAAGGCAGCAGAGGAGTACTACCTACACACTAGAGGGAAACCAAGTTAGAGACCACTTTAGCAAACAGGACAAACAATTCTATGGGCACAACCAGATACGTTTGAGAGTACCCTGAAAGACCAGGTCAGTTGTCATCGCAAGGCTGCTCCCATCATCTTTGGGAACACAAGGCAATCCAGGCAGGCCCCCAATGCCCAGACAAAGGCAAACGTCACCCTCATCCTCAAAAATGGGAAGAAAGAGGATCCAGGAATTAAAGGCCACCCAGATTTCCCTCAATCCGTGGGAAGGTTGTCAAACAAATACTCAAAAAAAATGTTTTTCACCATTTCTAGCTATAAGTAGGTGACCAGGACCAGCGAGCATGGATTTACCAAGGGAAAATCATATCTGACCAGCTTGATTGTCATCCACGATGAGAGGGCTGGCTCGGCAGCTGAGGTGAGAGCAGTGGGACAAGACACAGAAGTCTTTCACAAGGTCTCCCAGAACATACTTGAAAGCAACCTAAGGAGGTTAGAACCAGATGGGTGGACAAGAAGAAGATGGATGAAAATCTGGCTGAATAGTTAGTTTCAGAGAATAGTGCTGAACATTTCTAAGTCTAACTAGCAGCCAATGACAGTGGCATTCTTTGGGGGTCAATCCTGGGAACAACGTTCCTGTCCAACGTCGTTAACCAGTTGGCCAGTGGAATGCACTCTCGCCAGCTTCAAAGATGACACCAACCTGGGGGAATTGGTCAACAGGCTGAAGGGCAGGGCAGGCACTGGGTTGGTCCAGCAAACAGGAGGAACAGGCTGCCATTAACCTCAAAATTCAGCAGTGGTGAATGTAAGCCCTGCACTTGGGCTAGAATAACTCCACACAACAGAGCACCCCGGATAGTGGCTGGCTCAGCAGAAAAGGGCCTGGGGGTCCTGGTGTAGAGCAAGTTGAATGTGAGACAGCAGTAGGTCTCTGTGGATATAATGGCACCCTGGGCTGCAAAGTCTGTGCTAGCAGATCATGGGAAGTGATTAATTCCTCCTACTCAGCACTCACGAAGCCGCACCTAGAGCAGTGAACAGTTTTCAAAGGCCTCGTGTAAGAGTGATCCTATCAAAACTGAAGCAAGTCCAGAGGAGGGCCATCGAGATGGTCAGGGGACTGTAGCACACCACRAATGAGGAGCAGCTGAAGGAGTTGGATCTGTTCATCCTGGAGAACTGGAGACAAAGGATGGAAGGGAACTAACTGCAGTCTGCGCAGACTGAAGCGAGGAGAGAGCTGGAGTCTTCTCTAGGCACACAGTGAAAAGACAAGAGGCAATAAGCATGGTCTGCACTAAGGAAGATCCCTATTGGACAAAGAAATCAGTGACAGCAGACAAGTACAGGGACTGAGAGACGGAAACACACTCCATCATCCTTAGAGGTTTTCAAAACTCAGCTGAACAAGGCCACGAGTGACCCGAGCTGAATTAGAAGACAGCTCTGCAGGAAGCAGGACCGGTTGCCCTCCAGAGGTCTTTTCCAAGCTACATTATTTTGTGATTTTTATTGGCATAAAACCAGCATACATGAGTTTTCTTTTAGCTTGCGCTGGCTTTAAGCCAATACGATGCTCGCTGCCAACAGTAAGGTTATTCTGGATTTATATATGCATTAGGAAAACCAACACTGGCCAATTCCACAAGAATGGGATTCTGCAAATCGCAGGAAATAATAGGGAGGGAGGAATTCCAAACAACATGAAGTTCTGAGGCTGCAAAATATACCTATTATAAAATGAGAAAGACAGTTCTCTGCAACTAAAAACATCAGTCTCTTTTTCTCTTGATATACCAAGCAGACATTGAGCTCCCCTCCCTCAAAAGCCTCCATATCTAATCACTAGGCCACTACTATAAATATCTGAGAGTCTTTGACATTAGTCCTCACTTTGCACTCAGCCTCTTTACAGCTGTGAGATGTTTCCAAGTCTAACACCGCTACTCATTTCAAGGAGTAACAAATAGTAGGCAGATTCCAAGAGTTAAATAAAAGACCAGGGTAACTTAAATGGTAAGAACCAGATTCACCAACTCAGAAACATATCTAAACTCAAATAAAGGGATTGCTGAATTAAAATAAATGAGATGTGACTTGCACTTGCAGGAAAATTATGAGGGAACTGCTTCTACCTTTAGCTGTCCACCCCACCTTCCTCGCAGAGGCTGTGGCCAGCACTGCAGGAGTGGCTGCACGGCACGTGCATTCCTCCCAGAGCACTGTGGTTTGCAGCCCAGCACGTTGTTGTCAATTGCAGCCAGTAGCAACTCCSTGAGAGCAGCAAGGTGGATAACTGAGGGCAGTAACCAGCGTCCCAGATAAATTCTCTCGGAAAAATAGGTCAGAGTCTTCACAGGCTCGTTGTCATGCACACAGGCAGGCACTCTGAGGAATCACAGCCTCAGAAATAATCTATCTATGCAATGTGCGTCTGAAATAGCTCAATAAAATGCCCTGAAATTTTGAAAATTGAGTTAGCTATCACCTTCAGCCACACAGATTACTCTCCTGCTTTACCAAAAAGTAAATGAGAAGCAGTCCACTCCTTGAAAAGTTAAGAAACTTACTGTGCATCAAAGAATTGTTTATATATACGTGTATGCATGTATATGTAAACATGTGTTTATTTATAAAGTCTGCATATGGCATTCCAACAGAGCTATGTCAGTCTTACAAGATCTGCTTGCAGTCACTTCTCCAATTGTCTCACAGTACAAACAGACCTTGTTTAAACAAGCAAATTTAGACACCAGCAGCAGTCTCACCAAGGCAACAGGGAGCTCCCTCAGGGCTGCAAACCTTCCAAAGCAGCAGYGAACCTTGAGCCAGTAACCCGCTGCTCTAGGCTGCATGGTGGCACAGCTAGGTTAACTGACCATTGTCCTTGCTGGTTTAAAATTACACTTAAAATGMCAGTCTGAGTATACTACAGTGCAACACAGAACTGACCAAAGTGTAGATATTCACTTACAGCCTGCAGTTATTACACAGTATGCTGAACCTTTGAGAGCCGGCAAGCAGGTTGGGATGTAAAAGATACCACCAGACTTGGTAAGATTTTTATGCAATCAGGCTATTATTCACTTTTACGTAGGAATATTCTCAAGTATAAAACAAATATAAAAAAATCGCAAATATAAAAGCTGAGAGATACTACTGAATTCGGACAAGTTTACAAATGGATTCTGAAAAAATATCAGTTGCCCTGACAACTTTCAAAAACATTTTATTTTTGACTTCCCCGTCTTGTCCCAGTCCTTAAAAACTATCAGTTGGAATTTGCAGGAATAAATACAAAGATTACATTAACAAATTCTAAACCCAGTTTGAATGATCATTCATATGCCTACCTGTTGGCTCTTTGCCTTCATCTTGGGTCTTCTCAAAATGAACCAGTGAATCTTTGGAGATAGTCTGCACATCTGTAAATGTTCTAAAAGAAAACAGACTTATTAAAGCATTATCAAGCAATGCTAAGTAGGTCCACTGCAATCAACATACAAGGCACGCCCAAAAAAGAACACAGCYAGAAAGTGCCAAGAAATATAAGCAGCAGAAAAATAGATAGCTCTGAAGAATAAAGGATATTTTGCCTCTTGGTTGCAAGCTCCAAAACAACTAGGCTAGAGAGCAAAATGCCTTCCATCAGCAAGGATAATCTTGTTTTATTCACTTGATTTTGAGGTTCAGCATMATGGAATTTTACAGATGGAGACACTAATTTTGAATTGCAACAAAGAGGCCATGAACTGTACAAGTAAAAAGAACAATCAATCTTAACCTTCACTCTTCTGCCCATGGTACCTGTGTATCTACACAGCTGATATTTGTTGAAAGCCAGAGGTTGGTCTTTTCTAATGATAGGAAARGAAGGAGATCTAGTTYCAAATAGTAATGAGATGATGTTTCYGAAAAACTTAGCACAAACAACAGATTTTCTTTATTACCTAAACGTAACATTTCTTGGTGAAATTGAACCGGCAAAGGTTAACGCACAGATAARAAACTCAAAACAGGAAGTCCGTAAGGTAACAGTGCAAAGGATTACATGAGCAAGACATCAAAATCATCACTGAGAGTTCGGAAATGATTTGCCACGTAAAGGAACCAGATTCATTCAGATCAAGTCGGGATCATCTTCATTCCCCCAAACGTGTAAAATAGCAGAATCCTGACTAAAAATGAAGAAGTCTTTTCCTTCTACAGTGTGATAAACTCGCTCAAAACACAGGAGAAAAACAAACAAACAAACAAACAAACAAACTATCCGGATATTGGTCCTCCCAGTTGCCATAAAACTTAACTTCAAAAGTAACTTTTCACATAGCCATTTTCTACAAAATTGCAGAAATACATACAGCTTATCAAATGTTGATGAACAATATTAGTATATTAACAATACACACTTTGTTAATATATTATTCACTACAATTATTTGTCTAAACTGCTGATAAACAAAAATAAGAATAAAGACCTTCCTTCAGCAGTAATTCAGACTATACATTCACCCAGTGCCCACTGCTACAGCAGCCAGAGCCACCCTCTCTGGGTTCCAGGCGAAGCTGCCATCTCCTCCTCCCTTTCCTGGTGTTTCTAAGACAGCRTCTTTTCCCACTGCATACCGTCTTGCTCTCCTCTCATTCCTGGGTACTCATTCCATTTTGTACTACGTGGGCTCTGTGCGCAAGAATTAACTTTAGTCTGGTTTATCTCACGGGAAATATTTTCTTTTGAAGACACTTGTATTCATATGTTRTCAAAGAATTCAAGATTAACATAAYGCTTAATTTTAAATAAAACCATGTGTTTAAGGTGCAGAATTGAGACCAGGTGGTCAACCATAATACTGCAGTTCCTGCCTGCTTAACTTCTCAAGTTTTATTGCAAGCTTTTTCTTTTTTTTCCCTCTCAAACTAAATTTTTCTGCAGATAGGCTGAGCCAAAGTCAATAACAAGGGATCTCTTGATTATAGTGTCCTCTAAGCGAGCACAATTCCTCTACCACTTACATGATTTTTTTGAACAGGGCTCTGTGCAGCTCCTCTGGGAACGCTCTTGCAGTGCTGCTTCCAGACTCAGGCTCTCAGGCAGGCTCAATTGTATTTTCCATGTACTGTAATCCAAAGCAGTGTAGGTCCTTAATCTGCTCAACTATTCCTCTACAGCTCATTTACAAGCTCACCCACCAGGCTGCTTTCAAGCAGCAGCAAGCATGTCACTACAGATTTCTTATAACACAGTCTCCACCTTGCAATTAAAATCTTCTCTCTGGCTGCCTTGCCCAAAGAAATATTTTGTAATATGCATGTATTTATCTTAGTGAGCAACCTGTACCAACCCTTACTTGTAGAAGTACTTCTTTGTCAGACTTGGGTTGCCTTAAGCTTTACCAATGATTAAGTACGAACCTTGTTTATTTCACAAAAAGGAGGCTAAACTGGAAAACATGCAGGTTTGCGCCAGGGCAGAACTTGTTAATTTTGTTTTCATCTTTCATTGCTTGCTTCTGCCGAGCACAATGTGATGAATTTTCTCTCTCAACACATGATGCTTGCTTGTTTGCTTAAGAACTTCATAATAAAGCAGGTAAAAAAATCCTTCTTCCAATCAGTGTTCATCTTTGGCTTCCTCATCTTTCATGACTAGTGTCATAAATAATTACTGCTGTTTTCCATCAATGGCAACTTTTCCTTTTTTTCTCTCCCCTAAGCTTTTGTTTCACGTTCTCCAGGACACTTTATACATTCCACTAACACTACTCCACATCAGAGCTGCTTTCAGTACTATGACCGCGGTCTAAACCTGCACATTCCCAAGTATTTTTCATTGGGTGGTAAGCGTTCCCAGCAGCTCACTGTAGGCTTTTAAAACAAGATGGAATCCTTAAGTAATCATTTGACAAGTCTTTTGGCCACAAAACGAGAGGGATTAAATTACCTATGGGAACCACTGAAACCTTAATGATCTTGACACTCTGCCCAGAAACTTTGGAAACTAAACCTCACCATCTGATTCCTATTCCAAGCAATTCTTTCCCAGTTTTGCATTAATCTTCCAAGTGCTGAATCTGATAGTTTAGAGGAGAAGTCTGGGAAAGGGATGAAGAGAGAAGGCTTCAGAAYAAATCTAGAATCACAAATCTGTCCTAGAACTCTAGGCAGAGAAATCATTCGCACTTAAATCAATATAAGAACATGGCAGCAAAGCTTCAATAGCTCATCGGCTAAACAGAAACTTCCAAYCAAGAGTCACATAAGAGATGAACAAACAAGACATCTCCAAGCTGTGAGATGCTGGGAATGTAAGACATTTTAACGATGCTTTCTCCTTTTCCACTATGTAAGGGGGAAAAATGATAAGACACACCATTAAAAGACTAAAAATTAAGTGCAGTTTTTTTCCTACCTTCCTACTTTCTTCTTCTTACCTCCTATGGGGTCCCAAGTGGTCCTCACCTCTCAGTACAATATATTTTGCAGGGGAATGGCTGTCTACTCTACCCAGTCTCCTTTATTTAATAATTATTCTCCTTTTTAATGTAGGGCAATATTATAATATATTCCTTATTGGCTCTRTTTAAATTTTCCCAGTTGGCTGTCCTCAAAGAACGGGTTACAGACAGTCTCCAAATAGCTTTCACATTCTTATGAGATTTAAAAAGGGGCCAACCCATCAGCCGAGATATGTGTCTACTCTCACAAAAAGGGTCAGCTGATCTGACAAGCAATCAGCCTGCAGAGAGTAAACTAAACCACTTTCTCAAACTACTAACATTTCCCCATACAAATATATATTTAAAAGCCACACAAAAGTTTAATACAGAACAAAGGAATAAAGTTAACAGTTGACACATATTGCAGTATATGCTACTGTTGGCACACAACTTCCCATAAAGACTATCCTTATTTACAAAGAGTAAAATCCCAACTTTTTTTTCCTCCTTTCCTTTTGATTAAATATTTCCAAGAATTAGGCCATTTTGTTTAGTGAGCGAATGAGTTTYACAGATAGCTAAGAACTATGTGGGTGAATGAGAAGAAATGAACAATATTTCTGCATTTTKAGGCAGAAAGGCTCTATTCAACAGTTGAAGTGCACCACAACCCTTCACTGACCTTGGTACAGATTTTCTTGCTCTGTTTTGACCTATACAGCAAAAATCCAGCCCTGAGGCTGAAATATTCTAGCAGCTGCCTCTRTATGCCTATTTGCAGGGAATGCAATAAAGTTTGCTCATACAGAACTCATTATTTCCTCTCTTCCTCATTTCTGAGGTCACAGCGATTCAATCTCAGCCTTATAARAGATCTTTTTACCTCTGGCCATTTCGCTAGGATCTTACTTTCTGTTTCCCCTGAAGCTGCAGTCTCTCAGGATAGAAAACAAATGCATAACATAAAATTGACTACCTAATCTCAAACCTCCACTTCAGGAGGACAACACTGTTCAACAGGACAACAAATATGCATAGACTTTTCTAAAATAATAACAAGGAAGTCTTTATTCCAAAGACTTTGAGTGCATCAACTGCATTTCAAGTTCAAGTCTTTGTCACATCCCTTTCAAAATAAAACCAGAAACAAAGCTGAACATTTTTTAAAATCAAAATACAGGAAGCTTGAACTACAGCAGTACGTTAAAGTAATTTTTTTTTAAATTCTCTTTCACTATTTTTTTTATAAGGATAACTTGGAAGCCTTTTCCTGCTTATGTATGCCTGGGGTAGAACAATGCATAGATTAAAATTCACTGACTTAGCAAAATCATAATTTTCAAGAGTCAACATACATATTTGTATAGAGTGATCAAAGTTAAAAAGCACTTTTTTTTTGGCAAATTAAACAAAAGTGGCTATTCTAGTTTTAGCTATTTAAAGATTCAAGAAGTAAAAAACCCAACCAAAAACTTAAGAATATTTTTTTTTTCTTTTCCATAATATGTTAGTCTAGAGTTAGCTCCTAAGGGCAGTGTCATCTTATCAAGGAAAACAAAATCCACAGAAGAAGTCAAAATGATGAAAATGGCTCAAACCAACCATTTACCTCAGAGGGTCAAGTAAAATTTTGAAGTGACATACCATGAAAGTTGTTACCCAAACAAATACTAAGCTAGAATTAACATTAACTTAGCAGAAAACTAAGTACCAACCTGCTATGATAATGCATTCTGTGGARATGAATACTCAGTATTCAACAATAYTGTCAAACTAAGAAGTTAAATTGTTTGCCACGAGTTTTGCTCTTTTATCCTTAAAATGCATCTTTCCAAAGACTCTGGAAAGACAGGAGAGCTTCTTTTAACAGAAGAAGCCCTTACAGTGACAAAGTAATAGGAGAAAAGGAATATTTTTCCCTTTTGTGCTGCCTAAGACAGAGTAGTTTACCTTATGGTTTACCTTACCCTTGTTATCCTCTAACACTTCTCCAGTTAAATGCTTTTTGTTTTGTTTTCTATGAAATTATTCTAAGAAAGAGACATGTGCTCTAAAATAAACAAACCTGCATTAAAGGTCTGAGAAAGGTCTTCACTTTTCCCCCCTACCATTTGCTCTAAAAGATGGGTCAGGCACAAATTTTGTTGCCCTTAATAGATTGTTCAGTCACTTGACAAAGGGAAGGRCAAAGCAGTAACTAAGGCTTATTCYTTCAAATCCACTAGGGAAGAGAGATCCAATTCCATAGCTGTAGTTCGGGTAATTTTCAAAGTCCACCAAGTGGATTATAATGGGTAATATGTGAGGAGGAACTGATACTGAACTTTAAAAGTCTTAAATGTTACTCTTAACACCAGTGACACACAAGTGGATGTACAGAAGTGTGACTCGCTTTTTCTGGAYTACCTGAACTTTTCCATTTCAGATGTTTGAGAGTGTTTTCARTGTTACTGCACACTCTAAAAGCCATTAATCATTTAATTTCCTGGAGTATAAGAGTCTAGTAGCTTACCGGTGTTTTTAGCTCAGGATTTTCAGCTAGAATTCCACRTATTTGCTAAGCTGTAAGCAGCTGAACCACAGGGGCTAAACATATCTCTGTTATCAAAAATGCTATACACAAACTTCTGCAGAGSTTGTTTCTGGGTCTGTGTATCTCTGTGCTATAAAATGATTACGATACAAGTAGATATACACAACATGCAAACAACAGTCCATGCAGAACAATGCTGTTCAGATTGCAGCAATACTACATGTTAGAACAGAACAGAACAAATTAGTTTAGACTGCCACAATTTTCATTCTAGCCTCAATAAAACACACCTCTTGCTCTGTATTACATAGTAAAGTTAGGATTAGACAGATAAATCTTTTTGTGGAACCGAGCAGTAGTGAAGAGGAACTTAAGTTGTGAAAAATTAGTTTGTTAATATAAATACTCAAGCTACTTTTTACCTGGTTGCATAGCTTTCTGTAATGTTCATTGCATTTTCATCTTGTAATTTGTTCATAAGGATCTCTCCACTGTTAGGCATGCTGACAAGCCCTCTAAAGCTGGTCACAAATATGCTCAAGAACTGTGCGGGTCAGGCATAAATAAGCGACTTAGACAACTGAAGAAACCAACAATAATTGGTTATTTGTTWAAAAAAAAAAGGCAAAAGAACGTAATACAAGAGGAGGAGACTAAGGGGACTCCTGCTACAGAAGCTATTTCTCTCCAATTTTAACATGCTTGAAATGTCGCAGTTCCCGTGAGCTGCTTACTGCTAAACTTTCCTTTTAATTCTGTTTTCTTTAATTATCCATGAGAAGAATTTTAATGAGTTTACAATGCTTTAAGATGCAAATGTTCTCTTTTGCCAAACTTCTAGCGAATCAGTTCACAGAGGCTGAGGCTATTGTGCTTTTCTTAACTTGAATTTCAAAAGAGTATTATTCAAAGTTCTTTTTCTTGAAGAAAATGCAGATTAATTACATTAGGAAATGTCTTTGAGTCAGTGATACCTATGCAACCCAGTACTGTAATGCCCAAGTACTCACCTTGCTAGTGTCCCAACTACCACCACATCATTAATTTCTACTCACCAAACCCAACCCATCATATATTGTGTTTCTACAGATGACTGAATAAATTTCTTTTGGGATATAAGGAAGCCTCTTTAGCCACTTCAGCTACTTCCATACCAGTAAATGAAATAGATCCATGGAATGGCTCAAGCCACCCACTGTGAGCACTTTCCCTAGGACAGTTCCAGGCTGCGCCAGCTGGCTTTTCCCTGCAGTGCCTGGGGACAACCCAGGCCAGGGGCTGTTCCCGGGAGGCCGAGTTAATCACCACCCTGCCTGAAGGAGGAAGAGAGATACAAGTTGTCCCATGCCATTTGGCCTCAGTGCCAGAAAACATGCTCTGGAGTGCTTTATTTTCTATAAAGATTTGTATTTTATTCCAGAGTATATTGTACCACACACAATTGCTTGATTCTGTACAGTACAGTTTGAAATGAAAGACATATGAATGGGTGTGATACTGTAATAAACAAGATGCTCAGCACTGAATTTGCCCGTGCTGTTCTGGTGCAACAATTCCAGGTGTTCTTCAAATGTTAAATACTAGTAAGGGTGGCTAACATGCAGTGTTCAGTAAGGAACAATCTGCACCTTCAGATAATTTCACAAGTTGAAGTTCACAGGATGCTATTAGCACAGGCACTTTCCTTCATGCTCATATCTCTCTGTACGCAGCTAGCATGGGACTGTGTTAATACTCAGACTGAATATTTGCAGTGGGACAGGCTGCTCTTTCCAGTTATAGGTGAACATTTCTGGGTTGTGACAAGCTCACAAAGTTATGAGGGTAATTTTAGGACATGAATAAAGCGCATGCAGTGTTTATGTCCTTTGCAGCACAATTACAATTGGCACCTTTGAGGAATTAGTGACTGATGCTTTGTGTTAAAGACACAGTCACAGTAAACTTGCACTGTCACAAGATCCCAAACAGAAATATTACGGATGCCAAAACAAAGCTACGTTGTTACCATGGTCAGCAACCAGCTGAGCTGCCACACASAGATCAGGCTCAGCGTGGGAGGAATGCCCCACATCCTTTCAGGACAGGACATCTCAGGTCTAAATCACATCACCGCTACGGCAACACACACCACAGAGCTGTGCACCCCCTCACTGCTTCACTTGGAAGGCAAGGGGGGTTTTGCTTTGCTGGGAAACCTACGTTTCCTTAAAACAGATGGTGAAGCAAGTCAATAATGGATATTCCTGGCTGTTCAGCCCACTTCGTTCAAGGGGGGTGTTGACTTGCATCACCAAACAAACCTGYAGCCAACAACTCAGTTACAGGCCCATATTTTTAAATTCTTTAATTGGTAACAATCGTACAAGTGTTAAACAGTGTTTTCTGTTACAAGTGTGATATTAAACTGTCTGTCCTACTGTTATTCTGGACTTCCAGCAGCCAGTCTGCCCATCCCCCCAAAAACCAGCAAAATATCTGCTACTTTTACAGTTTCTATTTCAAAGACTTTATGACACTTTGTCATAAAAATGGCACCATGGCATCAGTCCTCTTAAGAGCCTGGCAGTTTTCCAGCTTGCTACTAATAATACCAGCACTCTATCTGGTATTTTCCTGAATGGCTATTAATTTCATTTACTGTGATTGCATATAACTCTTAAAAAAAAAATGCTTTTCTTTTGCTTCTTATAAAATTGAATATTAAATTTTGGTCTCTAAAACATTTCAACCAAAATAAATATAGAGCTAACTCAGCACTTCCTTTTGAACTGGAGCGGATTCCAGAGTTCAAGCCAAACTGTTAACAATAAAATCTACTAATGACAAACCCAAACATTCTGCAAAGATGATTTTGGCTGTACCCTCCATTAAGTCTTACTGAACAAATGAGCATATCTTAAAAGACACAAAAAAATCTTTGCTAACTTGGGCCAAGCAGCAAAGGATGAGAGCAGATTCCAAAATGAAAAGCCCCAGCCAAGCTGTGCCTGTTTAAACTCAACACACACTCTTTATGAAAGAGTTCAGATGAAAAAAGTGTAATTTCTACCCCACCTATGTCACTCTGTATTTACAGGACCAAAGCAAATCTCTATCAACATATCTATGCTAAAATAGAAAGACTACTTTTATGTATATTTGTCAGGAAAACCACGGTTTATGCCACAAAACTCACTATCCTATCCACAATCGTAACTAGCTACATGTATCAATATTTCAAATCAATTTTCAGTAGCAAACACTCTTTAAAAATGTTTCTCACATCAGCCATGTCACAGCATGGGAATTTMATTTTGCTTTAAAAACAGTGAATTCTGCTTTCTAGAGAATTGCTTCACAACTAGAGAAAACAAGCAAGCAACCAAGATCAGTTTTAAACAATAAAACCAGGAAAAAAAAAGTCACAAAGCTCCTTGAGTGCCAACAATAAGAGTATCCTAAMAGCACCCAGGGATGCTGCAAGAAACTGTAGCAGTAATTCAGTCCTTCATTTCAGCAGCAATTYACCTCTTGGCCTCCAAGATGCTGCTTGCAGTATCAGCCTCGTGGTTTAGAAGCTGTAACCTATGGAGATGGTGTTTGGTCAGATAAAACRAAAAAATACAAACAAGGAGATTTATTTAAGAGCATCTTGTACAGCAGGGATTAAAGGAGAAACACATACTGGTCTCACCACATGAAGATGCTGTATGTGCTACAGGCGAGGTGGTTGATAATGTCTGTTTCATGGTTGCAGTGAGGACACTCGTTTTAGAGGAAAATGCAGAGTTCTCTGGTGCTTAAATAAAACAGGCAGTAGGAGCTAGGTGACCCTGCTCACAGCCCAGGCCTGCCTACCTGTAAAGAACAGAACTTTTCAGCTTGCTGTTCTGTTTAAAACTATGTGCAAATTTGTTACTTGGCGAGTAAAAAATGAAGTGATTCAGAGTACTGYAAGGCAGCAGGAGGGAAAGAATAGTCAAGATGGTCATCTGAGAAACAAGAAAGCAACTGCTGGTTAGGAACAATCACAGCCCTTAGGAGGCAAGGTGTGTAGAGGAAGGTAAATTGGGCACATACCCTGTGATTGGGGTAGCCAAGCAGATGCAACTGGTGCTGTAATTGCCAAATAGCACATCTGCATGTTTAAGGAATGTACTGCATTTATCACTAATTGTGATAAGTGGCATGCAGCTAAATCAGCTGTGGAGGAACCCTTTCTGTTCTGCACTGGCAAACAGGAAACATTTTGGAGAGCTGAAGCAGATTCCTGTTCCCCCAGGTAGCAGTACGAGGGCACTTCTCAGACTGGAGGGATGCAGGAGGTGCAGGTGAGGTGAAAAAGAGACTCCTTTAAGTCATTCCTATAAAGTAATCCTCATATTTCATARAATCATAGAATGCTTAAGGTTGGAAGGGACCTCTAGAGATCACCTAGTGCAACCCCCCTGCACACACAGGGTCTCCTAGAGCATGTGGCACAGGGTGGTGTTCAAGCAGGTTTTGAAGATCTCCGGAGAAGGAGACTCCACCACCTCTCTGGGCAGCCTGTTCCAGGGCTCTGTCACCCTCACCGTTAAGAAATTCTTCCTCAAGTTCCTGTGGAACTTTTGGTGCCTCAATTTGTGGCCACCACCGCTCGCCATCACCAAGACAAGGCCGGCCCCATCCTCCTCACTCCCTGTCTTGWGGTACTTGTACACACTGATCAGGTYCCCTCTCAGCCTTCTCTTCTCCAGGCTGAACAGRYCCAGCTCTCTCAGCCTTTGCTCATGGGGCAGATGTTCCAGGCCCCTRATCATCTTTGTGGCCCTGCGCTGSACTCTCTCTRGCAGCTCCACRTCCCTCCTGCACTGGGGAGCCCAGAACTGCACRCAGKACTCGAGGTGCGGCCTCACCAGGGCTGAGYAGAGGGGCAGAATCACCTCCCTCGASCTGCTGSAGAYGCTCTKCTTAATGCACCCCARGATCCCATTGGCCTTCTTGGCCACGAGGGCACACTGCTGCCTCATGGTCAACYTGTCGTCCACCATGACGCCCAGGTCCCTCTCTGCGGGGCTGCTCTCCAGSAGGTCGGTCYCCAGCCTGTACGGGTGYCTGGGGTTATTCCTGCCCAGGTGCAGGACCCTRCACTTGCCCKTGTTGAACTTGGTGAGGTTTCTCATYGCCCAGYTGTCCAGTCTGTCCAGGTCCCTCTGGATGGCAGCGCAGCCCTCAGGGCTATCAGCTRYTCCTCCTGATTTGGTGKCATCAGCAAACTTGCTGAGGGAGCACTCCAKCCCTTCAGCCAGGGCGTTAATGAACCAGTTGAGSAGGACCRGACCGAGCACTGAGCCCTGGRGGACACCACTAACCACAGGCCTCCAGCTGGACTCKGCACCRCTGATCACCACCCTCTGAGCTCTGCCATCCAGCCAGTTCCTAATCCACCTCACTGTCCAYCCATCTAWKCCACWCTTCTGGAGCTTGCCCAGGAGGAGGCTGTGAGGGACCTAATCCCTAATCCCARACACTACTACCTTACCACTTTTCCCACTAATTCTYTAMATGAATAAGGAGTTGGGTGTCCCAACTGGAACACAACACTGAGAAAACAAATACCTGATACTGAAGACAGTGTCACAGGTAAATATAACCTGATAGCTCACTATGATAAAGTGAGAGCAAAGTAAACAGTGAGAAACTCAGCACTCACCGGCAAAGACACACACAGCGGGGAGTTTTTTTTGGCAGAGTACTTACCAACTGCTGTTGCTAGTAAGAAACTACCCACAACTCTTGTTTTTTATTGGTTTACATTTACCAATACGTATATATACTTACAGGAGGGTTTCTACTGACAGAAAATATATGCAAGCTCTTTACACCTATYTTAAATTAACTTTTGAAATCCATCTGAGTGAATTCACTGCACTCACAAACTCTCTTACCTGCTAAAATGTTCAGCTGCCGTAAAGCTATTAACATTTTTATAATATATTCTTAAACAGGAATACTACCTGGGACTGTAACACTATAGTTTATTTATTTATAAGGTGAACACCATCGCTAGAATAAACTGGTATCTCCTCAAAAAAGTATATGCTTCTAGATTTACAAATTAACAAGTTGCATTCTGGCATTCCTATATAAAATGACTTACTTTCCCATATAAACTTAGAATTGCAAGATACAAATTAATATATTTTGCTGTTGATAGTTTTGCTTGCAAAAATGTAATTACCAACAAAGATTTTTTTTTAATGTGGTTTGAACTGTTGCTTTGATTTTTTTCTTCTGTGGATCTGCTCCCCTTTCTTTAATAAGTCTGTAAGCCTAATATAAGTTAGCAGTAAACAATGAACAGCAGAAGCACACGAAGACCAAGTGGCAGGAGTTTGGGCTTCCTCTAATATTTAAAATGCAGTTAAAACTTACATTACCAGGTCTCTAAAGAATTTGGTATTCATAGTCCCAGCTAGAAAATGKTTTTTTTTTTCCTCCTGTGGCCATTTTTCTTTTTAGTGCTGGTGCCATTCCTGGAACGCTGCAATCCTTGGGTGACAAAAAATAAAACAAGCATTTATTTTTCCCACTGAAATGAGTGAGTTTGCAAGCGTTTCTACTGACTGCAAACTCGAACCCAACCTGCCTTTGCCTCATACGGCCTCAGCACGCAGCGTGGTGCCGCTGCGACATCCCGCACCGCTTCTTCCTATTGTTCCCGCCCCAAAGAGGAGCCCCGGCCGCAGCCCGCTCCCCGGTGCCGGCTCCCTCAGCAGGGTGGCGGGCCCGCGCTCCCGGCCARGCCCAACCGCCGAGGCCGCCGCCCAGAGCGGGGCGCTCTCAGGCAGAAGGGGCGCAGAAGGGGCGCAGAACCCGCGAGGCTCCCGCGCGGCCCGGGACAGGGCGGACATCTTGTCTGATCGCGCACTGCGCGGAGCCGCCACCGCCATTAACGGAAGAGGTAGTGATAGGAGGTGGGGGGTGACTCTGTGACGGCAGGAGGAGGAGGAGGAGGAGGAGGAGGAGGAGGAGGAGGAAACCGGTACCGGCGCGGCGACGTCAGCACCGCCTCCGCCGCGAGGCGCCGCCCCCTCCCGCGGCCTTACCGGGCGGTGACGTCACGTGCGGGACTTCTGGAGCGTTCCAGAGCGGTGACGTAGCGCGGCGTCATTCCAGAAGATTCGGCCGGGGCCGGTATAAAAGCGGCGGGAGAGGCGGGGCTGGGCCCATTTTGGAGTGAGCGGCGCGGCGGTAGCGGCGGCAGCGCAGCGGGGTGGCCGCGCCGGTGAGGTGGAGGGGGGGAGGCCGCGCCGGCCGCTGGGGCGGGGCAGAGGGACGGCCGTTGGGGAGGGGAAGCGAGGCGGTCTCGGCCTCCCCCGGCAGCAGCCGTTAACGGACGCGGTGCTCCCGCCCGCAGGCACCATGGTGAAGGAGACGGAGTACTACGATATCCTGCAGGTGAAGCCCAGCGCTTCCTCGGAGGAGATCAAGCGGGCGTACCGCAAGCTGGCGCTCAAGTACCACCCCGACAAGAACCCCAGCGAGGGCGAGCGGGTAGGCGCGCACCGGGGCGGCAAGCGGGCCCGGGCCTCAAGATGGGCGCCCGGAGCAGGCGGAGCTCGCGAGAGTTGCGGGGGAGGGGGTGGGGAGCGGGCCCGGGCCGGCGCGGTGCGCKCCTGGGCTCTGCTCGCCTGCCCAGGAGCTTCCGCGAATCTATTTCGGATTAAATTCCCTTTCGACCCAAAGCGTGGCTCTTACTACTGCAGTGTAGTGCAGTTAAGTGGAGATACGCGCTCTGCAGCAAGCGTATGAGCCTGGCAGTAGGCCTGGTGACAGCAGACAGGCACCGTGGCCTAAAGGAGAAGTGGGTCCATTGGCTCCCGCTTTTCCCYTAAGCACAGCTTCTACTGGTACCCTCGTTGCTTACAGCTGCTAATGGGTGTCCATTCTTAGTGGTGATGCTTGTTAAAACAGGCAAAGATGAAGTGATGGTCAGCATCTTGATGGCCCTCATGCTGTGTTGGGTGCTGTGAAGGTCAATGCTGGCACTGGCTGCTTGGGCTGCTCTGTGTGTTGGGGTTGTGCTGGGAGGAGTTGTGCTCCCAAACACAGGTTTTTCAGAGAACTGGGAATGCAGATATAGAAGATAACAGACCAGAAGAAGACATTGGACAGTATGGGAGTGAACTATTTACAGTAGAAAAGCCTTACATGTGATTAGAGGCACTTATTTCCCTGTGTTGCCCAAGAGGATAAAGGAGCACCATACTTGGATAGTGAGAGAAAACTAATCAAACTTGAATGATRGGTTCATTAATGTCTTATATAGGAGCAGAAACTATTTGTATTTCTACTCTGCTAATTTACAAAACTAAACCTTCCAGCTTTCATTTTCTGTTTATTTACCAGTTTTCCCAGTCATAAGTAATTAACATTCAAGCTGGAATCACCCATTTTAGTAATAGGAGAGAACTCTTGATAGTTTTAAAAAGAAAGTCTGTAATTTTGGGGGATAAAGCGGATATTTTGTTCTTTAATGCTTCCATTTGCAATGAGTAGTCAACAGTAATATCTGGTCACTTAAGATGAAATCTTAGTGATAGCTGGATAAAGCAGCAGAGCTGCCATGAAGGATCCTATGTAGCCCTAGAGTGACTGGTACTGCTGAGAGCCAGGGAGCATTTGGRGACCCCTAAGACTTTGGGGTAGTATTGAATCCCTTCCAGCAGAGCCTTGTCAGAGCTATGTAATGGCTGCAACTAACACTGTGATCAAAGAGTTATAGTTTGCATATGCTTGTAAGTTAGATGTGACTGAACCTGGTTCACTTGGGATGTATGGGTAGGGGGGAGGGAGAAATGGGGTGTTCCTCCTGGACAAAAGTCTGTTAAATGTTTGTTTAGGGAGCTTCCTCTTGGTAAAAGGACAAAATGCTACAAGAAAATCTCACAGCTGCTCCATCTGAAGATCCAGTTGCATATAAGAGGGTTATTTTTCCTCTTGGTCATAGTTGTTCAGAGCTTCTTTTTTCTTTTTAGTTTAAACTCATATCCCAGGCATATGAAGTTCTGTCGGACCCAAAGAAAAGGGACCTCTATGACCAGGGTGGGGAGCAGGCTATTAAAGAAGGAGGCCTGAGTGGCGGCAGCTTCTCTTCACCCATGGACATCTTTGACATGTTCTTTGGTGGTGGAGGCCGAATGAATAGAGAGAGAAGAGGTACACAGTTCTAAACAAGTTCTAGAAACTCTAACCATGCACTTAAGCATAAAACACATGTGCTGTGGTACTGCTGTTCTGCTAAGTGCATATAGTGTGGTTATTACTAGCTGCAATAGTAGATCAAGTAAGCTGTGACTTTAGTTCTTATAGTGATAAGATAATGTGGATGATAACATGATATAGCCATAGCAATCCTTATGATCATCTCTTTTGTTCCATTTTGTTAAAATGGGTATGGGTAATCTGGAGGGGAGGGGGAAGGCTACTGGTCAAGAGGTGGTTAGAGCAGTTGACATGATTTAAGTTACATTCTTTCCACATCTTTGCTTTACTTGCTCATAATGCTTTGGGTGACTTGCTTCAAAGGACACCATCAACTTATGTAATGTTATATCTCATGAAAACATCTGTGGGAAATGGCCATGTAAAAATATGAAACTAAGCACAAAGTATGCTGCTAAATGCAGAGTGCAATTACTTTTTTCCATCTTCCATCTTTGTTGAAAAGGCAAGTGGTAAATTGCTGTAAAATCTTTTAAAGTCATGCTACAAAGTGGCATGGAAATATAGAGGCATAATAGCAATGTCTAAATTGACTAGAACTAAAGCTGATAGTGTCCTTACACCATGCTATTTCAGTTAAGCTTATAAAATTAGGGCCAAAAGGAGGGCTCAGGTGGCTTTAATGATGCTTTGCTTAATTACAGCTAAACTTTGTTCTGACATTAGTGGGTGCAGTTCTGGAAGCTGATATTGCATATGCTTTAAAGGGGCTGAGCTCTGCTGAAAGTTTGGAATGAACTTTATATTTCTTCAGTGAGACTGTGCATGTATGAACAAGTGTAGAAACTTCTAAATAAACATTAGCCTTCATAATAGCTGAACCAAAGCTAATCTTTTTTTTTCTCCTTTAAGGCAAGAATGTTGTGCACCAGTTAGGTGTATCTCTTGAAGACTTATATAATGGTATTACAAGGAAACTGGCACTGCAGAAGAATGTAATTTGTTCCAAATGTGAAGGTAAAAGAAGTGGTCTTATACACTCTTCCACTCCCCTCGCCCCCCCAAAAAAAAATTGTGTGCAGTGGAAGAAGAAAACCAAGTTTGACTTTCTGAATGTCTACAGGATATATAGTTAGCTTTTAGACTGTTTTGGCCTATACTTAGGCAGGATTAAGGCTATTTCTTAACATCATAGTGCAGAACTAGTTAATAGCAGACTTGAAATCCCTAGGAATGATGATTAGGAGCGTCTTAATTAAGAGTATCTTAATTTGTAGGTTTTGTAACAGCTGTTTTGTCAAAGCCTTTTAGATTTTCTGTGGATAGAAGTTTTGTGTTATGCAACTTATTTTACAGTTATTAAGTATCTCTAGTGACTAGTCATGTTGAGGTAATTTTTAATGAGATCTTATATCTTAGCTTATTAAATTTTTAGCCAATGCATACTTTCCAATGTGTTAATGGAACATCTGTTGTCTTCAGAAGTCAAGCCAGTATRCTGCTAGTTTCTTGAAAACAAAGATGCATTGGGTGGAGGAAGCAAATGAAATATTGCATAAAATAAAAACTAAACTTTATTTTGCCTGTAGAAACTATAAATTTTAGGGCATGCTTTGTGTTGGAAATGAAATTCCAAATACATTGGAAATGTAGACCAGTTTGTGTAGAAGCCACCCCAAAAGTTCTCTTGAAGCTAAAAACTGGCTTTCCAATGAGTTGTGGCCTATTGTTGAATGAATGTGCTAGTTTTCTTGTTTTTTTTCTCTCTCTTTTCTGAGACTGAGATCAGATTTAACTTTGTTGTTGTTGAAGGTTATGGTGGAAAGAAAGGATCTGTAGAAAAGTGTCCTGTGTGTAAAGGAAGAGGAATGCAAGTTATAGTTCAGCAGATTGGACCTGGTATGGTACAACAAATCCAAACTGTGTGTCCAGAATGCAAAGGCCAAGGTGAAAGAATAAATCCAAAGGACAGGTGTGACACCTGCAATGGCTGTAAGGTTGTAAGAGAGAAAAAGATAATAGAAGTTCATGTTGATAAAGGTAAGACTTGTATATTTGTTGTGTGTCTATATTTGTAATCTAATATT
Source organism: Eudromia elegans (assembly GCA_003342815.1). Classification (NCBI taxonomy): domain Eukaryota; kingdom Metazoa; phylum Chordata; class Aves; order Tinamiformes; family Tinamidae; genus Eudromia; species Eudromia elegans. The sequence goes on from PTEX01000176.1 coordinate 467,702, forward strand.
TCTGTAGAGGAAAAAATGTTTTTTTTTTTCCTTTTCCCAGGTATGAAAGATGGTCAGAAGATAGTATTTCATGGAGAAGGCGATCAGGAGCCTGATCTGGAGCCTGGTGATGTTATAATTGTGCTTGATCAGAAGGATCACAGTGTCTTTCAGAGGCGAGGGCATGACTTAATTACCAAAATGAGAATTCAACTCTCAGAGGCTTTATGTGGCTTCAAAAAGACCATTGAAACTCTTGATAATAGAGTTCTTGTAATAACATCTAGACCAGGTAGGCCTTCCAGATTCTTACGCTATACAAAGTGCTTCCTTAGTGTTCATTGTACTGGGACATGTTTTCAGCAGTTAAATTCAAGTGGTGCTTAGTTAATTCACTGAGCTCTTTATCATTCTTGTCATTCCTGTAAGTCTTCACATGCATGCAGCTAAAGCATAAAGCTTTATGTAGGTCTTAAACCTACCTTAGTTGGTAGAGTGACAAGGGAAAGAGGATTCCAGAAGTGTGAGCTGGACTTTCCTTTAATTCAGCCTGAAGGCTGTGCTAAGAGAAACTAGTCCTTCTATACTAGTGGCAAGTAAAATCCTAGATCAGGTGATTTTGCATAATCTCTATAGTATGTTTCTTTTTGAATCTGAGAGTTGACTGCTTTGGAGTCCTAGATGCTGTAGGGACACAGCTTTTCAAAAAATACGGTTATGAAATGTCATTTAAGATTACTTAAAGCTCTCATCTGTGTCTAGGAGAAGTGATAAAACATGGTGACTTGAAGTGCATCCAAAATGAAGGGATGCCTATCTACAAATCTCCACTGGACAAAGGCAGTCTAATTATACAGTTCTTGGTAAGTTGACTGTTTGCTCTTCTGTAGCAAACAATTTCTTATCATAAAGGGTATCAATTCATTTTGGAAAAAAAAAATTGTTGTAGGTCCAGTTCCCAGAGCATTACTGGCTTCCAAGGGAGAAACTGTCTCTGTTAGAGGCTCTGCTTCCTCCTCGAGAAGATGTAATGATCACAGATGACATGGACCAGGTTGACCTGGAAGACTTTGATCCAAATGAGCAAACCTACCGTAACAGTGGGGGAGAAGCGTATGAAGAAGATGAGGAGGGTCCAAGAACAGGAGTACAGTGTCAAACATCTTAAAGCAAGGTGGAATGTATGTCATCTAAAATGTAAATTTTCACAATGAAAACTGCATGGCTGTAATAGCCACTGCTTGTGGGTTTTGTGTTCAGCAAATTGAGTTGCTGCGCTGTCAGTATCACTTTTTTTGTAACTAATTTATATTGTGTTCTTGTAGTCTTTATATATAAGGCAAATGTTACACATCTGAGAACCAACTGAGTTGGTATACATCTTCCTTTGCTGTAAAGGTTCTCAATTTATTTCACCTATGCTATTTATATAAGACTTGCAATATTCATAAGAGCTAAGTGGAGTGTCTTATGTAAATATTTTCATACTGGAAAATTAATTTCATAGAATAAAAGATAGCATAAATGACTTCTAATAAACTGAATTCTTCACATTTATCATGCTCTTATCCACTGCAGAGTTATATTTAGGTTCCTTTTCATGTTTGGCTTTACCACCTGTATCATCCCCAATCACTGTTACAAGCTCCCTTTGAATAGGGTAAGTAATGTATTCCCTTTTCCTAACTGTACTCTTCTCTTGTACTAGACCTTATCAGGGAAGGGTACTTGAACAATTCTGTTGCTTTTAGGTATAATTTAGGTATGTAATGCACCATTTCATTATTCTTAAATCACATCCATCATAGTATTAAGTGAGAGTCAGAAAGGTTAAGTTTAATCTATTCAGTCTTTTGCCAGGAACTATTTTGTTCCTGTTGGAGGTTGGAGAGTCAGGTCTTACTAATAAACCACCTCTGGCTTCCCCCTTCCTCCCTGTTTTTGAGCATATTCCACTCATAAATGATTATGCTGGGGTTTTTTTCCCCCCCTTTGTCTTCTCTGTTTTGTTAAAAGAGCTTGCCCTTCCCTGCTCAAGTCAGTCATCCGCAGCAGCTCTAGTAAAGGATGACTAATGTGSCTTCTGTTAACATACAATTGCTGGAACAGGTGTTCAACTTAAATGACCCCTCCCTGCCACCATGATGAGCAAGGACTATCCCTTCCCCTGCCTACAGCTGCCTGCAGTCCCTTCTAAACTGAGCTTCTATTAATGTGCTCAATCCTTTCCAGCTCAGGTCTATTTATATAAAGTTAAGGGAGAAATAGTCCTGGTAGACTTTTTCCAGAAGTATCTTTCCAAGCTTTAGCCATGTTATTTGCCTCTATTTTTATTTAAAAAAATCTTTTCCCATGCTAMACAAAACCAAGATTACATATAAACATATTTTTCAATTCAGATAAGTAAAGCTGATGTTTAAAAAAATTCATGAACAGTAGCATAAGAATGGCCACAATCTAATCAAAAGGTCTGAGCTTGTTTTAAACTGGACAGTCATAAATATGGATTTCTTGGTCATCTCCAACAGATACAATTTTGGAACCACTTCCATTATATTTCACTCCCCAAACCTGCAAAAAGGATAGGCAAAAGGTTATTGAGGAGAAAAACTGAGAAGAAAAAACAGTATGTGTTTATGATGTAGCAAGTAAGTCATTTATCAACAGTAAGAAGCAGAAGAGGGAGTAGGCTCACTTGAAGCAGGAACCTGTAATCTGGAAACCAGTGTGTCAGCAATTTCAACAGCAGCAGAGAGGGATGAACCACAGTTAAACAGTGCCACCTAGTAGCCAGTCTCAGGTGGGCATTTGACTTCTCTGGACAGAGCCTGGGGTGGGGCTTGCTTAGACTGCACCTGCAGTGAATCTGCCYAGGATTATGAACTATTTTCAGTCTTACAGATTTTTACTTCATTTCTGAAATTAGTGCTTACTAATGCTTTAAGAAAGCAAATGAAATAGTTTCTGCAGGCTGAAAAAGGCCAGATCATGACAGACTGAAGAATGACTGTGGTCATCCTTGGTCTAATTATGTTTTGCACTAATATGTAGATAGCTCTSATAAAGATCAGTCCTATGACTTAAACACATGACACTTAAATGAATACTTAAATAACCCCATCACGAGGTCTCCGTGAATAGGAATAAAGGCTCTAAACTGAGATTATGAAATGGCTGTATTTGTATGGGCATTTAGGGGGGAATCTCATGCACTATCTGGCACTAGTTCTTGCAAAGGCCAGTCTTAAACTAAGGGTGACACACCTCTACCACAAATTCATGAGAATACAGACAACCAGAACACTGGAAATCCAATTGTGCTTGGTACTTAGGTATGAAAATATAGAACAAGACTATTAAAAACCTGTAATCTGTAACAGCAGACAGGACAATTTTCAGTTGATGGTATACCTGATCTTGGTGGTCAAAGAAAGTGTGAACGCAAGTTCTTGTTCCAGCATCCCAAACTTTTACACTTTTATCAGATGAACTGAAAGCAAAACAAAAGAGAACATTATTGATCAATATCTAAATTAATAATTAACTGCAGTTTAGAGGTGTAAGATCCCATACAGTATACAGGAGATCCCCTTTCACCCGTCAAATATAAGATTAAGGCAGCACAGGACTGCATCTTCAACTAGGTTCTAGTTACACTTAAAATATATTAACTGTTTCAGTATCTGCAACATGAAAATAAATGAGGACTTCAGTTTCAGCCAGAAAATTCTCTGATGAGAGTTCTCCCTTTATTAATTGTAGGTTGCCCACCACCTGTACTATTTTAGAAATTAACATTAAAGTTTTTCTAGTTTGCCATTCACAACTATATTAGGTTGTATTTGTTAAATTAATAGCACTTCTTCAAATACTTAAAATCCAGCTTACCCTTCTCTTAGGTTAAGATATCTTCCACTTGTAGGAGCTGTAGTGGGAGATGACTTATATAGAACACTACTCACTACAATTTCAATCACAGGTTGGCTTTTGTCTTTTACCATAATGTAATGATATATGCTAATCTGTTACAGATTCTTTCAAACTTTCCACACATTGACTTTTCTGTCTCCCATTATGAATATGTATGTAGTTTTTTAAGTATACATGAACAAATGAAAATGCTTAGTACCTGGAAACAAAGTGARTATCATCAGGACAAAATGCTACGTTTAATACCCAGGAACCATGACCACTTAATGTGCCAGCCAAGTTTGCATGTTGTCTGTGGGGAAAACAAAAAAAAAAAGCAGAGTTCTAACATTAACATTGGCTTGGTGAATCCCAAAGAAGCAAAGCAACAGAAATTAACTGCAGATAACAGAGTCAGGAATGGCTGGCAGGTCACAGCAGGTCACTTCTGGATATTCATTCATCCACACAGATTGGCATTTTTACACTAGATTCTATCTTTCCACTTCAAATAGTTAACATAGAAAAATGTGACTTTCATGAAGAAGAGACAGTAATGCAGGCTTAAGGGAACAGAGATCACTGAAACAGTGCTTCCCCCTACCCTGATCCTCCAAGTTTTGGCACAGCGCAAGAGAACAAGTTGCAAACAAAAACATTTCCTGAGTATGTAACAGAAGTTTAAGATGGGTAAACAGAAGTGCTCACAGCAGGTACACAAACCACTTAGCCTGTGTCCTATAGAAGCAATTATATTTTCAATTTAAGGCTGTTAAGACACATCAAAACTGTAGGACTCTGTCTTTTCTACATAATGTATTATTTTAATTTAAATGATAACTACAAAAGCTTAAGGGAATTAGAAAGCATTCTTGATACATCTGTTACAAGAGCAGCCTCTCCAAATAGATTACAGTTCCCTTGTTAACACATCCAGTCACAACTTACACATCATAGATTTTGATATAGCCGTCATCTGAGGCAGTTACAAGCAACTGGGAATCTGGAGAAAACGTCAGTGACCGAATAGGCATTGCATGACCTGAAAAGCAAAGTTACACGGCTCAGAACGCAGCCATTTCTGTTACTAAGGACAGTGCTAGAGTTGCGTGAGGATTGGGTTCCCTGTTGAAAGAAAGCAGTCTTTGGCTGAGGAGCCTGTCGCCATGTCCCTCTACAAGCTGCTTCGCGCAGCGTATGATGGAAGCTGACAGTAACCTCCAACTTCAATATTAAGGTGTGTTGACTGCAACACAGGACTGTCCTAATCAGAACCCACGGAGGGAAATACAGGACAATTCTCTGGTATCGTAGTGCTTTCTTAATATGATCAACATCGGATTTTCTAGAATGATTTCATAACATTTTGAGTTGCAGAGGTCTTGTAATTATATTACAGGCCTGGAGAGAAATTGCATAATCATTAAAAGCATATTTATCTTTGAGAAAAATGCAAGTCTTTTACAGTGTAAAATGCTCAATTCTTTTTCAGTAACAGGATCAAGTTACTATAAAGGTGGATTTACTGAAGTTACTACACAAAGCTGGATACTGTAATGAAAATAAAAAGCACAGATTTGGCTTAGCTTCATTGACTTGTACTACACTGCAGTACAAGACCTGCAATTTATGATTTAGCTCAGCTTTACTGGGTATATATTTTAAGCTATTTGTGCTGCAAGGCTGAATTTACTGTTTGTTTCTTCTATTTTAAATACTGGACTATGCTAAGTAATTGAATATTGTCTAACGGACAGAAACATCAACTCATTTATGTCATGCCTGTTGCATCTCATTCTGACTTACATCATACACTTTGTTCAGGAATGAAGTCCAAACCTGAGTATTACAAATATGCAAACCATTACCTTCTAGAGTGTGCAGAAGTTTTCCAGTTGCAATATCAAAAATATTGATAATGCCATCTATTGCTCCACTGGCTAAATATTTTCCATCTGGACTCTGTAATAAAACACAGAAAATAAATTCAGACAGTTGCTAAATGTGTATCATTTATGCTGGGTACCACCCCATATACACAAACACTGTCTTGTTAACTCATCACAAATATGATCTATTTAAGATACTTGGGCTCCAAAAATACTGCAGACTTAAGCTTGCTTAGTCAGAATGTGTTGACTAAGTAAGATCAAAGTGTATTTTCCATATATTCACTGAGCAATATCAGGCAGTTTGAATTTGCAACTGTCAAAGCATGTAGAGATAGAGGAATGGATGGAAAGAAAAAAAAAAGTATTACAAAACAGCAACTGTAAGAGATAATCAGATGCACTTCTTACATATGCAATGCTAAGGATGAACTTTCCTCTAGTGTCCAGAGAGTATTCTTTTTTTCCGGTTTCAACACCAAAAATATTTACTTTTCCCACATGACTTCCTGTGGCAAGGTACTGGGAATCAGGTGAAAAAGCCAGAGACCAAGCATCAACTGTGTTAAAAAGAAAAACTCAAGTTAGTTGATTTTTTTTGTAGTTGTCAAGACAATAGTGGCAGCTTTGTATGCACCTGGTTAGACATTTAAGGCAGCATTAACAGCCAGCAAAGCAGAATGTGCCTGATGCATCCCTGTATCTGCATTTTCCTCCTGCAACATGGATCAGCATTACTCTAGTGAAAGGCTTTTGTAATTAAACTGCAAGGAACGTAATGGACTTATCTAGCACTATATGTTTTACAAATCTTTGTATATGCTTCGTATTAATTATCCAGAAGCTGGCAAAACTGTTCTTAAAATTGTGGATTGCCACTGGGCCAATGAAGTCTTTTGAGTAAGATTTTAGACCCTGAATTCCAGCTTGGAGGATGAAATGTTGACCTAGATTTCAGCTTTACCTTATTTTGACTCATTTTGAGGTAGTCTAGCACGATTACTTCATGCTAGAATGTAACCTCATAAACGAGCATCACATACGTGGCTCGTACACGCACGTACAGTGCAGATACAGGACGAAAGAACTGGCAGTTTCTTTGTAAGTCTATCCAAGTCTGTGTTTGAGACATTTTAAAAAATATACCTATATTGATACATCTGTAATAGCAAGCTGGTTCCAGTTCTGCTTTATGCACCTAGGAAAACCTAAATCTGTAAGTTTATCTAAAAACATGCAAATAATACTGACAAACAGACGTAAAAGGGGCTGCTACCACTTTAACTGATAAAATCAACATTAAAATCGCAAATTCAGGATAAAGATTTCTGTATTAAAAAAGCCCCAGTCATCTCATACACTTCCTTTCAGCAGTAAACACAGCACAGTACATGGTTAGGGTCACGTTTTACACAGAGACAGCTTAACGCTGGTATCTTACCAGGTCCAGCATCTATTGACTTGATCTGTTTGCCGGTTTCTAAATCCCAGAGGCGAATGTGGGCATCGAGGGAGCTGGATGCTGCAATGGAACCCGTATGGCTGATATCCACGGACACCACCCCCAGCTGGTGGCCCTCTAAGGTCCACTGGAGATCCAGTTTTTCATCATTCCTTTTGACGAAGRGAAACAAAAGCCTAGTTAGGAAGAGCTGGGGGTATCTAACCTGCCACCAACTTATCAAACATAATAACCCCCAATTCTCCATTTCGCTCAGCGAAAGCAGAATCTAACAGCCATGAAAAGCAAAGGCAGCTACACACAAATGGTCTGTGTACTTAAGAAAATCAAACAAGGTAACTGTTTACAATATTTCCACAAAGCACATGCTTCATTTTAAGTTTGTCTCATTGAAATCTCCATTATACAGCAGTAACARCTACCTTCATAACACTTAATTTGCCAGCACAGCATGAAATACAACTAGCATTTTTATAATATCTCAGCAGAGCCACTTGTGTATTTTAAGTGAAGTACGTGGTTAACATCGCTTCTGTAAAGACAGAGAACAATTTCTTTACAACAGCACGCTTCAGTGTTACTTGCATGAGGATCTTTAGGAAGATCCTCATTCCTGTCAAGGAAYGGACATTTCAAAAAGATCTTTTCAAAGGAAAAAAAGTCACATTTTCCCATTTTACACTCTTCCCACTGTTTCTTTTACGGTGCACACAGCCTCCGCATCAGTCTTGCAAGAAATTGCATTTCTAATCCTTTGGCTTAGAAACACATCAAGTTCTACTGTTGTCTAGCCAAGGAGATATAAGGCTTCCTGTGTCTTCAAAAGGGCTTGTGCTTCCTGAAAACGAAAGCACACCTCAACGCAGCTCTGCAAGGGAAAGCCCACACCAGCAACACCAAGCGTGCTCACGAGAACGGCTCGGTGTGCGTCACCAGCGTGTACCTGCTACCGACCTTGGGGGCGAGGGAAATCCAACACTGCTACATCTCCAACACCCTTCCCAAGGGTTAAAGCTGGTTCGTCCGCCCGACACTGAACACTTACCACTTCCAGACCTTCACCAGGTCGTCCAAGGAGCCAGAGATCACTGTTTCGGAACCATCTTTGTTATTCTTTCCCCAGGCAACTGACCAGATGGCGTCGTCGTGAGCTAAACGAGCGTGAGCACTGAAATTACAACTTGACAGCAGACAACTACCAGTTTGCACCTCCTGCTATAGGCAGATGACCTACGTGGCATTTGAGGCAGACAGAACAAGGKTACTCTGACAAGAGCTATAAATCTAAAACAAGGCCATGGAGGGGCTGTGACTAGAATTCACATTCTGCAAATGGAAACCTCCAAATGAACACAGAAATATCACTCCAGTGCTGTTTTTTTTAAAAAAATCAGCCCCTTAAATAAATATCTATAATGTAACCTACCCAACAGGGTAATAAACAACTGCCATCCATCCCCACTGCCCAGTTTACAACTAAGCAGGCTTTCTGACCTTTGCCTGTGGTAGATCCCAGCTCATTTCTGTTCAGTAACCTTAAGCAWTTTTCTGATCGCTTTATTTCCTCATACCCTAAATAAAGCTGACTTCAACCTGCAGCYATTACCTACACTGAGTAACCCCTTAATGTCTTATTCTTGTACTAGGAAGCAGGCAACAAAACTTGACTTTTGCGAGCAAATTGAACACAACTGAGGTGCATGCGAGAAGCCAAACTCCACAAAGGCCCCTTCGGCTTCGGTAATGGCACAAGCCCGCCCTTTGGGCCCACCCGTGCCCCGGGCGCCCCGTCACCCGCCCGGCTCGTTCGCAACACGCGAGCCGGGCCCGACCCGAGGGCTTTGCCGAGCGCCGCCCCGAGGCTGCTCCGCTGCGGGCGCCCGGGCGGCGCGCGCCCSCTCACCTTGCTCTTGCTTGAAGAGGATGCTGTACTGCAAAGAGAGGACACCGCGAGTGAGCGCCGGCCCTGCCGCGCCGCGCCCGCCGCCGGGCCCCGCCGCCGCGCCGCTTACCTGCGTGGCCATGGCGGCTCCTCCGCGGGGGCGCCCGCCGGGAGAGCGGGGCGGGCGCGCAAGAACGGCCCGACACGACCACGACCCCCGGTCCCGGCCCCGGTCCCGGCCCGCCGAGCGCCCTGCCCGCCCGCACCGGCCGCAGCGCCTCCCTCCCCGCCSCCGTCGCGCGGCGATGACGTCTTCGACCACAGAGAGAGCAGCGCCGGAGCGCCCCCCTCCCCTGCCCGCCGCCAGAGACAGCGCGTCTCGGCGCAGCGCCCCCTGCCGCCGCCACCCGGCGGAGGAGGCCCCTAACGGCCCCTAACGGCCYCTAACGGCCCCTAACGGCCCCTAACGGCCGCGATGGCGCGTGTCCCGTTCCCGCCCGTCGCCTCTCCGCCGCCGGCCCCTCAGGCCGAGCCAGGGCCGGGGGAAGGCGCCGCCCGTGTCACTCTTGCAAGCTGCTGTGGTGGCGGCCGGCCTGGCGGGTTCCACACGGCCGCTCCAAGCAGCTGCTCCCAGGGCAGGGTGCTGCGGCCTCCTCCGGACGCCAAGGAAGGTGCCTCGCCGGTGAGCCCTTGGAAAGGAAGGCAGGCCCCGTTCTTCCAGGCAGCCCAGGGAAGCTTAGGGAAATGATTTCATTTCTATTTCTTACTCCTCTGAGTGGTTAGGCTTGAATCTCCTGTTAATCTTTTGTTCCAATTGCCAGGAGTGAGGTTTGCTGTTGTGTATGCAAAATTATAATTTAATCTTGAGGAATCGCAGGTGTTTCTAATCCTTCCCGGCTTTTCGCATTCCGTCCTGCAGTTGTTTCACTCGGGGCTGGTGTTTGCCCGGCACACAGGACACCTTAGCTTCTCCTGCACAATAGTTGTTACTGTTCCCTTGGGCACGTAGGGTGAGATTGTGGGTGATTTCCTACATCTTTTGTGACACGGATCTGTGTGCGATAGAGTGAAAGCTGATCAGATCCTGCTTTGGTGCCTCGAGGGAGGCGCTCTGGAGCAAAATATGCCACGTGTTTGTAGGTAATCCGTCTCCTTGGAAGGGTTATGAGAGCACGTTTCTCCGTGTCTTTCCTTCGGAAGCACTGCAGATTTTTTGTCTGTGTTTTAACTCCAGCCAGAATAATACTTTATGATTGTGTGTTTGTCTTGATGTCAGTCCTTAAAATGCTGCTATAAGGGGAAAAAACAATGTATTAACAAAATCTCACAATCACCCTGCTGCTGTGGTAGCATGTAGTGGTGATCTAGGCGAGGGCTTTTCTTTGCTGTGCCGTGCCAACATCGCAAGGGGCGGCCCCAAGGCAAGAGCTCATTGCGGAGGGCGGATGGAGAGCAAAGAACGAAACGAGCGGATAAACGTCGTCGTCGCAGCCGCGGCGATCGCAGGTCGGGATCAGCAGTGTTCCCAAGGCAGCACCTGCTGGGGCTGTCTCGGAAGCAGATGCGAAGCAGGAGCAAACGCCTTGATTTACTGAGGTCTCGGAGACACGTGAGGCCTCCCTGGAACAGGACGGCTAAATAATTAGGAGCTTCAGCTCTGCAGTTAAGTGAACACAACAATCATATGTTGCCCCTTATCTCTCTTCTGTACTCTTAATACTATATTATGTAATAAGAGTACTCTTGCTAAGGTTTGAGGAAAATGGCAATGCAGTTTGCAGCTGTGTTTGGTGAGTGCAGCAGTGGGTAAGCATGCAGAGGAGTCGTGCACATGCAACCCTGCACTCATCAAGACAGAGGAAGGTCAGTTAAGGAAAGGGGCTGTGGCACAGCTGTCCCTGCCGCAGCTCGAGTGGGGTCAGTGGCAGATCCCTTCCAGGGCTGGGCATTCAGTTTTAGGTTTCCGCCTTTGGGGGCTGTGCAGGATCAGTGCGGCACGTGCGGGCGCTGCAGGAACAAAGGGTTGCTGAGCGCAGAGCTCCACGTGTGGTTTTAAAGCATCCACCGTTGCGGGGCAGCAGCAGCAAGAGAATCTCCACCTCCTCCTGCTAGCGAAGGCCCAGCCTTTGTGGAGAAACGTTGATCRTGGTGAGTCCTTCCCTGGTCAGAGACTCTGAATGGTTGTGTCAGGAACGATCTTATGCCCAAACTGCCTGATGCAACTGCTTGGTGCATTTCCTAGCGCCCCTGCTAAGGGACTGTGATGCAGGGAATGAGTTAGAATGACAACGATGGTGTTTTCTCATTCATTTCAGGAGTTTCTGTCCCTTCCATCGAGGGTACAGCTGGCTTTTCCCTCTTGGAGAAGGGTTGACCAGAGAACACGTGTATTTTCACTGCAGATATTTAGGCCTACCAGCCTGTGTTGCACTGTATATTTGCACTGTATATTTGCAGCGTATTTGCAGTGGAGATGGAAGCAAGAGCCTCACAAAACTAGAGCCTAATAAAATTCTGAGATGAATCCAGTTGATGATGTGCAGATCTGATAAGCTCTCTGCTTCTCTGTCTTCCTGTTTGCCTCTCTCTGCTCACTTTTTTCTGTTATATCTTTTCCATTTGCAGTCTTCCCCTTTCTTTCGTTTTTCTGTCCAATTCCAATAGCTCTTACACTGGAAGTACTTTCTTTGCTTTTTCTCAAGCAGATAAATTTGGATGTAGAGTCAGGTATAAACTTTCCTGCAGCTCACAGAGATGCAAAGCAAGGCTTCTGCATTGAACCAATCTCTTATTTTTCACAGCATCCACTGTAAAGGCTAAAAGCTCTTACTCCAGGTGAGGGCACCACACCAGCCATTGCAGGCTTTGGGGCTCTAGGATTGAAACTGTTCTCACATCTTTAGTCCAAGTGCTGTCTGAAACAGGAAAATGATATAATAGAAAAGCCGTTCTTCAAGAATCTGAAACCAAGTCCAAATATTAATGACACATACTTGCCCCGTGAGTTAAGGAAAGATCATCATCCCATTTCACATATGGGTGAAACCTGAAGCTGGAGGAGGAAAGGTGACCAATTTAGTCAGTGGCAGATCGAGGAATGGAGCCTATTTTGCAGCCTCCTGGGCTATGCTGTAATTCAGTGGGGTGCTTAAGCATTGGCATTGCTTTGAGCTTATGCTTAAATATTGAATCGCTTCTCTAGGCAGGAAGCGAGCCCTTCTCTGTGTTCAGTTAACAAGCAGTGAAAAATTCTTGGGATAGACRAAACTGGAAAAGAAAAACCTGCCTGAGCCTAATGGGAATGAAAATACCACCAGCCCCCACGGAAATAGAGCTTTCCCTGGCMCGCTGCAGCTCCTCTCCAAGGTATCTTTGTGGGGGAAAGGAAAGTTTGACCTGGAGAATCCTTACCATCACAGCCGATGAAGYGGGAAGGGAGATCAGAGTGAATGAACTGCAGCCTCTCTAAAGAAGAAATAAACCAAATTTAATTGAAYAAATAAATTGTAAAAATTAGACCCCCTCCTTCATGAAAGCAACCTTGTCCCCACGCTGCAGAGAAGCCAAAATGATCTGACAGAGCTACAGGCCTTTTGAACTGCTGTTTGATCTGACCAAGGGGAATCTTTCAGAGCAAAATTGCTTTGGAAGGAACCAAACAAAGCAAAGGACAATGTTCCTTGTGAGGGACTTTCTGGCARTGATAGCTGAACACAGGCCTTGTTTGCACCCTGTCTTCTCTTGCTCCTTGAAGAAAGATTTCAGTTCTTTTATCAGTTACTTGCTTCAGTTAATCAGAATTATTATTTTTTATTGTATTTATTTTTATTTTTGTTCTCTCCTGCAGCTTTATATGAGGAGAGGTGGGTCAAAGCATTTCTTCGCCTAGAATGTTGAATGACTGCATGAAATGCAAGTACGATAAAAAAACATCTGCTGCTCATTTGCTGGGATTGGAATAGGTGCTTTAAAATGTCACACATGTGGCTGGGACTYGCTCTAAGACGGCACAAACTTTCTACTCATACCTCAAAACTGGCAGTAAARCTTTTTTTCTCTGGTATGATGAATCTCATATGTTTTACCAGAATTTCTCTATGTCCTTTGCTGTTGTGGTTTTAGACATACATAACAGTTGGTGAGGACTTAGTTTATGACCTTACACACCAAAAGTGAAGCCCTGTAACATCTGAGTTTTAAGCAAATRCCTTTGACAGTTGTTTAATAATAGACTGCTTAGTTCTGAGCAACCAAATAACCATCACATATTCTAAGCAACTATTTCAAGCCTGACTGTGTCCTTTTTAGTTGATATCCATGTCTGATTCTGCACATCCTCGTGCATGCATGCTGTAACATGTGTATTTTGGCAGACTTTTCTATGCCAAATGTAGCCCAAGTAGCCAGTTAATTCACAAGTGTCAGTGTGTGTCTTCAGTCAACACCACGTTAAGGTCAGATGCCGAGGGATCTTACAGTTTCGTGTGGCTGATTTGGTTTGATTTTTGCCTAAAATGCTAGTTCTTATACTTGCATCTGGATCTCGTGAGGGTATGAAGGACAGTGTCCAGGAAGACAAGAGAAAACTTTCCAGTCTCTGCCTTCTCCATATCCCCCAGTCCAGTGTCCCGTTCAAGCATTTGTCTGCAAAAAGTTGCCTCCCGCTRCTGTGGGACATTCTCTGCCTGACCAAGAAGTGAAGGCAAAATGGTTCCAGTTCTGCATGGCTTATTTGCCCCAGTGTAAACGTGTTAGTAGTTTTGTGCTACTTAGGGGTTCTCTGTATAAAGTGACAAACTGGTTAGCTGCTTAAATTTGTTTTYAGTCTGCTTTTTGCTAGAGCAAGTGACAAGAGCCTGGCCTAATAGTATGATATCCTTGTAACTTTAAGGGACTTTTTGATACTGTTTTTACAGGAGGCAGCTCTAGCTATTAGACTAAATAATGAGCAAACTCAATTAGTATCCTTCATTCATTGGCAATAGGTACAAAACAAATTTGTAACAATTAGCTCAGACCCTGTCAGAAACCCCTAGCCTTATTTAATAAGTGTTTGTTCCTATGTATTTTTCTGCCCCTATCTAGAATATATTTGCATAAACAGACCCTCAAGTGCCTTGTTTGTATGAGTTGCTAGCAYGCCAGCTATATGGACATGCATTTCAGTCAAGCAGCCAATTGCTTCGCCACTTATCTTCCTGTCACTGCCCTGCTTTGTTATTGCAGCCTTGAATGCCACTTCTGTCTCCTTCAACACTGTCTCATTCATGCTATTTGCTTTGATGACTTTGTGGGGCAACTTCTTTCGTGGCCTTGTCCCCTTGTGAGAGACGCTTATTCTTCTTCAGCATGCTTGTCTGGCTCCCAAATCCGTGTAAATCAAATTGACAGCATTAATCTTACACAGGGCTGCTATGCTGGAGGGCAAGTGCCAGTGCTTAGCATGTCTTGGCTCCCATGGAAGTCGGAGGGAGGAGGGCGAAGCATGGCAYGTCGTCAAATACTGCATTCAGCAACCTCTGCGTGAGATGCTTGAATCAAGCCATACGATAGGTTTGTTAAACCTGGTGTCGTTTGCTGGCCGTGGAAGCCCATTTTGCAGTGGTGATTCAACGTGCTATTCCTRCACGGCAGAAGCCGTGCTCATGTCTCATTGATTTTACTAGGGCTTGAGCATGGGCTCAAGCACCCCACCGAACTCCTTCCACAAATACCTCGTATTAATTGCTGCACACTTCCCCACTGCTGTGATTGACCGTTGTGGTGGTTTTGCTCGTGTTTGACCATGTATTAGGGTTATGAAAAGAGCTCCAGATGTCTAAAGAAGTGATTGCATGCTTGTTGTGTACCACATCTGCTTAGTGGCATGTTGGTGAGATAAGCAGAAGCACGTTGGGAGGAAATCATAGATGTTGTACAGGAGGTGATCATCCTCCAGGTCCCAAGCTTTCTAAGAAAGATACAAACCAAAAACCAAAAACTCCTTCTTCAGTGAACTCCAGGTCCACTTCTGTGCCTGGAAGATTGTTGCCGACAGTGCAAAACCCTGCACTGAAATTTGGACACTGATCCCAAGGAAGGTGTCAGTTTTCTGATGAGACTTTTTTCTAGTAGGAAAACCTATCCTTTAGAAATTGTAACTTTGGAGCTAATTTGTGAGATGATGCCAGGAACCCTGAACTTTAGTTAGGTTCTTGAAGTCTGTCAACTTAGAAATGTGCTCTAAAATGTTTGTGTTCCTGCTAAATGGCATTCAGAAGTTACCAAAGTGGTGGAAAACTCCTGAGGAAAGGCTCTCTTGGAGAAAATGCTTGGTTTGAAAATGCTAATTGTGCCTTTTCCCCTGTGGTATCAGGTTGCACCTGATATTTGAAGAGTAGACTTAGAGGTGACTGGCAGTGAGGGGCCCCTGGATAGTCAATGCACAATGTTTGACAAGTGCTTGTGCACAGGAGTCTGTGCCCTTCGTGTTTATCTGAAGAAAGAACGATCAGTTTATGCAGCTGTACTGAGCTGTGCTTGCATTTGTGACCCAATTAGTGACAGCTCTTAATGCTCCCTAACGCAGGGTGATTGTGTGCACCATTTCTGTAACAGCATCCATGGAGACCAAAGAGAGCACATGGTCATAACCTGCTCACCCAGGAATGCCGGAGCTCAGGGATGAAGAGTGAGCCTGAGGGCCCTCGCCGTGTACTATGATGTTTAGGGAAGTAAGCTGAGGCACTAAATCCCATTGTCTGCTTAATTCACCCATTGGATTCTGGCAGGGATTTAGCAGCTTAGTGTTTGAAGTGCTACAGTCACCGTGCAAACGAGTGAGTTGTTTCAGATTTGAGTGGTATCACCGGGTATAACTGAGGATAACTAAGCAATAGAGTATTGGAGTGGTACAGCCCCGTGGCGGTGGTTCTGCAGTAAAAGCTGCATTGTGAGAATTTTACCAGCAAACAAGATGAGAGCAAAAGTGTTGGAGTATTTTCCAGCGCAACCTTCGCTGGTCTAGCCCAAACAGCCGAGCACAGGGCCGGTTCTCACGCACAGGGAATGCAGTCTTGGGAAGCAGAGAACTACAGTTTTGACCCAGTAACTTGGTATTGAATGAGTGCAGGGACAGAAGTGGTCCTGTTTGGGCTGCCATTTTATATAAGCGTTTTATGGGAATGCTCAAAAAGTGGAGAGGCTTATTTTGCTTTTTTTTTTTTTTTTAAGTGAAGCAAGTATATACAAGTATGCTCAGCATCTGATCCTGCAGAGCCTGCACTAAGTATGTAAGTACTGAAGAAAAAGTGTTTTGAAGCAGGCTGCTTAAGTATTTGAGCCTTAATAACAAGAGTTGAAAGCAATAAAAACCATGTCCCATCATCTTGGTGAAAGTGGTTTTCCAAGCCCTGAAGAATCAATTTTAAGGAGATTGCTTCAAAGTCTGCAGTTATAGCTAGGCCAGATTTTTTCAGTTACTGGATTGGGGATGTTCCTGGTGGCATCTCCATGCATTCTGGCAGAAGATGCTGGGACTTTGAGGGCCCAGAGTGACAAGTGTCCCTTTTCAGTACAAAAGGTATAAAATCAAGCAGGACAGAGAACGGGAAAATACGGCTTCATAGGCGGGTGGTCTGAATGTTGGCACGTGGTCCTCTGCAGCAGGTTTAGATTTTGGAAAGCAGCTTTTCCGACACATGTTTAGAATTGGAATAATTTACAATGTGAAGAAAAACAAACGACAAATTCCTAGTGTAAGAATCAAGGCGCAGTCATGTTGCATTTCTATGCATTGCTTCCTGGGCCAGGCTTCTGAGGAACCGAGCAGTGCCCTAGAGAAAGCATTGGCTGCGAGAGCAGTGCACACAAGCTACAGGGGCTCGGCAGGGTGACTTTGGAGCTTCCAGTCCTGGGTGGTCCTGGATAGTCGGGATAATTCTGGCTAGCTGGCACCCAGTCACCTGCCTCCCAACCTGCTACGTGGAAAAGCAAAGAACCCGGCTGGCTGCACGGGCACCAGCCTCTCCTCCTGTGCTGCTGGTCCGTGAATTGCCCCTGGGAGCAAGAGCTGCCCCCTTTCCGGAGATGGGGAGTGTCTGGATACATTGCATTGTTAATTTAAATCCTTTGTAGCAACTGATTGTAAGGTGTTAATTGAAAATGATGCCGATCCTAAGTTGATGGACAGTTTTGCTTTGGGAAGATTGATTAAAAGCAAAAGGTTTTGGATTGTCTTCAGCGACCAGTATCTTTAATCTGAGGGCTGATTCCTCCCGAAGCAAATGACTGGGATCCTATTAACAAAGTGAGCTTGACTGAGGGTTTTACTGTTCTTAGTTCCTTAAAGAAAATGCCGTCTTGTTGAGTAAGGGAAATTTCCTTTGCTTTTCTGCATTCATGTCTGCCCAACTGCTTTTCTTGTTGCTGTTCTGTTTTCTTTTTAAAATATGAATTGGGTTGTACTGCATTAGGGCATGGTAACCAAATCAGATGTGACAGGTCCCCAAGTGTCTGCTGGTTCCAAGAGGGAGGTGCGAAGCAGCCAAGAGAGACGCTGCCCTTGAAGGAATGAAATCCCTTGGAAAACATAGTCTCAGAGGCTTCCAAGCGCTTCAGTGACCGACTTTTCAGTGAACTGCTGAAAAGCTAATTGGGCTCTGTTTTGTTTGGGAGAGCAGATCTGGGAGGCAGTCCGCAGGGAAAGATGGATCCGCACTGTTAGTTAGCGAGGAAGCTTCCTTCCCTGCAGGCTAAGCTGAACTTGCCCAAATGGCCGGGGCAGGAGGGACGGGCAGACACAGGACCCCGGGGAGCAGGACAGCAGCATGTCCCATGGGAAGTGGGGACGGAAGGGAGGGTGCCGCCACCTCATGCTGCGGCGGGGGGGACCCTGGGCCCCCCCCCCTCCTGGAGTTGCCACCAGCAGCTTTAGGGAGTTGACTAAAACCAAGGTGAAAAATCCCAGCGTTTGCCAGATGCTCCTGATTGAAGGCAGAGAAGACAACAGATCTCTCTGACATCAGGCCCTAGTCTTTTCTGACATCAGTCCAAATCCCTGTAACCTTTGTTTTTGGAGTTGATATAGTCTCCACCTCTGATGAAAGCAAAATCTTTATTCCATATTCTGGCATATCCACCACACAGGGAGGCAGGATCAGAGACATGTTTGTGTCGGGTTAAGGAGTTTAGACTGTTTGAATATCTTTTTGATGTGTGATGAATATCTTTGCAGCTCACTTGAACACAAACAGATGAGCCTAGATAATTTAATGCTGCAGGCGTAATACTTGTGGGCTTAGATGCGTCTTTCCTAGCAAAATTGTTATGATTAAAAATAAATATCAGAGGACAAGAAATGCAAAATTCACATCTAGTTACATGCTGTTAGAGGTCCCTATTGCTTTTTGTGTGGTAATTAATTCTTGAGGAGTATAAAAAGAATAAGGACAAGAACAAATACTGCAGAAAAAGGAGGTTTTGCTGTTAATGATATTCTTGTGCTATTCCGTCGTGCTGGCTCGGAGTGCTCCCTCCTCTCTCCGGAGCGGAGCTGCTGTCACCGCGCTCCTGACTCGCCCGCACCGTCTCACTTGTTCTCCTCTCTTTATCGTGTCAAACACGAGCTACCTGTCTGCACCATTTGTAGCTAAGAGCTCTGGGGCTCTTATCGTTGGTAACTCAGTGCAATAGGCTCTGCAGCAATAATGATGGCAATTGTGGGCTGCAGTTTGCTTCTCTTTCTCACATATGAGACTATACTACGCTTGGAGTAGCTTGTTTGGTTTCAGTGGCCATGCTTGAGAGACTGAACACAACCCCTTCTGAGGAAGGGTAGGGAAATCTGTTTTGAATTATTATTTTACCAAAAAAATTTTAAAATCTCCAGATGAAGTCATTGGACTGGTTTCAAAATCAGTATCTTCTGAAATGGCAAAGCAGCAAGAACAGATGTATCAACATGTGAACATGCATTACAGAGAAAGTAAATAGATGCCAGTGGATAAACGCCTTGCCTGCTGTAACATCCATCAGCTCCTGTTCTGTAATAACCGGAGTAAGAAAATTCGGGATAACTAACATAATTAAACAAGCACAGATATAATAAGAAATACAGCTTTACATCTTTAGAAAGCTTGCAGAGATAGATATAGGTGAAACTATAAATAATATTGCTGGACCAATAAGCTGATTTATTAACCTTTGATCTCACTCTGCCCACAGCTATCCTCCTGGCAGCCAGTGGTAGTCATTCTTGGAAAGGGTAAAACTCTGTACGAATGGGCATTAATGAGTGCTTAATTAAGTGCCATTAAATAAATCAGAAGTAGCTCTTGTGGCCACAGAGACTCATAAAGTCTCTGAGAGACGACTAGAGTTAAGAGCGTCACTGTTCAAAAGGCTCCTCTTGAGACCAAGACRCAGGCTCTCCTAGGAGAGCGGTTCAGATTCCCTGCCCTGAGACCGTGTGTGAGGAAGGAAGGGCCCCTTTCCGTGGGGGCTTTTGTGTTTGTACAGACTTTTCTGTTTATATGGTGCTGAATTAGAAACTTAGCACGAATTTGGAGCAGGTAGTAATTCAAACCTTGCRAGTAATTAAAGTCTATTTTGAAAAGAGGATAAGGTAAAAAATGATGTTTATAGAATCTGTGCTATAAAAGGCCTTCTTAAGCTCTGCAAGAGATACAAATAACTGATTAGCTACTTGTCTTTATTTTTATTTCCCTTTTAGTATAGTCCCCCAATTTCAACTGCATTCACTAAAGGATATCTTTCTAAGCTGGTGGAAAAAAATCTGTTTTATATATGAAAGTGAGATTCATTTAATAAGAATTATGTCAAAGTTGCTCAATGTTCACAATGCTCCAGGTAAAACACTGGCTTTTCTAAAAGCCTGCTTAACACTGAAATCACAGTCTTGTAGATAGTATTATTCCTCCAGCTGTAGGACTGCACAGTTCTATTTACTAGGGAAAAACAGTGGCAAAATGCAGTGTTTTAAAAAAAAAACATATATATACATTAAAGAAGCATTCTTTTGTGCTTTTTGACAGGCAGTGTTATTAGATATGAGGACAGTAGCACATATGTTCTGCCAGGAGCTAATCTGTGTGCGACTGACCGAAATGACAGAGAAATAACCATTTCTGGTTATTATTTCTCAGCAAGTCAGCATCCATGCTGGAAATCTTGGCTTCTGCCACATTGCAGTGCTCCCTGCTGCTGCAGGTCTTTGGGAAGCAGGAAAGGGCACTTATATTTTATATGATCTCTTTGGTATTTTATTAACAACAAAAGGAAGGTGAGGGAAAACGTGGGTCTGCTGGTGAACGGGGTGGGTGCCCTGGTTACGAAAAACACAGAAAAAGCAGAGTTGCTGAATGACTTCTTTGCTTTGGTGTTTACTAAGGGCAGCCCTTTAGAAGCCCAAGCTCTAGGGACAAGAGAGGAGGACTGGAGAGAGGAAGACTTGCCCTG
>PTEX01000176.1:500994-556093 GCA_003342815.1 Eudromia elegans
GCCGGCGGCCGCAGCTCCCCGTGTCCCCCGGCCGCTCCGCGCGGGGCCGGCGGCCGCAGCTCCCCGTGTCCCCCGGCCGCTCCGCGCGGTACCGGGGGCCGCAGCTCCCCGTGTCCCCCGGCCGCTCCCTCCTGCACGCCGGGGAGATCCGCACGCTGGAGGCAGCAGAGCCCGCAGCCTGGAGGGGAGCTCCGAGGTTCGGCCGCAGGGAAAGCCCCCCCAGGCTCTGCCCSCGGCGGCAGCGCGGCCGCGGTGGAGCGAGAGGGACCTCCGGAGTGAGGAGCGAGMGCGCCAGCGGCACCGGTTTTGTCTTAAACCGCGTTCGCCGAGTGCGCGGGCAGGATCACGGGCTCCTGGTGCTTCGGGCTGAAATCCTCCCTCGCCGCCTTCAAGGTGCGTCTTGTCTGAGCAGATACCTCAAGAGAGCGGCCGGCCCGGGTGCCCTTGTGCGGAAGGGCACTAGAGGCTTCGGGGTGGCGGATGGGAGCAGGGTGGGATTTTACCCCATCTTACCCCATCTCCTCACTGGTGGGGATGCATCCSATCCAGGAGAACCAGGCGCTGCATAGGTGACCAAGTTACCCAAAGCTTTGCTGTGTTGGGCTCAAGACTTAAACACAGAGCCCAGCCCGGTCACTGACACCTATAAGAGTGTTTGAAATACATGTGAAGTGTGTCAGAGCCTAGTGCCAGGTAAAGAATGCGCTCTGGAAAGTATYCTGTGGTGGTAAAATAACCATCCGCACCACTAAACGTGCCGGGTGAACCTCACTACGGTCGGTGCAACACTCTGAATTCCAAGTGATGAAAAAGGGGACGGATCCTGGCCGTTCACAGCATCCGTTTGATCCCGCACGTGTTTCTGTCCATGTAGCAGTTTGTTCAGGAAGTGTTGCTGCCTTTGTAATTTATATTGCTCGGCAAAAGTAGCATTTTAATGTCGCCATGCATAATGCATATACAATAAATGTGGCCCTTTTTTTGGAAAAGGATTTATTGCTGCAGATGGAGGAAAAAAAAAGCACGGCTGTAAGCTTTGAAAGTTGGAAAAATGTGACCGGAATGTGTTTTGTGCGGTAGTAAATGTTTTCCATGTGCTGTGAAATTATTTATAGTGCAGCGTGAGCAATGAGTTGTTCTGCCGTGTGCGTAAAACTGAGCCGTGGGCACCGAGCAGAAAGTGGCGGGTCATAAAATCACGCTTGGGAAGGTAATTTGCAGTACCTGGCCAGGTCGCTGCCTGCCCATGGATCTCGATGCACTTCTCGAGGTGGAGGGTTTTTCCGTGCCGGCAACTTGAGCTATTGTTCCTGCAGACAAAGGGGCTCCGGGCAGATATGGGGAAAGCTCCATAGCTCCTGGAACTGCCATAGGAGATGGCTTGCTGTTGGCTTTTTAAAACTATCGTGGGTTTTATAATTATTATTTTGATTTGCTCTCTTTTTAATTTATAAAGGGAACAGCTGATTTTAAATCAAAGAGAAGTTGGGTTTTGGTTTTTTGGGGGTCTGGGATGTATTAGCTTGAATTGATGCAAACATACACACATATATAATGACAGACTAATGAGTGTCCCCATGTGCTAGTTGTAAAGCGATTACTGGCACATTCATTAGCAGGGGACCCTCCTGCACAGCTGTTCCATTGCACTGGAGAACAATAGGTCAGCGCCAGCATGGAAAGCAGCAGAAAGCCACGGCTCGCCTGCTTGGGAAAGCGGAGCAAACCCCACATTTMTTTATTTCTTTATTTCCAGTGGTTTTGTAGTCATTATTCAAATGCTTTGAAAAACGCCCTTAGCTATTCCGGCCTCCAGACCACAAGTTTAAGAAAAAAGAAATATCACAAGAATAAAATTGGTCAGAAYAGAATAGAATTTGTTAGAATTCTAACAGAGTTTCTTGAATTTGGCTCTGCTTTGTTAGGACAATGTGTGTTTAACGTGCAATTAACTTGGCGCGGTGCCACGCAGAATGAAAGGCTGTAAGTGGCMAATACTCTATTATTTATGACCACAAAATGATACCTGTGATTCTTGATGCTTTTACACCGAGGGGACTCAGCAGCGATAAACAACGTGTCAGATCAAACCATAAGTGTAAAAAGATGCCTGGGAATGTAGACCCCACCTTCTTAATGCGTCTCTAAATGATACTTTTTRACATTAAGGATTTAATGAAAACTGGGTGGCTTTTTATTTTGGAAGAAAAAATGTAGATTTAAACTGAAAAAAAAATTGCAATTACTTTATTAATYTATCACTATCTCCAAAATGGCCACTGCTGCCTTAACTTTGGTTTCACTGCATCCCATTGATCTTCCCATTCATCGTCTTTTTGCTTTCCCCTGAAGCTGCTCCTTCGCTGCAGCCGTTACTCCCACTGCTCCTCATCGTGGTCTCTCTGCCGCTTGCYGCCCGGGAGGATAATTCCTGTTATTCCTAACGGTTTTCTTGCCTGCAGAGTTTGCCCACTTGGGAGAACGAGAACAAGATCTACTGCAAACAAACTCTCATTGAGGGGGATGGCCCTAAAACATACTGGACTCGAGAATTAGCTAACGATGAGCTGATTTTGGTAAGTGATTCCTCCCCACACAAACAACGTTGATATTCTGTTGTTGCTGTGTGATACAATTATGACTGCTTTTTTCTTACTTATATACAACTGGAAACCCACCATTTTCATCCTCCTTTACAGTACAATTCAAACATCACATTTTTTCATGTTCCAAATGTYGTTTTTAAGGTATGAATGAAGATCGCTGCAGGTTCTTTCTTGCATTTCCTTGATGCTGTGGCTTGCCCCATACTTTTATTGGTAGAGCAGTCACGCGTGGACCTCCTCTGCGCTGTTAATCCACAATCATATTGAAGAATGTAGTTGTTTTGTTGCAGATTTTCTCTGGTGAGAGTGAGATCAAAGCATCTGAGCTCAGTTCTGAAGAGCCTTCTTTTCTAGCCACAGGCGCAACGTGTTGCTGCTCATACATGATGACCTGGTGTGCAGCGGCAGGAAGGTGGCATGTTGTTAGCGTGTTCAAGTCTCATTCTGTTCATGAGGAACACATAATTCTTCCCATCCCTGCCACCTTCCCCACGTTCCCGGCCATCCAGTTCGGAACTTCCTAAATTTGCCCTCACAAATTTGTGGGAAATCCACTGATTTGCACGTTTGCTGCCAGCCAACATGCCCCCCATTCCTATGTGTCCCTCACCATTTATGYCACAGACCACACACTATTTATCTATTTATATCGTGCTTGTTTCTGTTAGAGATGAGTTCTTTTCCCTCAGTCTTTCCTCAGGKGCTCACTTACCTCAGTGAAACATTGGGAATTTCTCAATATGGGATTCTCAATTCTCAATAGGGAATTTTGGATAATTCAGGTGACTGGACAGTCACCTGGCTTAGGAGAAATGCTGCTGGAGGGAGGGATAAGAAAACATCCGAGCAGGGACTTTTTTATTTCAGACTATCAACCTAACTAAGCCCTTGCACTTTAAAAACAAAACCCAAATGACATCTTCAATGTGTCTCTAAAGCAGTTGGAGTTCTGTTTTTAAGATCATGGCCAGAACAGAAAAGACCCAAACCTAACCTAACCCAGTATAAACAAAAAGCTTTTAAAGCATTACTGCTATTGCAGACCTCTTGGAACAGTTCAGCCATCTCTGAGGAGGAGGCGGATGCTGTTAATGAGACCACTGGTTTCTATAGGATGAATATTCAGATTCTCGATCGTTGCTTTTGGCTCAACCGCTGAAATTCTTTATATTATCCAAATAGTTTGGGAGACAAAGTACTTTGATCTCTGMTTTATATCTTTATATATAATGGAGTGAACGCAATTTATTCTTCAGTATCATTTTTTTTTCCAGCTCTCTAAAAATGCATTCTTGTAGTTGATTGTTTAAGCAAAATGCTWGCGGGGCAGCTGCTGAACAAAACCAGCTCCTCCAGGCAAAGCCAGAGACTCTGTTCTGATCAAGTTGCCCCCTGCAACCAGCGACATGACTGTGTCCAGCTGGGARGAAGAATGAGATTGGATAAGAACCCAGCGCGATTCCAAGATTACAGAGCCAGCTAGTCTSATGCTTTGTGTGATACAATCTATGGTTTTTTGCACAATACAGTTGATTGGGCTTTTCTCAATTAATTCTTTTTCAGATTAGGATATAAATTAGAAAAAAAAATCCTTCTAATTAAAGTATTTCCATTCGTAGAAACTTGATCATAACTTCTGCTGTGTTTTACTGGTTGGTGTCTCCTGTCGTAAAAGTGACAGAAGCTGAACTTCTGCTCTGTGTCTGCCCAGATGAAACTCCCTGCCCTTGCATGGTGTGTGCGTGAGGATAAAAGGGAAATGCCTAAAGTTCATTATTGCAAATACTTAACGTCACTAATGAAGCCGCCTCTTGGAGGAACTTTCTGCTTGTTAAGCTGAACTACTGCACGGCGTAGAGCCCGTCAGGATAGAGTCAGCTTTGCCGAGTCCCTCCTGCAGTGCTGCCGTGAACCCGCGTCCTTCCGTGAGTTTGCTTTCCGAGCAGCGGGTACCAGAACTGCGGCCACGGTAGCACCTGATGTGGTGGTGACTCCATCTTCGCACTCGCAGCTTACTCTTATCTCTGGGTGTTCCCTCCGGGCCAATTCAGGCTTTGAAAGCTGCACGACCTCAAAGGGGGTTGGTCGGAGTGTATCCCCCAACTGTGACGTGGGGCAAGGGTAGGAATGGGAGCAATCAGTGGGAAGACTTTGAGATCTCTTTTGATCTCTTCCCTCTGTTGTTTTGGGGGTTTTGATCACTCCAGAGAAGAAAGATCCTAACTAGATTATTTCTTCTTATGGTTGGAAAGTTGCATTGGATTTGAGCCTGCAAGCCCCATTCATATCTCGCTTCTGTAAGACTAAGGTCACAGTGAGACGAAACCTTTCTTTGTCTTCTCCCCTCCTTCTCCTTTGATCCTCCCAGCTCGGTGAGGGTTATTTGTATGGGAGTTGCTTCACTCTTGTGCGTTTTTGCTCTTCGTGTCAGTTTTTAAAGCATTTAACAGCTTCCTTTATCAAATTTCTTAGATCTCCTACTTACTTAAAAAGACCCTCTCCTCTGACACGCTTCCTGGGGTACTCTGCAGAGCTCGCCCTGTTTGCATTCGGTCAGAACGCCTTAAATAAGCAGGAGGAAATCAAACTCCTGTGAACTTTCGGACTTCGGCGGCTAGGGAAATGGCTCTCAGAGCCTGGGATGGAGCAGTTTATCAGCCCTGCAAGTCTGATGTTTCTTCTCATGCTCTCTGCTCCTGTCTCTCCCTCCAATAAATCTTTCAAGGCATCCTGAGTCACCTTATTAGTTATTGCCATGCATTTGCAGAACAAATCAAGAAAAACGCATATACCTTGTGGAAAAAGTTGCAAGAAGGAATGTGAATGGCCCTAGACTGTGGTGTGAATGGGGAACAGGTCTGGGGCAGTGGGCAGGAGTGAGCAGTGAGTTGTGCTCTGCTGATACTGGCTGCTTTGCAGTGTGGTTTGGATCGAACGTGTCGCTCTGCTTAGGGGTCCCATTAGACTGACGTTTCCCTAGGAGAAGGATCTATTTTTCTCTCTAACACGGCATGTTAAATAAATTGCATTTATTGCAATAAAAAAAAAATGGGTGTTGAATCGTCATGACCAACACAGGGCTGAAATGGAAACCATATTACTGTATAATTAYCAGTCTGTTTTGCGTCGTGGCAGAGGTTGCCTCTGTACTTCAAAGCTCTCCCCTTGGAGCAATAAGCTGCTCTGTCGTGTGCTCTGGTGCGCAGATGCCGGGAGCAGCGTGTTCAGCGAGCAGAGGTTTCCTTTACCTTCGGGTACTGGCCCGGCTGTGCCTCAGTCGTGCGTAGGTCCGTGCAGCTCGGCGCATGAGATGGCTCGTGTGGGACGCGGGAGTCGTGCTGGGCGCGTACGGTGGCGGATGGAAGTCTCCCGTGCTGCTAGAAAGTGTTGCAGGTCGCCCTCTTCAATTCTAGCACTAAGGTGACTTTCTTTGGCCCGACTGAGGGCGGCAGGATCAAGCTCTGCTTCCTAAAAGCAGTGCTGCTCACACTGGAGTGTTGCAACGCTGCYGCTTATTCTCCTCTTAGGTGATGTCCTTGCTGTGATTGCAGTGCTGTATTTTTAGAAGCACTGAATATCCCAGATACAAAAATTACCTGAATGATTCAAGCAAAGGAGACCAAAAGGATAGATCCCCATCAGAGTTCACGTTTCTTTTGTCTTGAATGGAGCTTTAGACTGTACTGTAGTGTACTCTAAGATTGTAATGACAGAGTTAGAGTATCCTCATTTACAGCCCCACACTCAGGAGTTACTCTGGATTGTCTCTAGTGCAATMAAGATCAGACTTGATCCCACAAAATATATATTTCTTTTACATATCTGGAAATTAGGACCTAGAATTCAGACCATTTATAATGCTTTTCTTTTTTCTTCATTAAATTTTCTTTTATAAGCTGTAATGCTTTTGCTGCTGCTCTGTGTTTTGTCACAGAGATTAATGAGCTATCAATCATTTGTGGAAGCCAGAAGAACAAAAGGCCTGCGTTCACAAAGCTAAAGGATGTTGCTCCCAAATGTTACCTATTCAAATGAGGAACATTTATGACCGGGATTTTTCAGCATTGCTCCTTTCCTAGCCGCTCGTGCCTTTATAGATTTCAGTTTAATCTATAAAACAAACACTTTGAAGTGGGTGATTACTGAAGAAGGGCTTTAAAAACAGCCTCAAACCACATTTGACACAGTTCACGTATCACACGGGGGTTCTCGGAATCGATTGTAGGAAGGGTCAAAGATCAGGACACTGCGGGGTTCCAGGCAAGCCTTCCATCCTCCTTTCTCTCCCCAGAAAATTCACGTCACAGCAGATTAGGGCCCGTCAGCTCTGGAGTCTGGATGAGTGAGTGAACATTTTTAAAATGATATTCCTGGCGTCTGAGCACAGCGGATGGGAAGAGTCAGGGCGGTTTGGRAGGATATTTTACAGTGGAGTGCTGAGGTGTGTGATGAGTCTCAGGCTTCTATGGAACAATGATGAACTGCTCCGAGGTTTAACTTTTCACTAGTTTTTGTAGTATGGTCTTAAATAAAGAGCATACTCTCTAAAGAGTAACATTTCTGCTGAAGCCAGGGTAGGTTTTGCTGCTGACCTCAATAAAGCAGTCCTGCTAAAAGCCCAGGAGCTTGTAGTCATGCATACAGATGTATTGCGTGGTCCTAAAACTTGAATTTAATATCACGAGGGGATTTGCTAGGTGGCTTAGAGCCCGGCGGCCCCTGCTCTGTAGTCGTGCCTGCTCTGGAGCACGTTTCCAAACACAAACAAAGAAAGAAGCCAAGGCCTTTGTGTAATGGATGAACGTGGTCCTGCGTGCAGCCTGTTACAGCATCAAGCGTCGCTTAGATGGTTGCGGGATTTCAGTATTAATAACAGGAGATGTTAGTGGCCTCTGTTGCAAAAATCTCTATCCGCACAAGATAAATTCCTCATGATGCACTAAGTGTCATCAGTTTAAGGATTTAGAGAGATACTTGATTTCCTCTCGTTGGAGGTCATATTGCCTCCGTTTCACAGGAGGCGTTTGTAGACGTGGAGGCCAACGCATGTGAATGCAGGCAGAACTCCTGACCATGGCGAGTGCTACCTCTGTAACTAGTATCCTCCCTTCTCCATTTACTGCTTGCGTACTCTGCACCTCATGGCAGCAGGCAGGTTTTGCATACGCTGGCACTAGTGACCAGCTGTGATCTTCTCCAGGTGACTGTTTAAATGACAATTTTCTTAATTAGACTGTTTCCTACCTATCACAGAGGCCACCAAGCAAATCTTTAGACCCATATGATAAAGCAGTACTGCTGTGTGGCTCTTGTTTAATTTCTACCCATGTCAGTGGTCATGAGATCGTGACTGAACTGGGAGGGGTCACTGCGTTACTCCCGTACCAATGCAGTGTGTTGGACTCTGCTACAGCTAAAACAAGTAAAGAAACCGGATCTCTAATTTTCAGTGATTTCWCACGTGAATTCTGTTTTAGACTTGGACAGAAGCGGTGCCCTGCAGCCTGTTGCGAGAGGAGCGGGTGCTTCCCAAGCTGCTGCAGAGGAGGTGGTGGTGGTTTGACAGTCCTGCCTCTGCTCGGTACCTCTCAGCTGAGGTCCGGGAGCGCTGCGCTCGGCTGAGCGGCTCTGGTGAGATTTCACCACGACGCAGGCAGGTTCTCTCTCTTCATCCTTCTGAGGAAGTTTAACTTCTTTGGGTCACAGGAAACTCGGCAGTCTGCTTGTTCTGACAGGCTCTTTTTCCTCTTTCCAATCTAAAGTTAGAATCATAGATTTTAAGCTGCTCCCTCCCACTCCTCAATACAGAGATTTGTCTGTGGAGGATAGAGGAGTAACAATCATCGCATTTGGTCTTCCCCTGGGCTTGGGCCCAGTTGTACATTAGACATTTCTGTCCAAATATGAAGGAATTTGCTGTGTTTAAGAGGGTTTTCCTTCCTGTTATTTTGTTTCTCCGCACAACTGCGTTTGATAAAGGCTCTTCCAAATAATTCTGTGTATTCCAAACAACTCTGTGCGTTTGTCCTTTTTGATGTGCCATTATTTATATTCATCTGGCCCTGGCAAAGGGCGCTCCGTGAGGCTACAGCGAGCAGCTGTTGCTCACACGTACTTGAAGGCCTTGATGTTGCAAGGGGCTGCGCGCCACGGATCGGCTCGCGCCGTGTCAGCCTGGAGACGCGAGACGGTGACACCAACTTCCCAGGGGTGCTGCCAGCGCCCGAGGACAGGACCCGTTTGCTCTGACGCGGCAAGTTGCTTTCGGATGTTATCTTGCTTATTCTTATGCTTAGATACATCGCCTGGCTCTCTTACCAGATAATATGCTGGAACTTAAGCATGTTCTTGACTTCTCCGGGTAGCCAAAACATGCCCGCTCCAGGAGCTGATGTGATGGGGCTCTCTTCCCACCAGGCTCTCGGCTCGTCCTCGTCTCAGGCCTGTTGACCTCTCACTTTCAGAACAGGGGTTGCACTCATGAGTTTGGACGTGCCCCCGTGCGTTCCCACAAAGGAAGGAATGCGCCTGGTTTGAACACGTTCATCTCTGCTTTTTTTTCCCTTTCTCTTTTCAGCAACAAGTAATGGAGATTTATCAACAATGCCAGTAAGCTACAATAAGACAGGAACACACCTTGCTTGGAAAGTTAACGTTTAAACCAGGGCTACAATGGCAACGCCAGCCATGTCTTTGTGTGCTGAAGTAAGGAATTAAGTGGTTAGCCACCTGAATGCCTGCAAGGTATAAAATCTAAGTGCTAAGAAATGCAGCGTGTTCCCATAGTAGGCCAGAGGCCACATAAACCTAAGCAGGGTCTTCAAGGACCAGTGGCTCTATAGGACCCAGAAGCTGACCATCAGGACTGGGGCTTTGGATTTGAGGTCTCCACAGTCTCGGCTTTGCCTCTGTGTGCTTTGGGAGTGCTCAAGGGAGCAATAGCAAAGGTGTTTGGGGCCGGTGCTGTGGGCAGCAGAGAACTAGCTGCATCCTCTAATGTTCGTTTTGGAGCTTTTTCATGTGTAATTACAAAAAAAATACATAAAGATGGATAAGCTTTCCATAGGCATAAAAGCAAAGCCCTCATCTTTGTAATTTCTCACCAGGCAAAGTACTGAGAGGCCGTTCTCCTCAGCAAAGGCAACAAAATGCAAACTATGGGCAGTTTTGAAGCCAAGTCCTTATGAAGAGATGTTGGCCAAAGGAAGTGCAGAAGGCATTAAAACCAAGTCGGGCTCAACTTTCATGGCACGCGGATTGATTCCTTTTTCTTGATTACTTTTCCAGGGAGACCCTGGCAGTTATCCCAGGCAAGGATCCCCCCTCACAACTGTGAGGTGCTCACAGAGGTGGCTGTGAGGTTTCAACGCTGTCRATGAAGCCCAAAGGCTTCTGCCCGGGAAGCTTTCTGCTGTCCTGGCCCCCTCACTTTTGCATCTGCATTTATTTCCTTCCTGCTGAGATTTTAGCCCTCCTGAGCTGATGTTACCTACGAACYCTGGGGAGTTTAGGGGGCCTCCTCAGCCTGCTGCCGCTGTCACAGCCCTGTCTGGTGTCCCGGTAATCAGCCTGGCAATCCTGTYGTGCTGGAATTGCTCTGGGACTGCAGTGCGGTGCTGCAGGGACATTGAAAAAGCAGGGAAAGAAAAAGGAAAGCAGCAGCTTTCCAGCTGCACAACTGAGTTGCTGTGAGTCAATTATATAGCCAATATACAACACCAGGTTGCGGACTGTCCAGGGACAGTCAGTGTGCTCCGAGGTACTGAACTGGGCSTGAGGAATAGGATGAGTGGGATATAAACATTATAAATCACAGACTCTTAGTTTTCAGGTGTGTGAAATTAATCTGGTCTCCCCTAGATGCTGCGTTCACTCTGGGCCCTCATTTCAGAGCCCAAGCAGAGCAAGAAGTCGACGGTTCCACCATGAGCCCGGATTCAGAACCTGCAAACATCACAGGGTGCCATTTGAAAATGAATTCCATCCTTGGCATTTCCAGTCGAAAGGGCTACAACTGTTTCTCAATATAAAAGATATCRCATTCTACATTCCCATTCCTCCGTGTGTTTATTTATAAACGCATGCCAAGAAACTGTAGGAAAAAAGGGAATTTCTGGATCATTTATCATTCTGACAAAATTCATCGTGCTTGGGAGAGTAGGTCACCTATAAAGCATTCCTTCTCCAAAATGAGTCATTTTTTTTACTCTCATCTGTCACAGGATGTAGGAAATTGTATTTCTGCTACAGAACCAGCTACTATAGTAAAAACAACATTAAACAAATGTGTTCAGTGCTGGCTGCTTTCATCCCTTCTGATGAATTTCTGTTTCTTTTCCAGACCTTTGGTGCTGACGATGTTGTGTGCACAAGGATTTATGTAAGAGAGTAAGAACCTCCAGTCGCTCGTCGTCCGGGATGGAGCGGAGGATTGCGAGGCAGCCCTTGTGAAAAGCCCCACTGTAACGAGTATCTGTGTGTGCTGTTACCAATGCAGTGTTGTATGTGACCGTGCGTGCTCTCTCTGAACCCATAGCCTGTGTTAAGTGTATTTTGCTTTTATTTTCCTCACAGACAATGTTTCTTCTCACTTTTACGCCGCCGTTTTTTCCCATCTGCTTTGTATTTTGTAGTTGTCACTTGGTATGGTTTCATTGGTTATTAAATTTATTGGGCATAACTCACAGCCGCTTTGGGGGTGTTTTTCATAGGAACACCAGCAACGACTGGGCTAGGACTGAAGTGCCGTCAGTCCTGGGGGAGCCCAGGCTCGCTCCTCGCTGACCTGTGTCCTGGGGTGGTCACTGGGGAACAGTTCCCATGTCCCCAGAGCGCCGGGGCTGCGACTCAGCAGGGCCAGGCAAGACACGACAGGTCTTTATGCCCCTTCCTGCCCTGTCTCCTGAGAATGGCCAAGCAGAGCAAGCGTTTTCCTTTGGAGCGGGCGTAAGTTCCCTTCTTGTAGAGACGCTCGTTTCCCCAGTGCAAAACCCAGCTGTATCCCCAGCGGTGCTGTTTGGCCCTCCARCGTTCTGCTGCTCCGGGCAGCTACGTGCTGTGCCTGCGGGGCAGCCCCGGTGCGAGCGCCGCGGGGCCACRGGGAGGTGCCTCGTGTCGGCCACGGCAAGCGAGCCCGCTCCATGGGCACGGGGGCTCGAGTGCTTCGTGGAAGCAGCGACCCGCGTGCTTCGTTTCGGGGAAGGACCGTGCGCAGCTGGTGCGCTGCTCCAGCAAATATCCTTTGGAAGGCTTTGCCGTCAACTGGAAAATACCAAGCTGGGTTTCTGTCCAGTTGGCAAAGGCTGTCCGAGCCGTAAAGCATGAGCTGAGAAACTGGGTTGGAGCAGCTATGATTAAAACCAGGCTCTGGAGAGCGGAGCCGCTCTGCGTAACTGGGAGCTTTCTGCTCGCAGGGCTGAAACTGCCCCCCCCGGCTTTGTGTGCAGTCTGGCACGGCCCGGGCTCTTCTCTGCAGTAATTCCAGCATGGAAACTTCACCACTTGATTGTCTTTCATGGAGTTACTCTAGTTACTGGTTACACATATGAAAAGAGACCGGAATTGGTCCAGAGTATTAGTTTTATGGCTCTTTTTTGAAACATTGAAAAAGCCAAATTGCGTTTTCTGAGCCCTCCTGGATTTAAAACCTCTTCAAATGCAGACACACAACGATTTGGAATCAATGTGCTGGCCAGAAGGGTTTCAGTTGTCTCCTGGTCTTTCTTTTCTTGGCTGCAATGAGGCCCCTTTGGGAACGCGGCGGTTGAGCCGTTCCGGGGTGGTCACCAGAGACCATTCTAGCCCCTCTCTGTGTAAACGTGCCCAAGTTCAGCCCTCCCAGAGGAGGTGGTGGGAGCAGAGCTCCCGCCGAGGCCGCTCGCAGAGCCCGGTGTCGGCAGCTGCTCCACGGAGCGGGTTCCTCGGCGCGTCAGGCAGCCCTTCCGTGCGCATGGGAGGACGGGACCTTTCGAGGCAGGACAGCCTAAGGGTTGTGCCGAGGATGTGCCGACTACCTGATAGCACCTGGGCCCCTGGGCAAGGCTCTGGTGCTTGCATGGACTTTGCATTGCAGATCGGACCGTGCCAGCGTCGCTAGGGCAGTGGGTGGGCTCCGCGATGGAGTGGGCAGCGGAGCCGGGGAGGGAGCCCGGCAGCGGCCCTGCGAGGCAACAGGGCTCCCCGCTGCCCGCCCCGGTGCCCGCGCTCACCAAGCAGCCGGAGCGCCGGGAGCTGCGGCCGGCGTGGGTGGCCAAGCGAGCCGGCTGCGGCGCTCCCCGACCCGGCAGCAAGGGCACTGGGGAACACAGCCCCGCGAGCTCATCGCGTGCAATCACGTACGGTTAAGCACATCCAGGAATATCCGTCCAGACAAGGTCGGCAGGGTGTAAATGTCTAAGGACGTGAGAAGCTTTCTTCCCTGAAGGACTCTGCCTGAAGCCGCAGCAGCTCCTGCTGGCCTCACTGATACAGCACGAGGGAGCAAGATGAGCACTTGCCTAAATGGACGTGTCTAGGGCTGTTTTAGATGTCCTGCTGTATCCGTCTATGCAAGGCGAACGTGTAACACGGTCCTACATGAGACCCGTGGGTGCCACAGGAGGTCAGTGGCAGCCGAATGGCACAGTGGGGACGGGTTTGGAGCGGTGCTGTCACCACCCGCGCGGCTCCCGGTCACTGCCTGCTGCGGCAGGACGAGCAAGGGGCTGTGCGGATGTCGGCGCCCGCGTGGGTCTTGTGTAACGTTTCACAGAGGCACAAGAAAGGTTCCCCATGTGGGCCCAACGCTGGGCTGCTGCAGCCACGTTCGCTGCCCCAGGCCCAGAAGAGTTCACTTTAGGATTTCCCTTTGATTTTCCGTGCTTTTGTTCTTATACCACTCTCATAAAACATTTATTGTTTTCCTTTCCTCTAGGAAAAAAAAAATCCTAAGAAGTAAACAGATCAGGCAGTAAAGCTGTATTCAAAATAATCCACTGTGAGAAACCCAAAATAGGGAAAAAATGCTCAGCCAGAAATGCGATGTTTCGCTGGGTGGCCCGGCATTCCTGTCAGCGGCTGCTATTGCATGGGAGCGGATCCGGGCCAGCGCACGCGGCACGTCCTGGAGCGCGAGGGCTGCCGCAGCTCCAGGGAGCGGGGCTGGCGCCCGCCGTGCTGAGAGCATCTCCCCACCCGCTGAAAGGGTCCTCCGGATGCCACGGGGCTGCAGGATCCGGAGAGTCTTCCAGTCGTGATGAAATATGGGCTGTCTGAACGCTGCCGTGTCCCAAGCGGAACGACCTGGATCTCTCTTTGCTATTACAGGTGGCTGGCTGAGGAGAGCAGTGGAAAAAAAGAAGGTGCGATGGGTAGGGTAGGAATGTCCTTTCTACTTATCCCTACAGTTGGAACCTGTGCCCTGCGAGGAGCCGCTGCTCGTGGGGGAGGCTCTTGTGGTGCCTGGGCAGGGGGAGGCGCCCGCCTGGGTGACTGGTGGGACTCGGAATGCCCGGGAAGCCTCCTGGATCTGTATCTCACTGCCAGTCCTGCCGAGAGGCTTGGATGGAGCTGGCAAACCGAGGCCGTGTTTGACGGGTTCACGCCAGATTGTCGCAGGGCTGAAGCCTTTATGGCACCGTGGAGAGGAAGGTGCCATTACAAACCAGGTGATCCCCGTGCCCGTGGTGTCCTGTGAGAACGTGCTGGCTGGGGCTGCCCGGGGCAGATGGCATCCCAGAGCCTGAAAGCAACGGGGGGACCAAGGCCGTGAGGTGAGTGAAATAGAGAGGATCCCGTGTGTGTGTTTAGCTTCGAGGCTGCCCTAGGATGAAGGCCCGGAACATCACGCGCTTCTGGGGTGAGAGTTTAGCAGCTACATTAATTTCCATAGGAACCTCCATAGGTTCCAGGACGTCAGCAACGACTGTGGTGCAAAGTCTGGTCTGAAGCAAGCACCTAATAACTCCTCTGCTGGAGCTTTTAACACCAGCCTTGTGCAGCCTGTGGCGAGGCTGCAGACTGAGCACATCTTGCAGTTATTACAGAGCCTGGAGCCCAAGKTCCTTTTCAGACACGTCACCAGCAATGTGTTTTAATCACAAGCATTTTGGTGAAGTAAATTGGAATCATCTGGACCTGACTGGCATCACATGCTCTCAAGTGTGATTTGCTTCCTGATTCCTTGAATGAATTTGATATCAGCGCTTTGTGGAGAGCAGTAGGACTCTGTAAGGGGTGCACAGGCTGTGCAGGAAGGCTACAGCTCTAGGCTTTGTGCAGCAGCAGAGAGCATCTTTAGAAGAGGTCATGAAACTATAAGGCAGCTGTGGGCATGGTCAAACGGCTGGAAAAGGACCGTTCCCAGGGACAGAGTTGGCTGCCTTGCTGTTGTTTGAGTACCAGCAGGAGGAAGGGATCTGTGATCTGTCCCTGGCATTACATCCTGCTGTAGAAGCCCCCAAGAAACTCCTGCACTCCCTGGCCCACGGCACCAGCCACGCTGCCGGGCACGGTTCGCCGTGCGCAACACGGAGTTCTCACGCAGCTCTGGTGCTCGCGGCGCTTCCCGCCTCTCTCCCGGGCGCTAGGAAGCGGCCACATGTGTCCCAACGTTGCTCATTCCTCTCTGGCTGCTGCAGACAGACGGCGCGGCGGCCCTGACGGCTCCCGCCGTGGGAACGCTGACCCAGGACGAGGAGCGAGGGGCAGGAGCATGGAGGGGACCCAGTCGCTCCCGGACCGGTGCAGCCACTGCAGCTGGTGCTGTCCCTGCTCCCTGGGCTCGCCGGCCTCGCTGCAAGGGTTGATACTGCAGCACGCGGGATTCTCCGCGCTACCCCAGCCGCTGCTTCCCCTCCCGCCTCGGCTGTGTCTATGAGACCAGCGTCAGCGGGGAGCGCTCGCTATTACCCACTGGAGATCAACGTGAAAGGGAAAATCTAATGAATTCTGCTTGGAGCCAGCGACGGGGCTCACACTAAAGCCCTGAATCCGTTCCAAGGCAGCGAGGAGGAAAGAGGGAATTTACGACTTTTTCCATCACTTTTTTTTTTCTTGTTGATAAATTTTGGGCAAGAAATAGGATTTCAGGAATAGTTGAAAYCCCTGTCATGATTAAAAGCCTGGGAAGAGCTGCTTTGTGTGTCTTTTAACTTCCATGCATTTGAGCAGACGACTGTGTAGCTCCCTATGCCGTTTGACATCTCCTGTCGTTAGGGAGAGTTGCGGCTTCATCTACTTTTGGCACTGATATCTTACGAAAACCTAAGTTGCTCTTGACTAAGTTTAAACAATTGTGTGTGTTAAATGCTTGTAATAAGTGCAGTGGCCTGTTAAATTAAGCTGGAGTTCATTCAGGATATGTTAATTCTAGGAATGTTTTTGAATAAGTAATTATGATAATTTTGCCCGCAGCCTGTCATGCAGATGCTGCAGTAATTAGGGTGCCTGCTAGCCAGACTTTATCATCTCATAACACAAAGCAAACAGAGCTAAGCCGCGAGGCAGGCAGAGCACCGCTCTGTCTTGGAGGTGAAGGAGATGCCGGGACAAGGAGCTGGAAGCCACGTCTCAACAAGGCCGGGGGGATTCAATAACTGGGTTTGTGAGGGACTCGACAGCAGCGCCGTTGAAGGGCCCCGTGGCAGCAGCAGCCGTCACGGGCGGGTGGCGGGGGCCGGCGGGAGCTGCTTGGTGTGGTACGGTCATCCTGGAATGATCAGCTCTGGGTGGTATTTTTAAGGTAATTCCTGATAAATTACACTATTTCCCTACAAGGTGCTGCTTATTACTTCCCTAAAAGTACTTCTTAAAATAAAGCTATCCTAGAAGCAGGCTTATGCTGTAATCCTGCCCAGTGCTTCTAGTGGATGTGTCCATCATATCTTGGCTACCTAGACCTTTGTATCACTTGCCCAGAAGATGGGAGGAGTGAGCTGCCTTTAAAGGGTTTTTCATGGAAATGTGGTGTGAGAAGACCTGTGTCATGCACAGATGTGAGCCAGCACAGAGCAACAGGGCAGGGAATGCTCCACATGCTGTCAATTCTCATCAGCACACCAAAATACCTTGCCCTTGGGCAAGACAGTAGTTCCTTCTCTCTTCCTGCTGGCCAGAGTCGTGCTCTGCAGTCCTAGGTAGGTCTGGGAACAAGACGGAGCGTGGGAAGGGTGAGTGCTTTGGGGTCTCCTTATACTGAAGGGTGTCTTCCACCTTCCCTTCACTCCACCTAGGTGAGGCTTTGCCTTTGCAGCCTGCGTGTTGGCTGCTACTTGTCTGAAAGTGCTAGGGTGACTTGCCTGAAGCTGCTGAGCACGTGTCGTCCGTGAGCACGCGCATCCTTGTGCTCCGGGAGATGCTGGAGCACCCCACCGGGGTGGGGGCAAGAGACTTCTAAGGGCTGCTAGAGGAGCTCCTGAGCTGCAGGAGCTCCTGAGCTGCAGGCTCTGTAGGCACCCCACGGCTGAGGTGTGAGGACACCCCCATGTGCATGAAACAAAGCTGTGCTCACCTTCCTGCCGGAGTTAGGCTGGAGTGCGTCCAGCTTGGTTTGTGTGGCCGCAGTAGCTGGCGAGGCCGCTTGGCTTCATCTGGCGAAGAGCAAATGGCTGAGAGGATGAAAATGGGGCTTTTTAATTGCCACACCACCCGAATCGATGGGGAGCGCGGTGTGCTGCTGCCGCAGGTCTCCGTGGGCCCCTGTGAAAGATGAATGCAGCTGAGACCTCGCGTCTCTGCTCCTGCCTCGATCAATAGCTACGAGCTTTTCCAGTCCCAAAAGGTGCGATTCAGCCCCCCGCAGGAAGCGAACGCTTCCCCCCGCACAGCCCACTGACCCCAATGAAAGGCCCGAAGAGCCGTGTCCTGCGAGGGTTAATGAGCAGATGTCCCTGCAAGGGAGCCCCATCAGCCTTGGCCCTCGGAGCAGGAGCTACTGCAGCTGATTCATTCCCATTTCCATCCCTGCTTTAGCTTCAGCGGCAGCACGGAGTGTTCCCCATAGGGGTGTGCAGGAGTAATCCCAGTGATCCAGGCAGAGCACTGTGCTTTCCATTGCTGCTCTAGGGAGGGTGCCCTTAAGCAATGGGTGGGAGTATCCGAGAACTGTGACTCCAACTCTTATGTATCCAGTAATGGAAGAGCGCCCGCCGATATCCATGACTTTCACTGGAGCAGTCCCTTTATGGAACGCCTGACTGCATGAATGTGGTGGTACCAGCAAGGCTTGAACAGCAGTGTCCTCTGGAGAGCAAGGATTTAACARCCTGTGAGCAGGACAAGTGCAGTGCTCGTGGGCAAGCATTAAGGGACAGGTTTGTGGTTTGCAATGGCAGATGCATCGGAACCTTACCCAGAAAGGGAAGGGCAGTAGAGTTTGCAGAAATTAATGAACAAAGCAAAAGTTGCCTAATGTGCAAGATGCACGTTAGCTGACCATGTAGCAGTGCTAATGCTGATGCATCATTCTCTAAGGGCTATTCCAGGTTTGCTGTTTCCATGCAGAAATCCAATTGTACATACATCAACTTAAAAGGCTTCTCTGAGCAGCTGGCCTCCCTACTGGCGTTTTCCTTTTGTCCAGTGTCATTATTGATCCCTGAGCTCCGGAGGGCAGAGGAGGCTCCTTGTTCCAAGCAAAGCACCGATACTGGCATCTTGCTGTCCACATGGCAGGTTATTGACCGCCTGTCGCTCCGTGCGAGCGGCACAATTGGACTGGGAATTTGGTCAGCCCAGTGGAACTGGGGAGTGGGTAATTGCTGGGGAGTCATTATCAGTCTTCTGGCATGGATTTGCAGCTGCTCATCGAGGAGCTTTTTCCTGTGCTTATGTTGCATGTTAAAATTCTGAAAGCCTTTGAAGAGTGTTTATAAACCTCTCATCCCTGCAGCAACTCTGTGTGTGTGGTGAGTTTGTTGTCTGCTTGGTTGTTTTCTTGCTTTTGCTTCTGAAGTAAAGCTCCTTTCCATGGCTTCTGCTTTTGCAAGTGAGTCTGTGATAGGTCACTAAATTTTGTTGGATAGAGGCAGGATAAAGGATAGAGGCAGAAATAAACTTATGCACAGAGTAAAAAGGGTGACAAATTTGGTCATGATTCAGTTTAGGTTCAAGATTAATTTCTTCTGAAATGCCATTAGAAAGCATTTGCCCATGATAATATGGGGATACAATTTAGGTCATGGCAAGGAAGACTATTGGAGGAGGTGATTAAGGTAAAGGAGTGAAGCTGAAATTGCTCATGCTCAACAGCTATAACTGCAAGCCAGATGTTTGCAAATGTTAAATGCTCTGTGGGAGAGGAGGTTTGTACCCCTGTAGAGCCAATTTGGCCCTTCAATCCCCACATAATGGGGAGAAACTGAATTATACAAGTTCATGCAATGACCTTGCATCTCAGCTGTGCTATTGCAAAAGATTTCTGCTCTGTTACAAGTACGCTTTGCATTAACTTTCAGGGTTTTTTTTATGATTTCACTTCCCAGAAGAAAATAATTGTTCCCTCAATACTCTTAATCAAATACTGGTACAGATTCACGTGATCAGCCGTTGAGAAACAATATCCAGGTAGAATCTCTCAGCATAAACCTGCATTTGGAGGGGCTTTACTCAGGCAGAGATTAGTTTGC
Source organism: Eudromia elegans (assembly GCA_003342815.1). Classification (NCBI taxonomy): domain Eukaryota; kingdom Metazoa; phylum Chordata; class Aves; order Tinamiformes; family Tinamidae; genus Eudromia; species Eudromia elegans. The sequence goes on from PTEX01000176.1 coordinate 520,205, forward strand.
CAGCTGTAGACAGAGCTGCAGAGGAAAAGACTRGAGAATGTTGCAAACTGCAATGGGAAAGAAACTACACCAGGATACGCTGATTCACAGTGCAGCAGGCAAAGGGTGAGATTTGGACTGGGAGCTGCTGGATTTGAAGCCTCTTGCCTCTTTGAGAGGCTTTTTACACTGTCAAGCCAGCAGTGGAGTGGAAACCTCTTTTTTTTTTTTTTTTTTTTAACCAGTTGGAGGAGGGGGAAAAGCCCTGCACAAAAAACCCAAGCTCTCAAAGAGGAAAATACTGCACATACTTTTTCCAAATCCTTCAGGATGCAGCTGCAGATAATGAAGACAAATGGTTCCCTGAAAATGGCAATAAAGAAAATAATGGAAATAGGCTATGCCTAGAGTTCACCTCAGCTTTACAGACTGATGGCAGTGAAGATAATAGCATAATGGATCYGATTACTGCAGTAGGAGGCAGACATATATAACAGCTGGAAGGGTAAAGAGTTATTTAAAACAATATAGTAGTATGTTAGAGTCTGAGGCAGAAAATCATGGCTGAGATAATGAAAATCTGAATAGTACATACTGAGTAACAGCAGCACCTTATGCCCTTGCTTCCTTCACTYGGGATATTTGAGGAGCACCTTTAGTGCCCCCTCCAGAATGAGAGATTTCCGCATTAGGCAAAAAGAAGTTGGTCACATTGTTTTCAGAAAGATGGTCCTTTTGTCAAGGAACATCAAATCATCAAGCTCCAAATTCCTTCTTGTTGGAGAGAGAGAAAACGCTAGCAGGAAAATTCTGTAGGTTTACAGCAGGATCTCTACTGAAAAAGAAGCCAGTTTTAGAAAACATTGCAGTAATTTTGGCACCAACTGTGTTACAAGGTGCATGCAAAAACTAACTCTAATCTTCCTATACTGGATGATGCTGTGAGCTATAGTATGATGACCTGGAAGAAGTCTGCTTATAGTAAGAGCTCTTTGGCAGCCTGAAGATTCTTCTAATCCCTGGAAAGGAAGAAAAGATCCAAGAGGAGGGTCTAAACTATCTCTATTTGTAAAGCATAATACTACTYGCCCTGTTATTCCACGTCAGCCCAGGCTTGTGCCAATACCCAACTGTCTTCAGCGCAAGCCTATCCATCTACCACAAAATACAGTGTTGGAACTATTGATGAAAACACAGCTGGTGCCTTACATAAACAAGGTAAATCTGTTATCCAGGGAGACCATATATACCTCATGGAGGAGTCTGTGCCCTCCTGGAGGGGAGCTGGCTACTATTTTGACTATGATGGTCAACCAAAGCTCTGCAAGCCCTTCACAGCCTCTCCTCCATTGACTGATCTCATCTTTTACAGAGGCATCTTACATCTGCCCTCARCAGCAGCTGCTACCTCAGCCTGTCCCTCTTCAGGGGTGTCCTGGAAGCTCCCTTACACTCCCATTTGTAAAAATCCCCAGAACCACCATGTTATCCTTCCTCAAAAGAAAAAGCAGCTGTGGCAGGGAGCCTGTGACCCCCAGGGCAGTGGCTGCTGCTCCTGCGGCCCCGGCACTGGGTGCTCTCCGGTGTCTCCGAAGCTGTTGCCGAGAGCAATCTCTGCTGCACAGGCAYGGCCGCTGTTGCCGCGGGGCCTCTGCTTGGAGGCAGCGATATATTACCTCTAAATAGAAAAATACCACTACTAAGGGAACAAAGACTTTCAACTGAGATTAACGTTTTATTGCTTGAGCGGTAGGTATCAAAGGGCCTTATGGCTCTTCTGGAGGCGCTTCAGTCCTGCTGGATTAAAATCAGCCCAGCTGTTCTCCAACTGGTTTTAAGAGCACTTCCAGCCAGGGCCGCTTCCTGCGCTTGCTGTCCCGTGTCTGGAAGTGCCGCCAGCCTGCTCCGCTCAGCTCACATGCTTGTTCCTCCTCCTCCCTCGTATTTTTGGGGGTGGTGGGGTTGTGGGCAGAACGGAGCAGTCCCAATCCCCACATCCTCTCCGCACTTTCCAGCAACAAATACCAGCACAGAAGAGTTGAGGGGAAAGGTTGGAGCGGGAGGGGAAACGCATAGAGAAAAAGTGAGTGCAGGAGATTCCTCTTGCCCTGGGATTAGGTGCCTAGGAAAGCGTGGCCCAGATGGTTCCTCTTCAGTGGCCTGGCCGAGGCGACCTCCGCCATATCCAGCGGACTGGTCTGCTGCCTGCGGCTGCCTGATGGAGCAGGCAGGACAACGTTTTCCCTCGCAGAAGGCCTCGGGCTGGAGGAATCCTTTGSGATGCTGAGGACACCACCCCATGCAGTCATCTGCTCCCACTGCTGCCGTGCTCCCATGGCATGCCACTAAGGTCCCCCTGAACGTGCAGCTCTGTGGAACTTGTACTAGTCCCAACCCAAAGACCATTTTCTAAGACAGAAGATGTGGTGTTTGTCTCAGGCAGTTACTGCTGTCTAAGGAGGATGGATACACTTTTCAGGGGTCATTAGCTTGAAGAAAGGGGTTTTATTTTTCTAAAAGCCTTATTCAGTACAATAACGTACCCAAAATCCTTCTCTGTCCTTTGGATCACAGTGCAGGTAATAAAGTATTAAGACTCAGCCGAAAATGTAACTTGCTTTGAGCCAGGTCCCAGCTCACAGAAAATGAAGCCTTTAGTGGCTTGTCCTGCTGTGGAGAGAGGTTTCCATGGAGGCTGCAGGCTGTGAGGTGGGCATGAGCTGTTTTCATTTTAGAAGCATTTAATAGCAATCAGCAGTTARAAGCAGCTTTAATACTGTTCATACTCCCCTTGCATGCAAGGGAATTGCAGCACCTGGTGCCGAAGGGTGTAGCTACAGTCCTTCTTGCCCTTTCACCAAACAGCCTATACTTCCCTGCTGCGGGTGCATGCAGGGTGTTCCCTGCTGACAYGTCTCCCGGCCAGTGCTGAGGCTGGGACACACCCAAAAGGTGCTCAGCACTTGGCCTGCGTGGCTTTTTCCCCTCCAGATGGATAAACGCATGGTGGAACTCGCCAAATTGCASATCCTCCTGCAGGGGATGAGGAGAGGGAGCGATTCGGCTTTCCAGAGCGCATGTGAGCAGAGGGCAGGTAAGCCCTACCTTCCTGAGAGGGAAAACACTCATTCCTGCAGGTTTAGGGCTGGCAGCTCGGCCCACAGCGTCCAGCCTTGCCGAGCTCCCGCAGCAGGAAAGCTGAGCTGTGCCTCCCTCTGCAGTTTCCATCAGTGCATAGAAGAGAGGCAACAGACGCCCCTCCATTTAGAACAGGCTCATCAGTAACAGCCACAGCTTGAACCAAAACAGATGTCATCGCCACGGCCGTTAAGGCTGACATTTCACAGACTGCCCTAAGTGCCCCACGGYGTGGCTTGAGGTTCCCCAGTTGCCTGTTGCACTTCCTGAAGGGAAGACCTCACGCTCCCAAGGCAAAATCCAGTTGCCAGCACAARATGGTCCTTCTTTTTCCAGACATCTCAGGGGGAAAACTCTGCATATGCTTGGGGTAAGTAGCAAAGGTGATTTCCAGGCCCCTTAACAATAGCGCAGAGCCAACAGGCCTGTAACCTGAAAATAGATGCCTATTTKCAGAATATTAAAAGTTCACCAGCCATTCTCTTACAGCATGATGTATTTGCAAGTAAGTATGTTTACTCTACTGAATTTCCCCTTCCTCTGGTACTAATAAACCCTTCCCAGCAAGGCTGTTCTCCCAAATGCAGTTTGGGCAGGATTCCATATGCCAGCACTTCCCCCACAAGTAAAAATCATCTTAAACACCTCAGAGCCTCTCTCCTTGGCTCAGGGAAAACTAAAAGGAGCCCCAGAATGCAGTTTTGAAAAGTGATTTCCGTGATACTTGAACCTTTCTGTGTACCCAGCTTGAACTTTAGAAGAGTTCACGTGCTATCAGCAGATATTTATAAGACGTTGTTATCATATGATTTACTGAGAGCCTGCTGAATGCTCGGGGAAGGGCTTTTAGAGGGGCTTCGGAGCTGCCTACTACATCTGTGCAAACCACTGCTCTTGGAAGACATTAAAACAAAAGTTTTGACTTCCTGAGGGGGAAAATAATCACAGCAAGCTGAGCTGCTGTCAGCGAATCACGTAGTAAACATCAGTTTGAAGCAATTAACATCTGAGAAAGCCAAGGAACGGTACTGCTCAGGGAGGGCTCCGCAGGGATGAGGACCCTTCGGTGACGGTGCCATGCAGTTGGTGTCAGTGGCCTGGCAGAGCTGGATGCATTCCTTCCCTTGCTTCTTTTTTTCCTCCCCTCTGGCATTTATTAAGCTACTTATTTGGATATTTGGTATTTTGCGAGGTGATAACAAACAATAGAGAATCAAAAGAGAGGCTTAATCCACAGTGGCATTGAGTATGTTACAAAAGTCAGTTAAAAAGTTGCATTAATTAGGTGTGTRGAAACTAAGCTTGTGCTGTACCTCAAACCAGGCAGTATGAAAATAACATATTTGATTGTATTCTAATGGAAATATCTGACCCACCTATGTATTTTAATTAATTTATAGCTCACCTAACACCAGTGGCTTTTCTACAGTGGCACAAGGAATGGAAAAATTGGACTTTTTTTTCCTTACAAATTGTCCAATATAAATTTTACAAACTTTTTTTTTTTAATTTGGTTGCTGAGAACATACCCATGTCAAATCTACTTTATGTTCTTCTTAATTAGCTGCCCCAAGCTACATCTTTGACATAGTCCATGCAGAGATTACTTGTTCTGTCCTTCTCTGCAGATTCACTCATGCATCTCAGACTGCTGCTAGATTGGACTAACCTTAATTTCAACAGAATTCAGTWGCCTTGTGCAGACAACAGTGGGATAAACAGCTGCTACTAACCAAATAAGCAATTTTCAGCGTAAATTAGCATCAAAAAGCCCAAAGGGCAAACATTGTGTTAAAACCAAAGATCAATACAGGATTTGCTTTACAAAAAAATCTGAAGTGCAAGAAGCCTGCAGAAAATAAAGCGCTGATAAGGGATTTAGCATGTGCACAAAAGAAAATACTCCCTAAAATTCCTTTCCCTGGGTGTACCTGACCGATCTAATCCAGCCTCCAGGCAGTAGCGGAAAATAACCAGGGGTCATTTGGCCACTGATAGATCCGGTGCGGCGGGACCGAGGCTGACTGCGGCCCGGGCGRTAACGGTTGTAACGGTTGCAACGGCCGTAACCAGCGCATGGCACCGCCCCCCCGGCCAGCCCCGCCCCTCGCCCCGCCCCGTCACGTGGCGCACCACGCACTCACGGCCGCGGCCAATAGGTGGCGCCCACGGCCATGCTCGCGAGGGGCCTGGGGCGGCTCCGCCTCCACCTCCTGTCATGGGGCGCGGAAGTATCGCGGGAATAGCTTTCCCCCTCCGCTGTCTTCCTCCCCGCTCTCCTCAGGTCTCGCGAGAGCTGCCTGGGTCAGGGCGGCGCGGYGGGTGCGCGTCTCGCGAGAGCTGCCGGCGGCCCCGCCCGCGCGCCCCGCTGCCCCGGCCCGGCGGAGCTAATATGGTCGCCGGCGATGGACCCTGCCAGGCCAGGTTAGTGCCGCGGCCCGCGCCGCGCTCCGCCCGCAGGGAGGCGGCCTCGCTGACGACGACGTGCGCAGCGGGACCCCGCGCCGGTCTCGCCTCCCAGCCGGCCGGCGGGGCCGGGAACGGCTGGGCCCGAGCGCGGCGGCCTCTTCCCCCCCCCCCGCCCCAATCCCAACGCTGGCGGGGGAGGAGCGGCCCGGCCCGTTACCGCCGCCGGCCTCACCGCCCGCCCCTCTCCCCGGTGCTGGCACCGGCTCCAGGCCGAGGCGGGCGGCGCACAAAGGGCCGCGCCGGGCCCACCGCGCTGCCTGACAGCGCCCGAGCCCGCGTAGCGCGGTAGCGTTTACCGGCGTGCGAGCCCTGGTGGGCCCCGCTCTGCAGAAAGCCGCTTGCCCCGTGCCTGGCGCCCGCAGCGCGGCTCGCTCTGCGTGTGGCTGCTCGTCGCCATCCCGGTGCCGAACGCTTTGTTTGGTGCTTCGTGCTTCCCTCTGTGCTCCTGAGGCACCGTTCGCCCCTTCTGGGGATGTTGAGGTGGGACATGAAGGGTTGAAGCTGCGTTTGGGCTTCTAGCTGTACATGCAGAAGTGTCTATTGTTGTACTGCTAAAAACCCTGTTAGCAGCACGTCTGTGTCACTGGGGACASTTGATCTTGCTAGACACCCATGTATACTTGTACTACACCAATGCATTAATTGTAGTCCTCTAAGAAAGCTCTTTTTGGTGAAAGCAGAAGCTAAAATCTGGTGTTATCAGTCCTTTATCAGTTCTTGAATCKTCTGTGGGTTTTGTTTGTTTTTGTGTCAGTGACTTATTGATTTCCCCTCCGCCAGGAATCCCCTACCAGCCCGTGATTGAAGCATTAGGAAGCCATCCGCAAAAGAAGTTCTACAATGTCTCAAAGCTTGGAGGCACCAAATATGGTAACGAAACTTCTTAACAGCTGCTAATTAGCACTGTACTATTAGACAGCATGTACCYCTTGCTACTTAAAAATATTCAGGAGTCCTGTCATGAGTACATGRATCTTTAATATGTGTCTTTAAAAGCACATGGTTTTCCACTCTGTCATTGCTATTTGAAGTGGAATAATATCAACTTCAGTTGGAAGATTGGGGTGAAAATATTTCTTGTAGGTTTTTTAGTTGTGGAGAGATGATGAGAGATGTTACTGGAGTTCTAGGATCGGGGTGATCTAGAATTTTTTTGTAGCTGTCTTTTTTGCAGATTCTTGACTTTCCCCTKGCAGATAATCAAAGCATGCTTCTTATTTTTCTCTTCTTTTTCTTTCATATTCTGCTCTTAAAATGCCTCCCTAACAGACATATTAAGAATTTTTTTTTTTTTCATTTATCCTATTTTGTCACATCTGTATTAGTTTCCTGTGCTTACAAGATTCACCATGCATTCATTAACTAAAGAATTACCCATGGATATGTCACTGTAAAGGGTGCTTGACAGCAGCAATTACTTCCCCAGTGTTTGAAGGGAAGAGAGAGGGGAGCCCTTTCTCCTGGAGCMGTGACTGCTGCAAACTTTGTGCAGCAGCAGCAGATTTCTGCTTGTAGCAACAAAGTTARCATTTTGGGTATGAACATTAGTTGGAGATAAACACTTCTGTTTGCAGCTTTGTCCAGCAAGAAGCAGCAGAGTGGCAGGARCAAAACCAGTCAATACTCCTGCAGTTTTTGGAGGTCTTGTTAATGTAGAAATGTTGTAGAACCTAAAGCAGTTTAACTGAAATTGTACAGCAGCATCTGCTAAAGATATTCAAAGAAGGAATGTGAAAATAGGCTGGGAATCTCTTCCCATAGAAACTTCTGTAGGAAAGTTCGTGGCCTCATTGTCTACATATTAGCAAGATATTAGTTTGAAATAAAATTGAAGCACCATGTAGGACATTAGTAAGAAATCCAGCACCTGGAATTGCTCACTGTATTTGTTGTTAGAATATCATTGCGGGGATACTCTGCTGTGCTACTGCTTATCCAAGAACAAGCAAATCACTGTTTGTTTGTTTGTTTGTTTGTTTGTTTTCCTGACAATTTAGACACTAACTAAAGTGAGTTGAGGCTTTACAGCAGATTTGGACACCTTTTAAATAATGCTTTTTATTTTTGAACGACTTGATTAGACAGTAGTAAAAACTATCTGACAAAAATGCGTAATGAGAAGACATCCAGAAAATTCTCCATTAATAGCTTGTTGACAAAGTTAAGGGCTAGGTTAAGAGACTAGCAAATCTTTATTTTCTTTTTCTTTGCTTTTTTTCCTCCCCCAAACCAAGTTGCTTGTTGCTTTAAAGTTCTTCATTCGGCTAACACTTCTGTTATTGTAATGCACTTAAATTAAGTGGAGGTGATATATATTTTGAATGATTATGATAATTGGGRAGAATSTGAATTAATCTTCACATCTTCATTTTTATTTAGTCAGTAATGACTTGCTTTTTTCTCTTCCCTCTTTTGTTTCAGTGTTTCTAGTTCCCTAAACTTTTTCCATCTGTGTAAGCTGTTTCTAGTCAGAACTTTACCCCAGATCAGTAACAAAGTAACTAAAGTTGCATTTTAATCAAATCCTCTTCTTGTTTATATTTTGTGAAAGAAATTTTAAGTTTAGAGCACAAGTCAGAATTTGTTCCTGGTCRTCATATTGTTGTTCATATGAAAGAAGAAGAAATTCTGGTAGTAACTGCCYCTGGTTTAATGCCAAGTAATTGCACAGTAAAGTTTGCAGTATGAATGCTTCTGGCAGATGTTGATTGTTATTGCCTTTAACCTATTCTGTTTGGTCAAGGCTCCCAGCTCGGGATTCCTGGCCTCTCAGTGCTGCCAGCACAGCATGCCTTCTTAAATGTCACCATCTTGACAGGACACAGTGAATCCATTGGCTTTTTCCATCCAAACCCCACATAAAAATTCACCTTCTGCAGAGTGTGCGTTGTGCAGCTCACCCTTCCCTCCTCTGTAATAAAGACCAAAAGCAGAAGCAACCAGCCAAGCAGGCTCCTGTAGTTCTACTCCTTCCAATCCTTAGTTAGCATTTGTTTACTGTTTGCCYCTGCACTTCATCTGTGTTATTTATGACTAAATTGTACCCATAGAAATAGATTTGGATTTGCTGAAAATTGCTGTAGTAGAGCTCTTGAGAAATATGAAACCTTTTTTTTCCCTAAGGATGCAAGCTGAAGGTGTTGCACTAATTAAGCCATTTGCTTTGCCTTGCCCTAGATACTCTGCCTTATTCCATACGAGTGTTATTTGAATCCAGCGTCCGTAATTGCGATGGCTTCTTAGTGAAAGAAACAGATGCTATGAACATTTTGGACTGGAAAACAAAGCAGAATAATGTTGAAGTGCCCTTCTGTCCTGCCAGAGTTGTTCTTCAAGATTTTACGTAAGTGGTGTATGTGTGTGCGTGTGTCTGCCAAAACTTCTGACATCATCTGTTTAAACTCCCTGAGTAATATGAATGATACTTTGGCTCGAGAATAAATAGGACTTAGCCTTTTGATCCTGAAGTATCTCGCGTTCTCAATCAACTTGTGCACTGCTTCTGCTGTCCAATAAGTGTGTTATGCTACTTGCACGTGCTGCAAGGATAGGAGCTGCAAAGAGTTACCTTGGTTTTAGTGCAGATTGGTAGGGTGAAGGTGTCAGCCTACAAGGAATGATTTATAGGATAAGAGCCAAAGCACAAATGGAAGAGGTGATATTTTGACTGTCGCCAAATGGCTAGTGGCTCATTGAAATATGCAGAGTTCTTACTTGAGATAACTAAAGATTAAATATTGCTTACAAGTATGTGAAATGCCATTCAAACCATGAGTAATGAGTTTGTTAAAAAAAAGTCCAAGAACTCTTTTTATGTGATTTGAATATGAAATAGCTAATAAGGCAAACCTTCAGCAGCTTGCAAATTTAAATGCAGGATGTTTTGCTGACTCATTACCTGTATATTTATCAAGAAGCTGGAGAAGTAAAACAGGCATTAGAAATAATTAGAATAGGAATTAGAAGTAATAAGTATTAGAAGTAATAACTTCTGCTCTGCAAGCAGAATCAGGAAAATTTTATATACTATTTGGGACATGTGAGCATTGTTTTCACCTCAGTTTATTAGTTATAACTGTAAGAGGGTATTTTCTTCTGTATAGTGCTTTGTGCTGTAAAAATGACTAGTTCTGTAAGAAAAATCATAATATATTGCAAGATATCAAAATGTATAGTACAAGCATTTGTTCACATAGCAATTTTGTGTTATAAAAGTAATAAGTATTTAGAAAGGAGTGTTGTTATAAAGTACTGTCACGGATCAGGAGTATAGCAGGACAATAGAGCAATGTAATTCTGTTCTTTGGGTTGCTTCTCTATTTTGTTTGGTCTGTTACCTTAGAGCATGCTCTTGCTTGTTACAAATACGAACTTTTAAAAAAAAATTCAATCTCTTTAAAATGTAGTGAATAAAATATTAGGACCTTATCTGAAATAGAACTCAGTGCTAGACTTTTATTTTAAAATATTTTTTTTTTAATTTAGCCTTATTTTAGTAAGTAAATGTCTTATGGTGCTGTACTTTTTTTTTGTTCCATGTTAGTGGAATTCCTGCCATGGTGGATTTTGCCGCCATGCGGGAAGCGGTGCGAAATGCTGGAGGAGATCCTGTGAAAGTCAATCCTGCCTGCCCAGCAGATCTCACTGTTGACCATTCTCTGCAGATTGATTTCAACAAATGGTGATGTATCTTGTATTTGAGCTGTACGTTTTTGTCTGGTACAAGGGGTTTGATTGTCAAGTTTGAATTCAGTTCAGCTTTAGTACGTGCTCAATGAATCTTTGTTCTGAGTGGATGCCTGAAACTAGACCTGATGGTTTAAGGCTTCTCTTAACCTCTGTGCGGTCAGAACACCAGTCTGGTAAAGGGGTTGCACACTGTAGATGAATGTGTTCTTCAAAGAGCTCTTCTGAATAAAAATGTTCCTCTTGAAGAATGATTTATGGATCGAGCTGACTGACAGCGCAGGTTCTGTGCAAAGGCTTTTGGAATAACTGGATCTGGCATGATTCCTAGAAAAGAGTATGTCTTAAGAGTGAGGCAGAGGCTCCTGGTTTTTAATTTTGCCTTGCCCTGTTTTTACTGGTAATATCGAACAAATTTTAAGTATCATTGTAAATTGTAAATATGCCTTATCAGCATGCTGGAGAAGTGGTTTGTAATCCTATTGGACCTGCAGAAAGATTGAAGTTTCAGCTTATGGTTATGGCTGTGATTTGCTGTACGCCTGGATTTTGCAGCTTGAACATATGTGGAGAGGGAAATGTACTTGTGGGAACCTGGAAGTACTAAGGGTTGGAAAACTGACAGCCTAGTTCCCCTTTTTGGAGAGGCAGGTATGTGGCGAAACCAGCCTGGGATTGTCTTGTGCCAGAACCACACAGTACCCTTCAGGAGAGGAAAAATTTGCATTTTTATTCAGTGTTTACCTAATTATTTTAGTAGTACAGCTCCTTTCCTGCACTTCAACATCATGGAGACTTCCAAAATGGTTCAAATTATGTAAATTGCTTGAATTCTCTATGAGCTCTAGTTGAGAGAAAAAGCCTGTGGTAAAACAGGTATGAATAYGTTTTCTGTTTCTGTAGACCTTTCAAGTGCATAAATTCAGTTTTGTTAGTAACTTAGTGAAGAGTATGGTCTAAATTCATTGGCTTGATCTGTGTTGCTTCAGTTCTGTGATTGGCCCATTCTTGTGGTTGGAAGGGCAGCTGATTCAATTGCTGTTAGGCTGCCTAATATTATCAGAAAGACCAACTGCTGGCAAGAGGTCTCAACTGCTGCTTTTAAGTGATAAATCCGGTTCCTGTGGCAATGCATTTGGAAAGCTTAGAGCATCTMAGCAGCTGCTGGCAAATGATAAAAACACCTTCACTACAGGATGGTTTCTGCTGCTCTTAGATCACTTCCATCTCCTGCTGCTCAGAGGCTCACGAATTGAGTTTCTATTTAGGCAGGGTATCCTCTGACCCTTTGCAATATCCAGCAACCTTACAACTGTCTTTGCTTTCTCCTGCTGTAGTAAGTAGTAGTGCAATTAATGGCAAAACAATGTTTTGATAACGTTAAGAGGTTAGAAGTCTCTCACAGCAACTTTGATTTCTCCTCATGGGAAGGTCGAATATAGCACGAGTGGAGGGTAGTGTGTTGTATGCACTTTAGAAAGCCTTTTTCTCAATCGTATGTCTTTGTGGTTTGAATAGCAAAGCCTAATTATCAATTTATCTAAATTTATCTAATTTATCAAAAGCCTAATTAAAGGTCAAAGTGAGCTTCTTTCTTGAGGCAATTTTCATTGTAGTCATTCCTCCATGGTTTGAACAAAACATGTACAATGCTGCCTTAACAAATAAGGAGAAACATATTCAACCAGTTTATCACTTGGAGGAGACCCTTTCTACAGCTTCAGAGTTAAAACCCTGGTTCAACCCTAACAATATTGTCTATAAAGAATTCTGGTTTGTTGTCTGCAAATTGAAGGAGGTATCTGTCATTTCAGCCTCCTAGGCATTTCAGTACAATTGATTTAAATATCTTAGATTTCCATAATACCATAATGTTAGTTAAGCATATCCAGTGATGGTATGCCTTGCTTCAGGATTGTAATAAAATGTCTTGTTGTTTAGGTAGGTTTTTAATAGTCCATTAGAGGGATTCAGAAATAAACCTGGTGTCTAACTTATTCTTCTCTTCACTGTTACAGTGCAATACAGAATGCCCCAAATCCTGGGGGTGGTGATTCCCAGAGGGCAGCAACAAAACTTTCTCCGCTTAAAGTCCAGCCTCGGAAGTTACCCTGCAGGAGTCAARCAGGCTGCAAGGGGCCGTGCGGTGCTGCAGAGCCAAGTCGCAGCTCGGGACAGTTCTCTGCACAGATTGAGAACACGCCAATCCTGTGTCCTTTTCATCTCCAACCCGTGCCTGAGTATGGAAGATTCATTTTTATCAGTTTTTTGCTCCCTTTTCTGTTGTTAAGCACTCCATGTAGCAGCTTAGAGATGTAATTCTTCTAAATATCCCTCTCTACTTTTCTTCATGTATGCGGGAGACTTGAACTAGTCTACACTAGATATGTTTTCTGAAAAGAAGGATTTTGGTAAACACAGTGCACCTACTCATTTGTCTGATCCATGGCTGTCATTTCAAATTGAGTTTGGAGAATTCCTTACAGGGACAACCAACCACRGGAGTAATCTTTTGTAAATTACTGAGTAAACTTCAGTAAAATATCAGTTTAGAGCTAAAAGTAAATGTTAGTCTTCATGTGRGAGCCTTGCAGGAATATCCAGCTTTTCCAAGTGACCTAGGAAACAGCCTTTGCACAGTCTCCCAGGGTCTGAGTAATGGCTCAGTCCCTCTGTCCTTGAGCTGAAATTCACTCAGCACCCTGACTGTGCAGGGGATGGCACAGAGGCACCTTTTCTGTTTACCCACACCAGATTTTCCATACTGTCAGTGATCGTTTTGTACTACTCAACCTTTGGCCATTGCTTGGAAGCATCCTTCCCTTCTAGCTGCCCCTTCTCTGGTCTGATTGGCTGCCTAGATTCCTGTCTTGCTCTTCCTGATGTGTCAAATTTAAAGGCTAATTGAATCAGTAGCTTACTTTAGTAGTGTGTTACTGGCTGTCTTGGGACCTTTGTAATGCCTGATGGGAGCAGTTCTTCTGTTGTGGGTATATTATTTGAGATGATTTACTTTAGGTAATCTACCTGGAATAAACCTGTTCATCAAGCATAGCCTGGGCCAAAACCAGTTATTTTTCCACTGCTTAGAGAAAGCTTCTTGCAAGGAGCGAAGTRTGTTTGTTCTAGCAACAGCTGTCATTTAGCACATGATAGGATTGAGTCTTTCATCAAACAACYAAAGTTAACTTGTTCTTTTGAAACAAATTTTGGCAGTGTTTTTAAACTTGGTCTCTTACTAGGCCTGAGACAGTACTGAAAAATCAAGAGATGGAATTTGGCCGAAATAGAGAGAGACTTCAGTTTTTTAAGGTATGTCTGTGTAGCTGTGGACTTTGTTGTTTAATATTAATGGTCCGTTTGTCTGTCTGACWGTGTTCATATCTAAATTAAATGTATCTTTTCTGGAAATGTCCAACTTTCAGATCCAATTTTCTATATGAACAGAAAATTGACTGATAACATGGGTTTGGCTTTAAATTATAGTATTGCTAGGCAGGCTGGTCAAACCTAATGCTGCTTAAGGGTGCGAGAATATAATATCTTGTAACACAAATCAAAGAACAATTACACTGTTTGATACAGTTCTTATCACTGTAAAGACCAGTGGAAAAAGCAGATACTTGGGAAGCATGAGTACTTGAGAGGACATTTTGATGAGCTTCTGCATAAAAGGTCCATTTATACTTCTTCAAATCCAGTTAGTATTGAACAAAAGCTGATGTCAAGACACTGCTGCTCTCAAGCTAGACAGCAGGGCAGGTGGAGTTATTTTTTATGCAAGTCTTGTGTGGAAGACCTCRATTTCTTTGTTGTTGGCCAGACACCGGCAACACTGGTGTCTGATGCTGATCCACAGATGCAGCAGTTGAGGAATTCAGTGCAGTGAACCAAATATCTGTGCRCTGGTACGCTAGGAGATGTTTTTGTAAGTTGTCAGTTAGATCTTAGATTATTCAAGAGGRGAAACTGCTAAAATAAATCCTTTGTTGCCCCTTTTCACATAAACTTTTCTCACATCTAACATTTAAGTTTGTATTAGGCAAGACATTTCTCTAAATTGCATCTTCAGCCTCATCCAGACATATAAAATGTTTAGTGAATTTTGCTATATATACWTACTAGTCTGTTATCTATATACTGATTTTAGTTGTTCCTCAATATAAGTCATTAGAATTGGAAAGTAACACATTTGTGCAGATCTGCTTTTGAAAGGTAGGTGTGAATTATGATTCAGTCTTCAACAGGAACTGAGCAGGAGGTTTTGTTAATGGTCAAAAATGTGTAGAATGCAGGTATAGCATGTAGCTCTGTTTCATAAACAAGCAAAATCCAYGTAAATAACAAGTACTGTTGTATGGCTTATTGAGTCTGTCATTCTAGTTATGTTCTAAAAARATACATCTTTGAAAAAATCTGACCTTTTTCTTTCTTCTTTTGRAAAAAAAAATTGCAGTGGAGTTCGAAAGTTTTCAAGAATATTTCTGTAATTCCCCCTGAAACTGGAATGGCGCACCAAGTTAACTTGGAGTATTTGTCAAGAGTCGTTTTTGAAGTTAAAGATTTCCTGTATCCTGATAGTGTGGTTGGCACAGATTCACATACGACCATGCTTAATGGCTTGGGTATCTTGGGCTGGGGTAAGTACGTTACTTGCAGCTTGTTAATGCTTGGGAAGGCATGTTAACCTATTATTGAGAAATACTTTCTATGTGAAGTAGAACATTCTGTCACGAGTTACCCTTCAGAGCATTCAGTATGTATGTATCTTCTCACCATCGAGAAACTTCTTACAATTTAAAAAGAAAACAGCCAAAACGTAGTTTATATTTACATGGTACTGATAGTACACGTTGTGTAAAATTCACATTGATCTTTTTTTCCATGTAAAGTCAATGCTAGATAAAGCACTTTGAAGTTAAGTCTGAAGAGTAACTATGTTGGTTGTAGTCTTACTTAGTTTTATTTTCCAGGTATAGATATTTAAGGGAAATATGTGCTTTTAAGATGAATAAGAAAAAAACTGTTGGGTTTTAATGCATATTTCCAAATATATAATCTCAGATACTGAAACTGCTGACAAAAAAAAAAAGAATATTCTCCCCCTAGGTGTTGGGGGGATCGAAACAGAAGCCGTGATGCTGGGGATGCCRCTTACCCTCACGTTGCCCGAGGTGGTTGGCTGCGAGCTGACGGGCACGGCCAGCCCGCTCGCCACGTCCATAGACATCGTCCTGAGCATCACGAAGGTAGGGGCTCGGGGCCTTTGCAGGCAGCTCTAGGTTTGCAGTTTGGTTACGAGTTTAGACAGGGATGGTTGAGAGCTGAGCTGTATGCTGAGAGTATCTGTGGTATACCTTTAGCTGTGGTTRTAGAGAAAGGTGTTAAYAAGCTCTAAATCCTTTCTAATTAGGATGGGAAAGTTCTTTTTAGATAAGCAAAGGGACTATAAATACACCACTGCAGCAGTAAATTCCCTTAGAAGACCTTTGTGTTTTCCTTTTTTCTCCTTCTCACACCAACGGGCACCATATAGGCTTTTCCTGTAGTCCTGGAACTTGTTYTAGATTCTTTTTTTTCCTCTGTGAAAAACAATCCTGTAAGACCCTTGGCCTAGCTATGGTTATGCCCTTGCACAGCTAGTGTATCTTTTCTGAAGCCAAAGTTTTGCCACCAAGCAGCACAAACTATCTCTAATTCGGTAGGAAAAGAGCTAGTGTCAAAGCATTTAAAGGCTTTGATTGCTTTGAAAATATACTTTTTTTAGTTCTTTCTGACTTGTTTTAACAAGCATCTCTCTGTTCCTGAGTGGAAACCTGAAGAACTAGGCTGCAGGTAGCGGTGTTCTTTATGTCWACTTCCAGAACCTCAAACTTTTATGGAGTTTGTGGCTTATAGTTCCAGATTTTATCTTAAACATTCATAACTTAAAGCTGCAGTAAACACTGCTTGCATTGTGCCCCTTTACATTTCAGATTGTACCTCTTTACATTTCAGATGTGACTGTCCTTTTCTTTTAAACAGCAACTTAGGCAAGCTGATGTCGCTGGAAAATTTGTCGAGTTCTTTGGGAGTGGAGTTTCTCAGCTGTCTGTAGCAGACCGAACCACAATAGCAAATATGTGTCCTGAATACGGTGCTATTCTGAGCTTTTTCCCTGTTGATAATGTGACACTGAGGCACTTAAAACATACAGGTAAGGGTAGAATTAAAAAAATATTCCATTATATTAGTGATTTTGGTGCAATATGCTTTTTTGTAAAACCAACAATGTGTCTTAAATGGCAATTATTTTTTGCAGAGTGCTGACTTGAGACTAATGTATAAAATCCACTTTACAGTCACAAGCTGTATCAGGGGACTCCTATGCCACAGTTTTTACTGTGGGCTCTTTTTGTTGATGTTGTCTTAGCCACCAGCAAGTTCTCTACAGAAGTAAAACCAAATCTTCTAGAGTGTTTGAAATAAGTGAAACTGCAAAATAARTCACTTTTCTAATCCTTCACTCCCCCAATGTTTTTTTATTTGAAAAAGAATTAATTCAGTGACATGTTAAGCTCAGGTAGCAAGATACGCATTCTCATGAGACTAGAACAATGGGGAAAGCCACAAGGTAACAAACAATGTCCAAAAGTCCATTTGTATTAGTAAGCCTGCCTGGAGCTAAAGTCTGTCATTTTAAATGCAAGTTAGGCCCTTTTGGGTACAAACATGCTTTGTCTGGTGAGTGCRGACCAAGCAAAACTGACTTTCTGACAGTAGTCGGTAGTACTGACTATTGTCAACTAAACATAATCAGTACTAGCTGAATAAATCTTAATAGAGGGAAAACTTGTCAGATTAGTCCTTCAAGTTCACTAATTATGCTAGAGTTGAAGCAGTGTTCTTTATTCCTTAATATAAGAAGGAAACTTAAGGTTTTGTTTGCTTATTTGTTCAAAAAAAAAATCATAGATACCTAAATTTCGCTATCCTTTCTGAATAGCTCCTGGAATGTTTGACGTAAAGTGGTTTGCCTTGAAAAACAAGGACTCTGGATATTAAAAAATAATTTAATATGCTTGAAACTACCGATTTCTAAGTTTGTGCAGATGGATGGGGCATGGAGTTTTTTAATATGACTGTTCTCATATTTGAAAATGTTGGGTTTAGGTTTTGACAAGGCCAGGCTCGAGGTCATAGAAGCATATCTTAAAGCTGTGAAGTTATTTAGAAATGATGAGAGTTCTTCTGGAGAACCTGAATATTCCCAGGTATGTTTGGAATGACCTGATTTTCTGCATGTATTAGATTCTTTTAACAGTTTAGTATCCCACTGTACTTCTCATTGCCTTTGTAACTAATWTTGTTAATATTGCTTTTATTAACTCGTGGTTTTGAGAAGCAGAGCATGCCTGCAAAACATGGTGTGGGGGCGGAAGGAAATGTTTTTATCAATTACCAGATACTGAATTCCTAGTCCTTGCAGAAGACCAGGTAAGTTTTGTGGGAAAGGTAGATAATGTTAAAACACTTGAGTAAGATAATCCTCTATAATGGGCATTCTTAAAAATATAAGCATTGAGTTTTAATGTCTTGGAGCATTCAGTTTTTATACAAAATAGAGCGCAGCTGCTCAAAAGAGCACGTTAAATATGTTGTTAGGCTGYGATTCATAATATATTTGTGTCTCTTTTTTTGTAGGTAGTGCAAATTAGTCTAAGTTCTATAGTTCCATACGTCAGTGGCCCCAAGAGGTCCCAAGATAGAGTGGCTGTTAATAACATGAAAAGTGATTTCCAAGCCTGCTTAAATGAAAAGGTTTGTTGCGCTAATGTACTCTGCAAAAGGTACTCCCTGTGATTTGCATGAATAACTGTACTGTAACTTACTCTGTGCATACCTGCTCAGCCCTGATTATTATTTTATGAACAGATCATTTAAGGGCACTCTTGTCTTGCTTGACAAGTATCCCCAGAGGAGTAGCTGGTTAACTTGTAGATAGTTGTCATGAACATGAAGTTCAGAAATCCTTAATCTCGTAGTTTAGGTCAAAAATGTTAGAGAGGAAAACATTAAGTAGTAAATAGTTAAACCTGGGAAAAGATTATTCAGAGATTTTTAAACCAGCTGAGTTTTGCTTAATTGCCCAGACGAGTAGATTAAAAACAAACACAAACCTCAACTTGCCTTATAGTAAGGGAGATAAAGACTTGATAGTTGAAACTATTCTGATTTCTTCCCTACTGTTTCATCAGTCTTTGCAAACTAATTGCCTGCAGCTTCCCTCAACTCTGTAGGGGAAATGCATTTCTATTGTTTGCAACATGGGGATGCATCTTCCTCATTTAAAACTGGAGACTGGCCACAACATTAGCACCTTGGTTTTGCTAACTCAGACCAAGTCTTGTATAAAATCAGACATAAAATAAGGAGTTATTTTATGTATAGCAGGAAACGATAGTGGGGACTGATCATGCTCTGGCAGTTGTTCACGATGTAATTCTGAAGGAGGAGGAGTGAGATTGTGTGTTGTGAGTGAGTGTTGCTGTGCTGTCGTGCTCTGTGTAGCGTAATAACTGCTAACACGTGTCTTTTGTCATCCAGTCTGGTGTTAAAGGGTTTCAGATTGCAGCTGAGAAGCAGAATGACGTCGTGCCTGTTCAGTATGAAGGAAATGAGTACCAGCTCTCTCACGGCTGTGTTGTCGTTGCTGCAGTAATCAGCTGTACAAATAATTGYAATCCCTCCGTCATGCTTGCTGCAGGTATGTGTGGCTGGTGAGAACCAGCTTAGTCTTAGTATTGCCCCCATGTTGACACAGCCTTTACCCTCACTCTTGTAAGTTCTCTGGTTGACTTGGGCTGAAAATTAACTGTGAATGTGTTTTTTAGCCCTAATTTTGTTACATGTTCTGGAGATTATATTAGCAAATTACTTGGGCATAACACAATCTCTGAGCTTGTGTCATAAGACAAGATTCATTGCAACAGTTCCAAAATATTTGTATTTGGTAGCGTTTCAGAAGATAGCCTGGCTGGGAGTCCTTGCAGATGAACGCACATGTTGACACGCTTGTGGTGGGAGGTGGACTTTAGCTTTGGTCCTAAATGACCTCTGGATGGCAGCTTGACTTGGACAATGAGCAGCAGAATTTGGAAATCAAGCCCRGATTGTGAAGCCCACTGCATTCTGCCTAACTGTTTGTGTGTARCCCTCCACTGGCTGCATACAGTTTTCCCAGAACAGTTAATCCTTTCTCAGACCTTCCTCTCCTCTTTTGAGGTCCCCTGTGGTCCAGACACCCTTTGAGACTGTGGTCTGTATCAGTATAATAAATGACTCTGCCCTGATCTGTCATTTAGAAAGTGGAAAATAAACTTTTATTATGGAAAATGGGCATCCGTGTGGGAGGAATGGGAGCATAGACCTGGCTTATAACAAGTAACTTTATTCAACAGATAATTGCTTTAATAATTAATAAAATAAGGTGATAGAGGACAAGTAAGACTTGATGCTTCAATTTACTAAGGTTGCATCATACAGATTTTCTTCTAAGGGACATCAAAACCAAAACCTGTCTCATTTTTATAGGACTTCTGGCCAAAAAAGCTGTTGAGGCTGGCCTAGTGGTTAAGCCCTACATAAGAACCAGCCTGTCGCCGGGTAGTGGAATGGTTACGCATTACCTCAGTTCAAGTGGAGTGTTACCATACCTCAGTAAACTTGGGTAAGTTCCTTAGGCTCCAAATGAAGGAGGCAGGAAAATAACGCTGCGTGTGGATTTTATGCAGGCTGGTAAGCATGGTGGTGGCTCATGAGGGTTTGTTTCTTAAGCGTACCAATTTGTAATTTTGACTGTTTGTTATCTTGCTTTTTTACCGAGTTTGCTCCCAGCTTGCAACTTACATTGTGTAGATAACTGCCTTTGAGTTCTGGTTTTCATGATGACCTATTCATGTATTATAAAAAAATCTTCCACATGATGCATACATTTATATATTTCAAAGTGGAAGCTGGATATGAATTCTTCAGGATAATCCATACTTATCTCTTGCCATTATTGCCCTCATGGGGTATCTAGCAAATTTTGAATTCTTATTAGCAATAGTTTGACTGTGTTCATACTTCTGCACTAGTGTCCAGCTGTGCTGCTCTGAAGARTGTTACTGCCTTTGCTTTGCTTTAGTTCCATAACTTCTTGAAACTAGTCAAGATATCCTGTAGCTTCCCCCTTGCATCTATGAGATGCCCTGCAATTAACTTAAAAAGCCTAATTACCAAAGAAAAAATTCTTCTTGGTGATTACTAATGAAAAAAAAAAATCTTCCAAAAGTTTGGCTGACAAGTTATTTTTAACTTAATTGTGACTTTTTTTTTCCAATGTAGGTTTGAGGTTGTTGGTTATGGCTGTTCAACCTGTGTTGGAAACACTGCTCCCTTGCCAGAAGCCATCAGGAATGCAATAAAACAGGTATAGCTGCAAGACTGGTGAATGCTTTRGATCTAATATTTAGGCAGATTCTTACTCAGTTATATGGTTAATCTGTTGAGGAGAGACTTTATTCTTCACACTTGCCATGTTGGTTTTACATATCTGCTACATATCAGCGGGAAGCCATAGTAAGTCAATGCTATGTAGAATAAATGTAATAAACAGTCTTTGTAGCATACAAATATTAATTCTAAGATAAATGTAAGGATGAAATGTGCAGATTTTGTTCRTAAATGAGCAACAGGTTTTCAAGAGCAATGTGCTTGACTGCTTTTAGTGAGCAGTGTGTAAACARCTTCAGCACTTTGTACTGTGAGGTAGAAGCAAAATGTTAGGAGTCAGAGGAGCTCCCTCTAGTAACCAGAGSTGAAAACATCAGTGGTTTGGGAATGAATAGGAGATGGTAGGAGGAGGAAAGGCAGTGGGAGAGAGCAGAATGCCTTTAAATTGAAGAGAGCAAATATTTGAAGTGGAACATCGAAAGCACGTCTGACTTCAGTCAACAAAAAGTAGCACAACCTGAGGCACCTACAAATATTAGTCTTTTGAAAAAATACCCGGTTTTGCTTTTCAGGGTGATATTGTTGCCTGTGGAGTGTTGTCTGGAACCAAGAACTTTGAAGGGCGTCTCTGTGACTGCGTCCGTGCCAACTACCTCGCCTCGCCGCCGCTGGTAGTTGCGTACGCTATAGCAGGCACTGTGAGGATAGACTTTGAGACCGAGCCTTTAGGTAACTGTTTCTTTACGTCTCAGGTTTCAGAGTGGGCTGAGGTTCGTTGGCTTGCAGTGGCRACTGCCTTCTGCATCTAGGGCAGGCTTGGAACTGGTTTCTTCATGTGCTCTTGGGCATGGCAGGACAGTGTGTTTGAAGAGAAAGTCTAGTCATATTAGGCGTTTTGAACAGATGGAATAAAACATCCAGTTAACTAGTGAAGTGCTTGGTGTATCTGGTGCCCTCTGTGAAGAGTTTGAATATATGAAATCTAATATATGTATATGAAGTCTAATATTTTTCTTCAAAATCACCACTRTGTTTAAAATTTTATTCAGGCATTGGCATTGATGGCAAAAGTATCTACTTACGRGATATTTGGCCCACTCGCAAAGAACTTCACACAGTGGAGGAAGAGTGTGTAATATCATCTATGTTTAAAGAATTGAAAGAAAGAATGGAGGTAAAGAGGTTTTTGTTTTAAATAACCTAAAGGTTGAATTTCATTGTATGTTATAGCATTTTCTGATTGAATGTAATTGGATAGACTTTTTTTAACAAGTAAAGGGAGGATTTAAATGAGATGGACACTTAAAATAGGACTCTTAAAAAATGTTTTGTATGTTTATATATAAATTCGGAAGAACACCAGTAAATCTGCTTTCAGAATGTAGGAAAAAAAAAAATCATAATCAAATTTCTCTGGTCTATGGTCTTTTGTAGAAAGGAAACAAACGGTGGAACTTGCTGGAAGCACCTGAGTCAACGTTATTCCCCTGGGATTTAAAATCTACTTATATCAGATGTCCTTCCTTTTTTGATAAACTTGTGAGTACTTTGAATCTACCCAYGACATTACATGCACTAATTTAAGCAGAGAAAAGACTACTCCAGTAGAGACTGGCTGTTTAAAAGTAACTTAGCATTAATATTTCTCAATCTTGTAAATACTGCAATATCACTGGAGTGAGTGGAGCTTGCATAACAATATGCCTCCTTACTATATTAGAGATATAATACAGTATATTAGGTGCAGATTATACAGCTTTAGATCTGTAAGAATCCTGGAGGAAGTATGTGGGTTTTCTSTCCTTTCTTTTAGGCCAAAGAACCAGTTCCACCACAGCCTATTGAAAATGCCCATGTCTTGCTGTATTTGGGAGATTCTGTAACCACGGATCACATATCCCCTGCTGGAAGCATTGCGAGGAGCAGTGCTGCTGCTAAGTATCTGACCAACAAAGGGTAAGGGTTTAACACTCACACGAAATGCTTCTGATAAAATCAGATGATCGTTTCACAGGTCAACTGATCATAATTGTCGCTTTTATTTATAAAGGCCCATCTGCATCAAGGGGCAATTGTATGTGGTTAAAACGGAGTAGTAATGTTAGTGGGATGTATCTTGGTACCTAAGGTTGCATCAAACAACGGAGACCTCTTAGYTCATTCTGATGTTACTGCAATCTCTGCTGCCAAATATGTGCCAAAGCAGAGATAGCTTATTCATTTGAAGGCAGATAAGTTATTTTATGTGAATGTGAAGTTAGCAACTGTTTCGGGCCTCAAGAACAACCAGATGGATGTAGAGAATGAATGAGAAGTTCCAGAAGTCTGTATTACTTGCAAAACAGAGCTGTGTTTTGTAGATGTGAACTTGGTGCTCTGGCAGCACCTCCCCATGGTGGCAACGGTGCCTCTTATGTCTTGAAATTCAGAGGACACAAACGTGGTGAGGTGCCGAGTTCCTGGGTGCTGCATCTCTGAGCAGCCTGGAGATTGCCTTGCTGGGCTGCACTGTCAAGGGCCCTCTACTTCTGCAGTGTCAGTGGAGCGGGGCGGAATAACCAGCTGTGCTGCGGGCTCTGCTTGTAAGGATTGTGTTTGGTCTAATAGTAGCAATATTGGGTGAGCAAGAACTAAGGAGCCTCTGCTCCCAGGATAGCTGCTTGATGTATGAGTAAAGCCATCACTCTGGGGCAGTGTTTATTAATAAATATCCTGGCAGAGGTGACAAGATTAGGAAACGTACTTCTCTTCCTAAATAGCTCTTTTGACCTAGAACAGTCACCTCCTAACTCCCTGCAAGCGCCATTTCAGTGGTAATACTGCATAAAGAAGTCACAGGAAATGAGTTTAAAATTGCAGCTTTGATGAATTATCTACCAATGATTTACAAATTTTGTTCACAGCTTAATATAATTGCATTTGTTGGAAAATTACTTCTCTGCATCTCGCACTGAAGATTTAGTGGTTTTGAGAGGTACTGCAATTATCTAGCAATCAAAAATTAATTTAAAATCACAATATTTAAAACTGCTCCTTCTGTTTATGTTTTTACTGTAGACTCACACCTCGSGAATTCAACTCTTACGGAGCTCGAAGAGGAAATGATGCTGTGATGACGCGAGGTACCTTTGCAAATATCAAGCTTCTGAATAAATTCATAGGAAAACCRGCTCCTAAAACAATCCACTTTCCATCGGGACAAACGGTAAAAATGTATTTACTGTGGCTGCTCCAAAGCTGCAATATGTATTTTGAATTTGCTCAAACTATTTTTGCTTTGTTATTCCACAGCTAGATGTGTTTGAAGCAGCAGAGCTGTACCAGAAAGAAGGCATCCCTGTAATTATTTTAGCAGGGAAGAAGTATGGACTKGGTAGCTCAAGAGACTGGGCTGCAAAAGGACCTTTTTTACTGGTACTGCTAGTGCTTTTTTTCCCATCTTCGTGAAAAAATTTAAATATGTCTAGTAACTGTCCTCTACTTTGAGTAGAATAGCATGTTGTTAAAAAATGTGCCTGTACTTTCTTTGCTAGAATCTTCATAAAGTGAATGAGTGGTGGGCAGGATAAAAATGAATTTTAGAAATGTGTAACTTTGACTCAAACAGGATTTCAGGTCTTTGAAACGAATCGGATACTTGTTGCTGGTATCTCTTTAGCCTCGGTATAGTGTTGAGCATCTAGCCATTGGAAACTCTATCCAGATTCCACTGCTGTTGAAAATTCATTCCGAGCCAGCTGATTACTCTTGCACAGTTTGGGAGTTAACAGAATCTACTAGATTCCATTTGGGGTTTTCTGCTTGCTAATTGCATCCATGTCCCTCTGCTTTCTAAACCCTCTTTCATAGTGCATGGTTCTGGTCTGGCTTACCTGCTTTCATTACCTTGTAAACGGTGTTTCCTGCTTTCTAGCACGACTCATACAAAGGGCCTGTCCTGATCTTGAGCTTGGATTGGAGGAGTTTGAGCATAAAACCAAGTATCTGAATCTYTTACATTTCTCCTTTTAAGCATCCTGTACTGACATATGAAAATGACTTGTTTCTGCAGGGTGTCAAAGCCGTTCTAGCTGAAAGCTATGAGAAGGTTCATAGAAGTCAGTTGATTGGAATTGGCATAGCTCCACTTCAGTTTCTTCCTGGGGAAAACCCGACTACTCTGGGTCTCACTGGCAGAGAGCAGTTTTCTATATTGTTCCCTCAAGAGCTGTCACCGGGAATGACTTTGGATATTAAGGTACCTTTGCAATGTATTTCTTGAACTATGATTGTGCTGCCAGTTAAATGCAAATATATATATATATATATATATATAAATAGCCTTTGGAAGGAAACTCAGTTTTGGCTGAAGTTTGCCATGGGTTTTGAAGCTTCCCAGGGAATACACAGACATTTTAGTTAATGTGTCTTTGCACTACACAAGCTTTGTGCAACCTGAAATTCCTCACTGTATTCTGCATGCACGCCCTCCCACCCCCTGTACACATACACTGCATCAGGGTAGGATCGAATCTCGGCTCATTAGGGCTCTGGAAAACAAGAGTGCAGGTGGTTGAGAGGCTTCAGCCTTACATCCTTCGTGAAGGAACCCGTTTACTTTCTGCATACTTTGTGCTTTTCTTAGGAAAATAGTTCTTTCTTTCATCTKCTGGTACGTACATAGCACGCTCCATTGCGTGTGGTCAAATAAGCCTTGGTTCTGTCCCCAGCGGTGGCTTGTTCTGCAGTGGTGGATAAGAGGACTGAATTGGTTTGCCTTGGATGGAGTTATACAGTGGTTTTACTGTTAGCTGGCCATAAAAAACGGAAAGTAAAACTCTTTAACTGGTCTCTTTTTTGCTTTTCTTTTGAAGACAAGCACTGGAAAAGCATTCAGCGCAGTTGCCTTGTTTGAAAATGCCATGGAGCTAACGTTGTTCAAATATGGTGGAAGTCTAAACTTTGTGGCGCGAAGATTCTTATAGTAGCTCCTGACTGTGGGTACCTTGCATAACTGGTAATACTGAAAATGCCTTGTGTGAACCCAGGAATCTGTACTGTGGAACTGCGGACAGTCCTAGTGTGCTCAGAGTTACTTCGTCCATGGATGTAAAAGATTGTGAATCATTGTATCTGCAACAAGATCCTTCCTGATTTTAAATAATATTCTAATGGTGCTATTAAACATTGCTAAAATCAACATGTGTGTTGTGGCAGAGAGCTGTAAGTATGGAGGGGGGGTGTTTTATCAGACCGTTTTGTAAATAAACTATGCGAAATCTGAAACTGATTGTGCTGAAGATTATTATGTAAGAAGATTTTTCTGAAGTTGTTTCCACTTAGTTTTTGCACCTGTAAATCTGTGTACTGCTGTTTGTTGGTTTAAAGGTAGCGGAAGGTATGGAATGTGAAAGGCCAAACTAATGGATTTTTAGGGCATCCAGAATTTGAGATTGTCAGTTTTGAATTTAGTGTTCTTTAAATTGTGGGTTGAACGGAAAGGATCCATGTGAGGCCCATAGTGTCCTGTRTCATAGACCATGACTTTCTTACCTTTATTATGCGATTATGTTCCCTTAGGGTACACTGCTCACATCATGAAATACTGTGTGCTAGAAGTATGAAGTTTTCCTGGGCAACATTCCTGAATCTAAAAAACAAAAAAGCAACCTGCAATAATTTGAGTGCAGATTAAGTGTGATCCCCAGCTTCTTGGCAAGCTTCGATTGAAAAGCTCACCTTGACTTCAGGGGTGCAGTTTGTCCTTTATCTTGACATCAGCTTTTGCTTTACTGGTTCTAGCATTGCTACGTGAAGTACTTTGTGTTTTAACCTTCTAAAAATCTTTACACACGCATTTGAACTGTGTTAATTCTTTCGCTTCAAGTATGGCCTATATCTCCTTCACTTGTAAAATGCTCAGTAGCTGAGGTAGCYGTATGGCCTTTTAACACTTTCTAATATGCTGTTATTTACAGCCCCTCTAAAGAACTGACGGGTTCTCCTGTTAGCAGAATTCTGAGCAAATCTCATTCTCATGTCGCTGCAATTGCTCTGAACTCAATTGTCAGCCCACTTGGAAGAAAAAAACACTATTTTCCAGTTAATATTGGTGGAAAATGCACAGTTTTGGGGGAAAAAAACCCACAAAGTTTTACAAGTTGAAACATTTATAGCTCTAATCTGTTCAAGTGATGTTTTACTGTTAGCTTCAGGTCAYGATTTCTGTGCTGCTGTAACTTGAACAGCTTCATTTTAAAATATGGCTTGCAGTTACACAGGGATTAATWTCTTTTGGAGGAGAAAACTGCAGTAACTCAGCTATATATTGGCCAGATTTTTGCTTTAAGACTTTTGCTCTTGATAAGTGTTATCTTAAACACTGGAACTTTCAAGAGGACTCTCTCTTGGCTACATATGCTYAAAGCTTACCCAGACACTAAGCAGTTGATTTGCAAGCTAACAGAGGAATAACCATTCAAATCTTTCAGTATGCTTCTGGCACTTTTAAAAACTAATTATTATAAAGTATTAAWTTGAGGGGACAGTTCAAATGTCACGCAGTTTCTATTTCATTGGCATAACTTTATGGTTTATCTTTATTGYGGGGGAAGGTTTGAAATTCTGTATATTCTGTTGCTATATTTCACTAGTTTTGCTGTGCTTTTTCTTTTAGTTGAGATAAAAACCATTCCAGTGACTCATACTACTGATATGGGGAATAAATGAGTGCATTTTTAATATTGTATGCAACTGAGTTTCTCTTCYGTAGTACACCTTTTGCTTTTTTGTTTTTCAAGAGTTCTTGACGAGCAGATTTTTCTCCTACTTAACGGTGTCTAATGCATCTTTCCAGCTTGAGAATATATTCCTGACAGTCCAAGAAAATGCATGTTCATTATGGGGGAGCAAATAGGCTTTCCTRGTGCTGGCGCGTGATGCTCCCTGCAGAGGATGGACCCGAGTACTGCTCCTTGGCCATCTAAAGCTTGCGCACCCGCTCGTGCTCAAGTGGGACGCCCAGCCGCTCGCGCAGGAGGAGAYGGTGATGCAAGCCATGGCGAGGTAAACCAGTATGGCCAAATCAAGTGCAATTTYGAGGGATGTGACGTTTCCACAACGTCTTGTCGGCACTTAAAGCTAGTCAGCTCTGCTAAGAGGCTCGACAGTGTCCATTGCCACAGTGACTTTGTGCTGCCCTCCTATGCCTTAAAGTCCAAGGAAGAGCTGGAAATGCGGCTGCTGCCCGTGCTGGGCTCCTGCTGTTAGCGGGCTGCCGCCGTCACGCAGCCGTCCCATTCCCAGGATCTTAAAGCATAGGGGGAAATGCTCCGTTCTGAAGAAGTGACTCTGGGATAGATGTATTCAACCTAGGAATTCTCTCCCAGGTTGATTTGGAGAAGGATCTACCCCAATTTTTCTAAATGTTTCCTCTCCTTTCACCCCTCCTTCCCCCACCCACCCCCTCCCAAGCTACAAAGCTTTGGGGTAGTGTTGGTGTTTATAAATTTTACACTTAAGTATAAGGACATGAAAACAATGTATATGACTCATATTTAAGAAACTGCAAATCAATGTCTGCTGTTTAAAGCCAACAAAACAGTGTAAGTTTTAAGTTCCATAAGTATTGTATAGATCTATCCTAAGAGTTCAATTGCTGACAATTGTGCATAAAATGTTACTGATGTTGTAAATTATTTTTAATAAAGAAAATTGTACCACACTTCTTGTATGCCGCTATCTATTTGAACAGACTGCGTGGAATAAGCAATTCTGGATCTTGGACCTTAAATATTGTGGAGCTTGCCTCATTTTTTCCATTAGGAATTGCAAGAGGAAGTTTGGATTGATCCAGCAGAACAGTACCGAGCTGGGAAGAGGGAGGCTGTGGGAGTCTCTAAAATTGTCAGGGACAGGATGGAGCGCGGGGATGTGGCCTCTGGGGTACTCCAGGACATGTCCTCTGGGGTGCCCCATGCTTATCTTTTTCAAACAAAAAATTCTCCAGTGTTTCTCCTTTGCATGCCGATAAAAGGATTCTTGTTTAAGTAATCAGATGTAAATTTGATTTCTCACAGAGCAGTCTTGAAACGTTCTTCCCTTTCTCACCACGCACACAGGTGTTTCCTGGCCTAAAGTGCTCTCTGAAAGCCCAGACYGAAGCGGGGCCCTCGCTGGCGTTGAGCCCGTTACCAGAGCAGACGCTGTGCGGCGGCTCCGTCCCAGGGCACGTCCCCATGCCTGGCCGGCGCGCGCGGGCCGCCAGGGCCCCCGGCATTGCTCTGCAGTGTCCAGGCCCCCGTGCGGCTCGCGGCCCTGCTGCCTGCGCAGGCGCCTCGGCGCGGGGCCGGCCGCAGCGCAGGCCCTCGGCGCGGGAACGCGGCCCSGGAACTCCGCGCGGGCCGGGGGCAGCAGAGGCCCCTCCAGGCGCGGCCGAGGCCCCGGCTCGCGGCAGGACGAAGGTCGGTGCTGCCGGCTGCAGGTCCAAGGTTTACAGCGCGGGCGGCCGGAGCCGGCGCGGGACACGGCGCGGGACGGCGCGGCTCTTAGGTTTAGCAGCGGTGAGCGAGGCAGGACAGCGCGGCTCTTGGGTTTAGCGGCGTTTCGCGATGCGGGAGCRAGGCAGGAAGATCAGGCCCGTTTTAACCTGTGCTGCCCATTGAAATGGTTCTCCTTTTCTTCTTTTGCAGGTTTCAGTCGGGAGGTTTCTRGCTGGGAGTTTGGTAAGTCTCTTCCTTAGCAGATGCCTGTGCTCGCCCGTGTGCCGGGCGGTGCTGCTGTTCACGGCTAGYGAGTAGCACGGTGCTAGCTGCGGAGCCGGTCGCTTCTTGGGCTGCACATCCCTGGAGGGCGCAGTCCGGGGCACCTGGATGCACTTCCATGGCACGGGATGCGGCCACCCARTGTGCCGGCTCTGAACGCACCGTGTTGTTTCCCACGCCGCATCCCCGCAGAGCTCCCCGGTGTCTCTCCTAGGGCAGCCATGTCCTCCGGGAGCRCCTGCCAGGCGCTCACCAAGCCCGCGTTCGGCGAGCAGGAGGCGCGCGAGCTCGTGGCCAGCGTGTTTGGGCTCGAGGTGTCCTGGATCCGGCCTCTGCCCAGCTACGACGACCAGAACTTCCACGTGCGCGTCTCGGGGGAGGCGGCGGGGCCCGCGGGCGCTCCTGAGTACGTGCTCAAGATCACCAACTGGGCGGACAGCGGGCAGCCGGAGCTCATCGAGGCRCAGACGCGGGCCATGATGTTCCTCAGCGCCGAGGGCTTCCCGGCCGCCACGCCGTGCCCCACCAAGGAGGGCGGCATCATGTCGCTGGTGGCCGCAGGTGAGACCGCGTCAACCTGAGCCGCGAGGGCACGCGGCCACCGAGCGGGAGGCTCCTGGCGGCCCCTCGGTGCTCGGCTTCCTCACACGACGTTCCCGAGTCCYGGCAGCGGCAGCCTGGCGCTTTCTCGGGTCTAAGTCTAGAGCCTGACCCACATCCATCTCAGCTTCTAAAACAGAGGAAATAAACCAGGAAGAGAAGAACAAGCCCACGAGACCCGAGGCAGCCCCGCTTGGCAYGAGCACCACGGAGCTGCTGAGGCCCGAGCGCGGCTCCAGGCCGCCCTCGAAGCGTGGGGCAAGCCTGCTGCTGCTGCGGGCAGTTTCCAGCAGATCCTGGGCTGCGGCTGACAGGGAGGGTGCAAATGGCAAAAGGGTCAAGGGTTTTTCCCCGTCTGTTTTTCCACTTAGTTTCTGCTGACTGGTTTTCTTGGTTTATTCATTACTAGTTGTTTTGGCTTATGAATTTACTGGCTGGGCTTGTTATTGCTGTAGCAAAATTGCACAGGAAGAATCTCCAAAACGGGATCCAAAATGTGATTATCTGAAGTAAAAATCCTGCATTTATTTTCATCCRCTGAGGTATTTATATCACATGGCCTGCGTGTCTAGCCATGGGAATCCGAACTTAAAATACCAGAARCCAAACAAGTTGAAAAGAATAAGCATTAATTATGACAATACTTAGAAAATKACTTCAGTGTAATGAATCTGAGGAAACAAGGCTTGACCTGGCCCTGGCCACACGCAAGGGAAAAAGCTCATTGATGAAATCACGTTACAAATTCTTTGACCATGGAATAGCCTAAAATACAGTTCTAACCCATGAATGATACCAGAATAAATTGGTTTAATAGTGCTTAAAGGAAAAGCCTTGTTAACATGGTGCTGTGATGTTCACTGTAGCCCTTGTACAGAAGCTGGGATCCCTGCAGCCCTGCTGTGCACCCACGTCCGTGGCGTGCCCAGGCACTGGGTGGCACCCGGCGCGTGCAGAGGCCACCCAGCGTAAGGGCTTGGAGGGCTCACCGACGTCAGAGGTGCATGTGCCCATGCACCGCTGGTTAATCAAGTCTTGGCATGAAACCTGCTTTGTTAGCTACCTGGGACAACTTCTTTCTTTCTTTTTTCTGCACTGGTATAAACCTTTTCTGCCTCTTGCATTAACTATTACCCAGTAACCCATGCTGAAGTGACTGCCTCTCTCTGCTTTCTAGGTCCTGGGAACAAAAAGTACATGGTGAGACTGCTGACATACCTGCCGGGTGTACCTGTGGCCAAAATCGCTGCGAGCACGCAGATTTTGTATGACATTGGGAAGCTAGCTGCCAGGTTGGACAGAGCCCTCGCTGAGGTGAGTTTCCCTTGCTTCAGCCTCCCGACGTCCGTCCTCCGCTCACTTCCCATGTATTACTCCTCCCTGGGCTTGCTGTGTGATCTGCAAATCCAAGCTGGTGAATGTAGACGTCAGAGTTCAACTCGCTTTACAAGCTCCATGCTGTAACTGTGGAAGCTGTTTGTCACTAGAGCATCTCCTCAAGTAGCRTGACCAGCTGGTGCTTATGGCATGGGCTCTGAAATCTTTATACAATACAATGTGGTACCAAGAAGGGAGGGAAAAGGATTGCTTTTTAAGCAAGCAAAACTCATGTTTCAAGCCTGGTGCACAAGGAGAGTGAACTGTAGGCTGCCCAAATCAGATGTAAAGCTTCTTTGCACAGAACACTATAGAATATTTGCACAGAAACATGTAAAGCACTGCTGTATAATGCAGGCACAAKCAGGCAGGCACAACTGGCTCATGTATCACTTTGACTTCATTTTGAYTTATTCCCTTTCTCCTGCCTGTCAGAACTGTGGCCATTGAGCAGCAGTAGCAGTTGGTTCCCTTTCTATCAGGCCAGCTGTACTGATGAACAGAGACTTGTGACACTGTTTCCAGYCAAGTAATTTTAATGCAAAGTAAGTTCTTCCTTTACTCTGTAATTATACAGGGTTATAGAGCTGATAAATCAGCCAGTAATTAAGTTTGATGCATAAAAGGACTGTTGTATTATTTATTGCCTTTCATTAACCTTTCCTGCTCATGTTCTGGCTACCGGCTTCAGACAATTATGAAATGTGAATTGCCAGCTTTGCTAACCACATTCTTAAATTATAAGAGCATTTTTCAATTGGGAAAGATAATTTACTGCTGCGTTTTAACCACTGTGGTCATGCTCTTATAATGCGATTGGAACGATTTATACGGAGCAGCTAGCATGCCTGCACTATGGCCTGTCGTGGAGAAAGTATGAGATGAGAGAGCAAATTTGGATGGGAAGGGTTCTGTATGCCCTTAACTTAGGAGACCTCGACAGTCACGGCTTGTCATTTTAATGAAATTACCATACTGTTGTTATTGCTAAAATTGTAAAATACCATTGACACCAAAAGTAATTCCTAGCAGAACTACAAATGACCGATCAGAAAAATACAGCCTCTTTTTTCCCCGCCGTCCACCAGTGCCAAGCTTTCTGAGCACAAAACAGTTGCTGCAGCTGCTTGACTGGTTCATTCTCCTTTGGCTTGAGCAGGTCTCATCTTCTGAATGGAGACAAGTTAATGTTTGCGGCTTTATGGGGGCAAGGGTTTGTGAGAATGTTGAGATCTGACTTTTTATTACCTGACACGTGGTATCCCGTTAATATCTTGCTGGAATATCTCCTTTTGCCAGTCAAAAGGGAGTACTGCGATGGTTGCTCACCAGAGTGCTTTCTTCCTAACGAGGCGGTGCTCTCTGCAGCAGCTTAAAATCTGTGGTTTTGATTTAGGGCCTTGCTTGTTCCAACCGTTCAGGCTGCCTGAATGTACAAAAGCAGAGCAAACAGAGCTGATTTGAATCTATTTACTTTCCAGACAAGTAAAATGAGATGCACGTAGCTTAGTGYGTGTGGATCTGTGTGCGCTGCCTGGACATTTGAGATCCTGCGGTAACTTCCAATCRAAAATAGAACTTTTGTCCCAAATGTCTTCAAAGTGCTTCTGTCCTCAGCATTTTTCATGGGCCAGCGGATCCCACAGCTTGACCCCAAAAGCTGCCACYTGTAAATGCCCAGAGGGTGCTCAGGATGGGCCTGCCGGAGCTTCGGGAGCTTTTGGCAGTGCCAGCTGTGTGATCCCGGTGCTGCCAAGGGTGCCCCTCACGCTGCCAAGCCCTCGGGGCTGCTATGGCCATGTCTCATTACAGCAATGTTGTGGGTTACTGCTGATTTGAAACGATTTAAGTGATGAGTATGGGTGTAAATAGTAGTAGTCACTTTAATCAGCTTTCAGATTATTCTTTTACGTGTTGACAGAAAATAAGTGGAAGTCATGGAGCTTTTCCTCAGGAACTTGTTAACAGTTAATGAGGGCTTTGAATCAAGCCCTTTAATCACAGGACTGTGGTATTTTATTTATGCCAAWTTTTCTCTATTTACTTTTTTTCCAAAGAAATTCCATCATCCATCAGTAAAAAGTCTGCATCGAGGGCAATTCATCTGGAACCTGGCAAATGTCCCTCTTCTAGACCAATATGTTTATGCCTTGGGCCAGAACAAATACCGTGAAGTTGTGGAGCAAGTTATTCAGCAGTTTAAAGAGAAAGTAATACCAAAGCTAACCAGTTTTCGAGCCTGTGAGTATTTTATTCTCATTAAAATTATGCTGTACTGAGACACTGATTTATTTTTTACAGGAGATTTTGTCTGTGGGGAAGGCACTATAAGCAAAAATTGTTTCCTTTCTCTACAGCACATACTGCACTGAATTAGCACACTGCAGAACATGCCAGAAAAAATGTACTGTCCAGGACCAGCAGAGCCATGTTCAGTTCTTGATCTTTCTGCTGAGATYGTTTACAATTAAGTTGATAACTTTCATGCTGTTATCTCAGCTTAATAAGAACATATGGAGCATCCTCCTTTTTCATGAAGGCCCAAAATATTTTTTTTTTAATACAACTTGCATTAAAGGTTGGCAATGATTTGGCAATGGAAGGCTCTGCTGTTCTGGGTTTTGAAAACACATAGTGCATTGTAGGTTCCCCTRCAGCAAAATAAGATCTCTTAGCATTAATTAAGGGAAGAGCCAGGAAACTACAGGTCAGCCTCACCTCYATCCCTGGGCAGGGCAGGGATGAACCTCATTAGGTTCAAGAAGGACAAGTGCAGGGTCCTGCACCTGGGCAGGAACAACCCCAGGCACCAGTACAGATTAGGGGCTGACCTGCTGGAAAGCAGCTCCGCAGAGAGGGATTTTAGGAGTCCTGGTTGACAAACTCACAATGAGTCAGCAATGTGCCCTGGTRGCCAAGAAGGCCAGTGGGATCCTGGCCTGCATCAGGAGGAGCATTGCTGGCAGGGYGAGGGWGGTGATCCTGCTCCTCTCCTCAGCTCTGGTGAGGCCACACCTGGAGTACTGGGGGCAGCTCTGGGCTCCCCAGTACAGGAGGGACCGGGAGCTTCTAGAGAGGATCCAGTGCAGAGCAACAAAGACGATGTAGGGACTGGAGTACCTATCATACGAGAAAAGACTAAGCGAGCGGGGCCTGTTTAGCCTGGAGAAGATTGAGAGGAGATCTGGTCAATATGTATAAGCAGCTGAGGGGAGAATGTGGGGGGGCAAACTCTTCTCGGTGGTGGCCAGCAATAGGACAAGGTGTAAGAGGTGCAAATTGGAACCCAGGCAGTTCCATCTCCATGTGAGGAAGAACTTCCTCACTGGGAGGGTGACAGAGCCCTGGAACAGGCTGCCCAGAGAAGCTGTGCAGAAGCTGCTGGAGCAGGGGGYTGGACTAGATGATCTCTAGAGGTCCCTTCCAGCCTCAACYATCCTGTGATTCTGTAATKTTATCCACCCCATCACTAGTCATTGTTCATGAGGTTCCTAGGAAGCAGTATGGCCATGAAAGACAGCAGCAGTTACAGCAACCCTGCCAGGCTTGCTGCTGGAGGGAGACTGGTATGATTTTGCAGTCCACTGTTAATCTGAGCTTCTAGGCTCAAATTTCAATGCYACTTTGCTGAGAAATGRAAAAAAAAAAWAAWTTARAAGWTAGATTCTGCTGTTCGATTATTGTCCAATACCATTTTGTTTTCTCCTGCACTTAGGTATCAATCACGGAGACCTTAACGACCACAACATTTTAGTAGACTCCAGCCCTGCTTCCCCAGAGGCTCCTCGGTACASAGTGTCCGGCATCCTGGATTTCAGTGACATGAGCTACGGGTACTACGTGTTTGAAGTGGCCATCGCCATCATGTACATGATGGTGGAGAGCGCGGATCCGCTGCGCGTCGGGGGGCACGTGCTGGCGGGCTTCGAGAGCGTCCTGCCCCTCACGGCGCAGGAGAGGGCTGCTCTCTTCCTCCTGGTGAGCGGCAGGTTCTCCCAGTCGCTGGTCATAGCGGCGCACACAGCCCTGCTGTACCCAGAGAACCGGGAGTACCTCATGATCACGGCCAAGAGCGGATGGAAACACTTGATGAATATGTTCGAGGTGGGCCAGGAGGCCGTGGAGCAGCTGTGGTTTGAGACCGCGCGAGCCTACGGCGAGCACGGCGCTGCGGAGTAGCRGGGCCGCGGCCCGCCGGCGCCTCCCTTTACCCTCTATTAAACACCGCGCTCGTGTCCGTGCTGCGAGGTGCTTCCGTGCTGGGCCGCAGGCCGGCCATGACGCAGCACGCCCCAACATGGCGCCGTCCTTGCCCGCCACCCTCGGGGCGGCCGTTGGGAAGGCCCCGCCCCTGCGCCGCGCGGCGGCCGTTGGCGGCGGTTGGCGCAGCCGTTGGCGCCGCCCCCGCGGCGCGCGCACAGCC
>PTEX01000176.1:556564-656582 GCA_003342815.1 Eudromia elegans
GGCGGCCGCGGCGCTTTGTTCGGGCGGGCGGGCGCGGCGCTGCGGGGCCGCGTGGCGCGCTCCGAGCGGCGGATGGCGGCGGTTAACGCTCTGTCGCTTTTTGCAGTCTCGAAGATATGACTCCAGAACTACCATATTTTCTCCGGAAGGTATATTTAACCCCAGCCGTGCGGATCCTCTGAGTGCGCTGGCCTGCCGCCCCTCCTTCCCCGCCATGAGCAATAAGACGTTTATAGGAAGGATGGCTGTTCAAACCGTGTTTYGCTCCCTTTGAAAACGGGATACATTTTATAAACCCCATTTAGTTGCTAGGCGTAGCACTGTGTCCTGGATGGGAGCCAAGACTCAATTTGGGCATTTTCGAATTAGTTTGTGCTAGGTCACGCAATGCCGAGGTGCCGCAGTAGTGACTATACACATATACCCTGATCACATCTCCTCCCTTTTTTATATCTTTCCYATCCGTCTTCTGAGTATGGAGGGATGTTAATGCTTTTTGTGCTCACTCTAGAAAATCTYTGCCATCCTGGCAGGACAATTGCATTATCACATTATCCTGGTTATTCATACATGTACATGAGTGCTTCCAGACCATTCTTTCCTGTTTCATCGGTGCATATGGACGCAAAAAATACACATTTTTCTTTTAYCAGTAGTGGTCAGAGGTACGAATGAGCTGAAGAATAGCATGAAACTTGTGTAGGGTACACACTTATTTAGTGCTTCTTAGAAGGTAGGTGGASTAATCATTTTTTCTCTTAAATACTGATTAGTATTCYATTTAGTAGCATATTTTATGGTATRAAAAATGGTGGTGCTTCAAGAATTTGTTTATATGAAGATAAAGGGAGGAACAGTATTCGTTTGTTGTTATGGACCCTGAGTAATGGTGCTCTTGGAGCAGAATAGGAATTACTGCTTATTTGCATTATCCCCTTATAAGGGTTGAGCACGCACAAACTACTGTCTTTATTGACAGTTCATCTTTTTCTAATCTACTGGAGCAGTTTTGCAAGTTATGAGGTTAAATATTGTCCTCTATAGAGGGAAGGCTTTTCTTTCCACATCGATGGCACCCTCTATTATGTCAAAACTGAAGGTTTTTTTTTCCCCAGTACTTTTCTCCTTTTCAAGGAGTTAATTCACTAACAGCCAGTGGCAGACTGAATAACTAATCCTGGGTTGTACATTTGGCCTCTGTCAAGCTCTTACTAGTTTAACTCTGTATGATCAGTCCTTTTTAGCCTTATGTGGTTGATTATTGCTAATTGAAACCCTCTCCTAGGTCGCTTGTATCAGGTTGAATATGCCATGGAAGCAATTGGACATGCAGGGACTTGCTTGGGAATTCTAGCAAATGATGGTGTTTTGCTGGCAGCAGAGAGACGCAACATTCACAAACTTCTCGATGAAGTCTTTTTCTCAGAGAAAATATACAAACTCAACGAGTAAGTTAAAATGATGTGTGAGGTCTGCTGATGTTRTCAGTAATAAAACATACAATACTACAATGCTGGAATAATAACAGCATTTTAAATGCTTAGCTCTTATTTTATTATTTGTTTTTTACAAGCATGGTTATTTGTCGTTCTTCATTTTAATGAATCTCCCCCTAAAACAGAATAATCAGTTTAAAAAAAAATAATAATTTSGGCTGTGTTATTGCATCACTAGTAACTTCGAATTTTGCAAAATACCATGGAAAGGGAACTGAAAGACACACAATAAACTCTGTGTGATCTGCTATGTTGCAGTGAAGGTCCCTCACACACTGTGTGGCTTCTTTAATAATGGAATGTGCTTTGTGTGTGCTAGGTGGCCTCCCAGTAGGTCCTTTGTGTAGCTAATGGCTTCTGTGACGATACTCGGGATCTCATTAGTGTCTAGAACTCAGTTGTCTGAGGCACTATCCCTCTCAGTAACTAACATATTGACCCAATCACTTTTTTGTGTCCGGACTCTTACAAAATGGTTATATGTTCGTGGTGTAACCTAGAGGTGAGTGCTTCTGAATCTGTTTTAKCTGTGTAGTTCTGATGTGAAAAACCCAACAGTAACTGTTCTGCTTAAAAGCACTATGTGAATACATGGTTCTTCTTCAGAGATCAGTAGAGCCCATTTAAACTGTGTGCTTATACTGCAGGGATATGGCCTGCAGCGTCGCTGGGATAACTTCAGACGCCAATGTTCTGACAAATGAACTGAGACTCATTGCGCAGAGGTAGGTTTGCTGATGAACATATTGTTTTACTTGCCTGAGAGGTCAGATTTCTCTGTGTTAATTCGAAATGAGTATGCACTCACTAGAATTCAGTTATTTGAAATAAGTCAGCTAGATTGAAGAAATTTGAACTTAGGAACTTCTTACACTTTTCTCACAACACAATTCTTGCAGTATTGTGCATAATGAGATTAAG
The DNA here is from genome assembly GCA_003342815.1 of Eudromia elegans. NCBI lineage: Eukaryota > Metazoa > Chordata > Aves > Tinamiformes > Tinamidae > Eudromia > Eudromia elegans. The sequence goes on from PTEX01000176.1 coordinate 558,982, forward strand.
GCTCTATACCAATCTTATGGTGAAAAGAGTATAAAATACTGGGGAAAAAAATAAGGCAAATGAATTTAGAGGATATTTGAAGAAAATGGAAAGCAGGAAATAATGATACATCCGCATTTTACACTGCTAAATTTTACACTGTCTAGGTGGCCACAGTTTACTACTTAGTTTCCATGTGTTTTGATTAATCTAGTAGCATTATTTTCCTTTGTGCGTATATYGACTATCATAAGTAACTTAATCTGGTTTTTGTCAATTTGGAGCCTTGCATACAAGCTTTATGCTGTTAAAAATTTGGTGTAGTTACTGCTAATATGTCGAAACCTAGTAGAAGTTGTTATAAAGAAACACTTTCACAATGGAAACCTGCTTATTATAGAATTAGGTCCTTGACCTTCCTGTTTCATTGCAATGAAGCTGTTAAGGTGCTCCTATAAAGAGGAGCATTTCTAAAACAAAATATCTAACTGCCCTATGGAATATAAGGCCACGGAGTCATTTTTTGTATGTTTTCCTTTTCTATGTTTCAGAGCATGCTTGAGTGTGTAYAGGGTGGTCCATTACTCTTACAAACTTACAGCTGTCTTGTCACTTTGTGAGTTTAAAGTTACAAGCAGCTGTTCTGAACTGTTTCTTAATGTTCAAAGACACTTCCTTTTGTCTCTCCCAGTTGGCTACTGCCTGTCTCACTGTTACAATAGTGAGACTCGGAGACCCTGAATGTTACTGCTTTCTAAGCAAAACGTTRCTTTTAAGCAGAAGGGTCTTTCAAGTTGTTCTGTGTCTTATTTTGGTTATAATATTCACCGGCTGTTTTTGCACATTTCTATTTGTGGACTATACTAAAATAAGAATTTGCATCTGATTTCTTATATTTATAAGTGAGGTGATAAGAATGAGGACTTACGTGCAGACTTACGTGTTTCAGCAAGTTGCTGTAGCCGGTAGGCCGAGCTACTGCTAGACTCCTCTCTTGAAGTAAAAGTACAGCTTTTTGGAAGACACACGCTTGAGCTGCCAGTATACTGTGATTCTGCTAAGCAGTTTATATCAGCTTTTCCTTCTGGAATCCACATTTTAATTCTAAAAAAAAAAAAAAAATTGAGTAGAGCTATTATTGGTATGATGTATGTTGTTTAGTGGAATTAGTCAGTGAAAGAAGTTATGGAGACTGATTTCTTTTCCACACCAGGTACCTGTTACAGTACCAAGAGCCTATTCCTTGCGAACAACTGGTAACAGCACTGTGCGATATCAAGCAGGCTTACACACAGTTTGGAGGTAATGAAGTGCAGTGAAACACTGCTTTTAAATGTCTACAGTAGTATTCTGTTGTAGAATTTGTAACATTTGAGTAACAAAATAAATAAAAAAAGACAGACAATATAAGTGATGAGGACCCAGTGATGGTTAGTTATAGCCTTCTGTTTTGCTAGTGAAATTGATGGTTTTCAGTCATGGAGAAATTGATGGCTGAGAGTCAGGCCAGTGGCACAGACTGCTCTACTAAGGGAATGCCAAAGACTGGCCAACAATATGGTCTATGAAGTCTAAAAATTTGGGGATGCTCCATCATAGTAGCAAAATGAATCACAAATAGGACTTCCTAGTATGAGTGTGCCAATAACACTTAAAAAAAAAAAAAAACTTCTCTGGATCTAGCACCATGTTAGGAAATGGTAAGAGCATTCCTTAATTGTACTTCCTGACAGAATGGGCCTTTTGATATTTTATATACCTATAGTGTGAAAGAATGACCTTTTAATGTACCTGGCTTTTGAAGCTGTCAAGTTATATACATTAAAAAGTTACATACTTTAAGTTTTGAATTAAAATCCTGAGATAAGACCTATTTATAGAGTTAGAAATTAGCTACTATTAATGTTAAATGAAATAACCTCTGCTAGACTTTTTTTTTTCCTCTGATGGCTTAGTAAAACACTTAGAAGTGCTTACAGTAGCACTTATCTCAAGTAACAGAAGTGCAGAATTATTAAATCCTAGTTCACAGGAAAGGATTTGAAACAGAAAATCAAAGAAAATAATTGTCACTCATGACCAATCTTGTTACTAAATTTGGATTGCTAATAGTACTCTTTTCACCAGGAAAACGTCCTTTTGGTGTTTCTCTGCTGTACATTGGCTGGGATAAGCATTATGGATTTCAGCTGTATCAAAGTGATCCTAGTGGAAATTATGGAGGATGGAAAGCTACATGCATTGGGAATAATAGTGCTGTAAGTTCTGTTCTTTCCTCTCAAAAAATATAACAAAAATACTTGAAAAAAAGAGTGAAAATTGAACTCTGCTAACGGAGCTCAATTATTGATTCATGGATGATCTTTAGCCATATTGGCATTACTCATCTTACTGGCTTTGATATTATCTGACAGAAAAGCAACTTACAGGTTGGTTGCACGAAGATATCATTTTAATTTTCTGTGACATTTATAGGCAGCTGTGTCAATGCTAAAGCAAGACTACAAAGAAGGGGAAATGACCTTAAAGACTGCACTTGCATTAGCCATTAAGGTTCTAAACAAAACCATGGATGTTAGCAAGCTCTCTGCAGAGAAAGGTAAGCATTTCATCAGTGTGATAGGAGGTAATGTCCTTGGTATAAAAAAGAAAATGCACTGAATGCATATGCACTGCATGTGGCTTACAGGTTTTGTGTGGTTGCCTCTGCTCCTCCCCCAGTGGCAGATAGTGCTGGCATGTTTGTAGAAAAATGATACGTAGAAATCAGCAATTACTGGAGTGGTTTTTGAAGATGCAGCAGCTCAGCCTTAACCTTGCAAATAAGCATACCTCGCAGAAGATGATCCACCTTGGTCAGCTGCAGAGRCTAGAGTACAGCTTAGGGATCACTGTAGACCACGTTGATGTGGTAGCAGAAATGGCCAGGTGGCTGTTAAAGAATCATCTGGAGAGGTAGTAATGTGCTGCTTGTGCATGCTGCTGCAGAAGAGAACTGCTGCCGCCTGCCTCACCAGGCAAGCTTTTTTATTTAAGCGGAGTCAGGACCAGAGCCTTCTGCTTCATTGTCAGTTGTAACAGCAAATCTTGCCCTTCTGATGATCGTTCCATCAAAAGGAAAAAACATAATGCTGCTGTGTGTTCCATATATTTCAGTTGAGATTGCAACACTGACAAGAGAAAATGGAAAGACGGTAATAAGGGTTCTGAAGCAAAAGGAGGTGGAGCAGTTGATAAAACAACATGAGGAGGAAGAAGCAAAAGCTGAACGTGAAAAGAAGGAAAAGGAACAAAAGGAGAAGGATAAATAGCACATGAAATCAGGTGTTCTGTAGATAGCATAGGACCTGCTTCAGTAAAAGATAATCYGGATTTCTGTTTCATAAAAGCCTACAAATATGCCATGGAGGACCAAGAATACTCTTGATGAGCCAGGTCCTTAATTATCATTCAGATAATTAGTTTACCACTCCTTACACTGAAAAATAATTGCTTTAATTCTTGAACGCTTTCTTTTGTCTCTATTTTTTATTATGGAATAAAATTAAGAAGAAGAGTAATGGGTGTCTTTATTTCCTGAGTAATACCTGGGTATGTACAACTTTGAAAGATTTACTTGCTTTCAGGTATTAAAACAAGCTTGCTTTCAGGTATTAAACTATATGCTAGTTGGTAAAGAAGAAATACGGTGTTAAAATTGTTAGAATTTTATGTGTATGTGTCACTTTCCTTTTAAAGTAGTGAAAAGGGCTCTTAAGTTCTGAAAAGCATTTGTGAGGCATTTTCACAAATGCAGAATTGAAGTGTGCTGGCATGCCTAGTTTAATTTTGGCCAGTTTTGTTCTTTAACAGGCTATGTCAAGCTGGTGTTCTTAAAAGCAGTAGTGTTTTGAACATGCCCTGTAGCAGACATGTTCAGTTTATCATAGGCTATCACGAGTGTATGTGTTTTGTAAGAAATTAGTCATATCACAGTAGTAATTGTCACACAAGTTAGAAAGACATTTTACAAAGGCCACATGAAAATGTTAAGCTATCTATACAGTACACTTTGCTAACATACAAAAAGTTAAATTAAATGTTTTGGCATGTTTTTAGGCCATGTTGACTATTTTGCATTTTATCCTGAAAGGAAAAGGAGTATTTTATATTCTTTAGTTTAATGTTGATGGTATTTCCCTAAAGAATTTAATTCCCTTTTCTAAACTGTTGTCTGTCAGAGAACTAACCAGCCAGTTGATGTCTTGGGAAATCATAGTATTTTTACATGAACTAGAAATTTGAATATATTTTTTTTTTGTGCCATTTGTCCCTATCCCTCTGCTGAATGCAAAATAATTCAAAATAAGACTTTAAGATGAAATAAAAYCTCTTCTAGTTCTAAGGGAAATGGATCTGGACTTAGTAAAAGTGATATAAAAAAGTTACTGAAACTTGCTCCCCTTGAGTTACCAAAAGCAGATTGAAAATCTAACCTCAGTGACAGATTAAGTGAGAGGCTTTTCCTGCTCAACTTCAAACTATGGCAATTGTGACACAGTCCTTGTGACTGAATGTGATTGTATTCTAGGGATGTCTTTTTTTCTTTTCCCCTCCAAAAGAAATTATGTTTAAAGGATTTAATGTGACCACTTAAAGAATCTGAATAAATGCATACTTGTGTTATATTCTAATCTGCCCCAGACACCTTTTTCCTGATGCAAGCTACTTTGCCCAAATGGCCAGGAATTGCCCTTAGTCTCAACAGACCCTATTTTTGATCTCCCTGCTACACGATTCGTTGTTGAGAAGAATCTGAGCTGAGGTGTCTGCTGCAGCCTGCGTGGGCAGGGCACCACCCTCTGTAGAGAGGTCTGCGGTGACCTGGGTCCTGTGCAGGCTGCAGCAGCTCCTTGTTGATCGTGTAGGTCTCAGTGCAGGACAACTGCTTCTGTCCCCGTCCTGTGCTTAGACTGTACACAGCCCATTTTGTAGTTGATACGAGCTAGACTAAATTTTATTTGCGCCTTTTGCAAAGATAGATCCTTATTTCCAAATAGTAAAATAGGAGAGAGATTTAATGTAACAAGGCCTGAATAATTGCAGCCCTGTGGTGGACATTCAGCGCGCAAGTTTTAATTTCCATTATAAAGGGTTGTTGAATACCTCAAGCTGTTTTTATATGCATATTTTTTATAAAGTGCTCCATTTCCTTTTGTTCTTTGATACTACGAATGCAATATTTCAGCACCCTTGTCAATTTCTAGATCATTCATGATGGTTGTTATGTAAAGTGCTTAGAATATGTCCTAAAAGCAGTAATGCCAAAACSATCTTTTTTAACTTTGTCAGAGATGACTTAAAATGTGGTAAACTCCAGCAATGCTTTGTATACATGTCTTCTGGCAATCCATTAGAACAGTTAAATCTGGGTTCATCAATGTRCATAAATCACACAAGGCAATCTGTTTAGTGTATTAGTAGAAGTATTATTAGATAGTTTAGGATATGTATTTACTATTTTTTTAGTGATTCTGTTTCTAACAATTAAAGAGGGGAAAGCAAATACATTTTTGTTTTGTTTTAAGAGTTACCAATAGTATTTCTTTGCCAAATACTGCATCATTTGCTGGTAAAGGAGAGCCTCGCAGCTACTGTAATAATTAATCTGGGAATGATTTAAATATCTTTTTAATCTGTATTCTGTTATGTATGGAAACATAGTGAAAAGGTGTGTAGTTACACTACATTTTAAAACATTTTTATGTAAAGGTTTTATTTGCAGAAAATAAGAATATTGTGAAATATTTTAAGAGCATAATCTCTGAACAATAATTCAGTTTAATTCAAAAAGTGCTGACTCCAGAGTGCCATTACTAGCTTACTGTGAGAAGAGTCTCACTACTGCCTTGGAATAGACAAGTAACTGTAACATTTCCAATATGCTGTACAGTAGTTGGCACTCACATCTAAGATGTACAGTAATGTTCTAAACTAGATTTAATTTTTGATTCTTGGCTGTATTTGAATCTAGGACAGTAAACAGATGCTGGAGATCTTTTATTGACTAGAATCTTCTGGGGATATCCTTACACTAATTGAAGTTTCTTACCTGTTTTTCCTAGAAATAGAGCAGTGTTTGACTGCATAGACCTATTGTGTAGTTTCTAGCTTTGTGTAAAAAAAATACAAAAAGAAAAAAGAAAAAAAAAAAAAAAAAAACACCATACTGCCTGTGCCTTTTCTGGGAGTAACTTGGGGATATGTCGTAAGAACAGAAAAATGATTTTGGCGATATGTTTGAGTTGTCTTTGCTAATCAAAATGATCTTCCTATCCTTTGTATGTTTATTTTTGGTGTATGTAGTGGGAAGAGTTTATATTATGTTACATAGTATTTCAACTATTTAGCTGTTGCTGTGGTTTAAATGTTATTTTAACACCCGAACTTCATGTGGTGCTGTGGAAGGTGATATTTTTTTTTCTTTTTAAAATTAGATAACAGTATTTACTTGAAACTGCTTGCATAATAAGTTGTTAGTAAATTTAAAGACTGGATAGTTTATATCTCATTTGAGTGCATGATAGAACTTGTTAGGACAAGTATTCACAGATAAATTGTCCTAATAAACTGTAATGTATTTTGTTATTCTAAGTAGTTTAAGAGATATAATGAAACTAATGCTTCTCCAGTAATACCTGTGTTGTCTCTTGCATCTGTCATTGTTATAAGTCAGCTTGTTCTCTAGATGATTATACTCTGTTCAAATAAAGTCAAATTAACTTCTAAGGCTACTTCATATATGACTTATTGTATTGTGCACTGAAAGACAAAAGATTCCTTTAGATGCACTTCTTGGTTCACCCAAATAGTTTTCCTTGGCATGAAGATGTAAAAGCATGCAAGTTAAGATGATAAACCAAGGAGTTGTGTGTGTTAAATCTCAGACTTCTGTTTTGTTCTGGATTCCCAATGTAATTACTTACTCTTTCTGTTATCAATCTTGAAATAGGGACAATAGTCCTCTTTCACTGTGCTGTGCAAATAAATAAAGTAATGATTACAAAGTGATCAAATGCAATGGTTTTAGAGACCACAGAAGTACATGATACACAGATGATATACAACCCTAAATCCAAAGAATTAATGTACTCATAACTTAAAMGATGCTATAGATTCTGACAAGACTCTCCTGATTTTTTTTTAAATTTTGCGTGTGCTTTAAATCTTTATTAATGTTCTCCATAATTTTTTTGTAGTAAAAGATATCCTTCTCCTCTTAAACTTTTACCGGCAGTTATTTCATTACAACATGAAAGATGCTAAAATAACTTCTGGAGAGAGAGGGAGAATAAAAAAACCCTCCCATTCAGTGGCGATGTAGCTCTGGGCTTTAATCAAGCCATGGTTATATGGCTCTGGGCTTTAATCAAGACATGGTTATATGGCTCTGGGCTTTAATCAAGACATGGTTATATGGCTCTGGGCTTTAATCAAGAGAGAAGGCAGTTTGGTAGAAATTTTTCAAAGCAATTCTGCTTTTACAAATAGAACCGACCAGCCTCCTATCTTTGTCTGTGACAATGGGGTAGTTGGCTCTCCTGTTCAAGTACTTTCCATAGTAAAAGCTGCTCTCAGGCCCTTAATGGGAGGTTCACGGATGATGCTTCAGTGAGGGCTTCTGATGCCAACTTCAGAGAAAGGCCCATGGAAAGATAACAGAAAATCCTCTTGTAATTGTTTAGGATTTCACTCACTGTAACGTACTAAGTTTAGCAGGCTCCTGTTAACATTCTGCTCCACGTTCAAAGCAGCAGGAATGATGGTTTCTTGGTTTTCTGTAATGGTAACAATAAAAAAACCATAATTAACGTGTGCCAGATGACACTAAACAAAATACTCCACGACTGTGGAAGCTTGATTAAAAACGCTGCCTGAGGATCCTGTGGCCACTCAAACTACCCTCTTCCCTTGTCTCACAAAGGACTTTTTCAAAGCACGTTTTGGGCTAAAATACGTTGGTTTAGAGCCCCCTCCTGGGAGCAGCCGCTGCCCACGCCGTCGTGTAGCCTCCGTACGGCCACAGGAGGATGGGGCGGTAGGGAAAACGGAGGGCCGGAAAGGAAAAGCTTAAGTGCTCCTGACACCACTAGTTTCATTGATGGATACAAACAGATGCATTATTTTTCTAGTCTACGAAGGGCCTGATATCAAACAGTTTTGATAGTTGATGAAATGCATCATGAATTGCTAGTTTGCATAAATTTAATTTTAGGAAAGTGCAAAATTGCTAACCATGATCTGARCTAAAGGAGGTGATTTTTTTGCCCGGGGAATCTGGTATCTAGCAATTCTCATGTAGTACCTGACGACCCCCCTGTAAAGCCATTTAACCGTCCTGCCGCTCTTATTCTCCCTGTAAGCGTGGAAGCATTCCCAACCACTGTCCTAAATGTAAAACCATGCACTGCTTCAGGGCAGCTGCTCCTATTGTGCGTGGCAACCCGCTCATTTACACACGGCTGGTTTAGGAAAAAGGACTAATTACCTTTCACGCCTGGAGYTGGAGTCTCAAAGTTTCCTCCCTAAAACATACTTGAGAGAGAAAAAAAAAAAAAAGGAAACTTTGGCAGTGATCATTCGTTTTATACATTTTATATATTAGAGATATGTTTATATATATATATAAGAGAGAAATTTGTAAACATGCTAGGTCTTTCAAGCTTGCCTTTAGCCTCATTTCCATGGCGAGTTCCCATTCTTTGGAAGCTGGGAACTAAACGGCGGAGGGGGCCGGTGAAGGGGAGGGAGGTGCGGGGCTGCTCGCTGCACGTGCTCGGCTGGGACCCCCCCTGGCCGCTGCGCCGCCTCAGCCTCGCGGCGGCACCTCAGGGCGGGCAGCGCCCCGCCCCCTTCTAACGGCTCTAACGGCTCCAACGGCTCCCGCCCCCCGGCCCCGCGGGGTGTGGCCAGCGCTTCGCGGCGGCGGCGCCCAGCTCGGCGCCCCGTCCTGCGCCGCTCCCTGCGCTCCGGCCATGGCGGCGCCGCCGCCGCGCTGCGGCCGCCCCCTGCTCCTCCTCGCCTGCCTCTTCGCGCCCTTCCTCGGCGAGCGCGGTCCCGCCGCGGGCAGCGCGCCTCGCGCCGGTGAGTAGCGGCGGCGCCGTGACCCCCTGCCCCGGCCCGGCGCTCGCGGCAGGTGGCGGCCCCGGAGCGAGGCGCGAGGGGAGCTCGTGAGGGCTCCTGTGAGGAGCCGCCCGGGCGAGAGCGGCCGCGGAGTCTCCCCCTTGCGTTTTGCCCAAGCGGAACGGAACTGACAGGGGGCCGCGATTAAACCCGCTCCCCTAGGCAGCCTCCTCCTTGGAAGGCGTCAGAAAAAGTCCCCGCCGAACTCGGCCTTTCCGGGAGCGCAGCAGCCGTGGCCGCTGCGCAAGGTGCTGCGCGGCCGGGGCACTTGGCAGGCAGTGAGTGAAACGCCCGAGCTCGGAGTTGTGTCTCCGTTGCCCTAGGCGAGCTGCCTGCGGCGCTGCTGCTGTGGGACGGGCTGTGCGCTCGCGCTGAGCCAGGTAAGGCTACAGAACGCGTGTTAAAAGTCTGCCTATAACGGCACCCTCCTTAGTCTGGCTGGGCTTTACCTAAATTTTGAAGCGTCAGTCCCCTAATTCGATCAGGATGTAACTTTTGAAGGCAAGGGATATGAAATAGTACACGGAACTAAAATGCTGATAAYGTTACGCGGAGATTAAAGGAGCAAAGTCGATGCTCCTTCAAAGAGCTCTTCGTAAATCATTCTCCCTGAGCGCTGCTTTTACATAACGTCAGGCTGCGCTCCCGGGAGTTCCGCAAAACGTCTTCCAGTTGTAACAGTGCGGCGTTTATTCAAAGGAAATTCAGAGGAAAATCGTCTCTCTGGAGTTTCAGCGCCAAGTCTACAATCAGTGAGCATTAAAATAGTGTAAAGCAAGAGGAAAATTGATTTGACGCTCTATTTTTAATTCAGCCTATCAAAACTCCTCTGTTATTGCAAGGTATTATTTAAGAAATTACTCTTGGCCTTAGCGTTTGGAATAATGTCTTTYCCCGCATTTGGAATAATGTCTTTCACCGTGGCGAGGGAAAATACTGTGTGAAATTGTTGTACGTGTATTATATAGCATATATTGCAGTGTATGGAGTTATTAACAGKCTATGTGATCCAAATTTTGTCTTCAGGGATGAGCCACTTGGTTATGCCTTCAGTAAGAGTCATTGATATGTGTTTGTGTGTGTATGTGTGTGTATATATGTATATAATTATTCTTTCCCAATGTATTTATTCTAAAACAAAACATCCTTTTTGTTCTAAAATCAAAAAGTATAGAATTATAATTATAGTTAACCCTATAGAATATAGGGTTAACTATAATTATAGAATATAGGGTTAACTGTAATAGTAACCTGAATTGGAATTTTTCTATATTTTTCTTCTGTAGGGACACCTCTGTGTGTGTGTCACAGTAATTTTTTTAAAGGATGTGACCTTGTTTTTATGATTGTATAGAAGTGTTTGAAAACRAACTTGCCTTTTGCCTTAGTTAATAGCCTGGTGCTGAACTAATCATTTATCCTGGGTAGTTCTGGTTTTATAAGGCAAAATTGAATCTATTTTAAGTCAGTATTTAAGTTTAATCCGTACTGTGTATCTTAAACCAAGAGGTGGGATTGGGATGTATGAACTCCACCAAGAGAAACTGCGTATTTTAGAATTACTCAAACAAAATTRTGTAATTAGGAAAGATCAGCTGCTTGTGATTTTTGTCTAAAATGTTTGTTGCTTTCCTTGGAGACTTTTAGGGGGAAAAAATGAGCATTGATTTGCGGAGGAATCATTTCCAGCCGGATCCCGCCTGAGTTTGTTGCGACGGCACCTGCTGTAAATCCCCGCTCCGCTCGCGCCTCCGGCAGGCGCCTGGTGGCGTCGGCCCGCGCGCAGCGGGTGCTGGAGTGCGGGCGCAGGGGACCCAGGGTGCGCTGGCAGCTGGTCAAAAGCCCCAYGGCTTCCTGGCATAAATGTTCTCCCAAACTGGCAACCCAACCCGTCTTTACTTCCATGGGGCCTCTAAAGACCATCCATGTAAATAAGCAGGGCTGCTTCGCAGATTGTTCCTTCTGCCCCGTGCAGTGTCCACACTTCCTATGTGCATCGCTCCTGCTGCTTGCACTCGGCATTCCCCGSTGCTGCCCTCGTGGTCCATCTTCTGTGCTTGCTGATGGGGAGAACTATGCAAGTCCTGTCCTGTAATTGGGGGAAAAGTGGTCTAAAGAGAGGTGATTAAAGCCTGGATGTGTTGAAGGCAGAAGGAAACTCCCACTGACATCAGAGAGGCCGTAGTGTGTGCGAGGAGGCTCTGTCCATGCTTTCAGGTAACCTGGCTGGAGGTAGTTTTTAGCTCCTGCTAGCTGTCGAACAAAGAAAGGGATCAGTGTGTCCACTGAAAACTGAGTGGAAAACGTTAGCGTGAGGGATCTTGTCAGGAAAGGCTSTTACAGATCTGCAGCACGGCACGGCCGTGCTGTGGGCAGCTGTTAATCAGGAGAGCCTTGCTGACCRTGGCATCGCTGTCAGATTTATGAAGCTGTACGTTAAGGATGCTGATGCATCACTCGTATTTACAATAAAATCCTTCGTGTAGTTGCTCAGAAAGGAATGACTTCTGCTCAGACGAGCTCTTAATCTAAAGACTGAARAGGGAAATGCGATTCTGCAGTTGTTCATATCTACAACTTAATTAGTTGCAAACTCTGTGACAGCATAGTCCGTTGATTGGATGAGGAGCAATTATCCCTTGATGCTAAGCTATTAGGGGATAGTTTAATTATCCTTTAAAATTATCAAGCTGGAAACTTTAATCTTTTGAATTTTAGTTGAAAATAGGAAGCGTCTTCCCTACCACATGCAGACTGTGAAGCTCTGSTCATCTTTGAAGCTGCTAAGTAATACTGCAGTTTAATCTTCCCATGAAGTTTAAAACAGAACGAAAACCCCCTCAAAGTTCCCACATGGCTAGCAGCTGTCAGGTGGGTATTTCTATGCCGTAATAGAAAAACAAGGCTATTTGTTTATGTTCTCAACCTTGGAAATCCCCAGACTCCCTCTAAAGAAAAGAAAGCAAAGCAAACCACAAAATCCACCAACAAATAACATTCAGGAATATCCTCTGTTCCCATATTAATAGCTATAGGAATGGAATTTGGATTTATTTATTTATTTATTACTGTGTGGAGAGAGATGGATTCTTGGCATACGCTGAAGTGTAGAAGGAAAAGTCGGGAAGTTGGAGGGGGGGACTTAGGCCCATGCAGAAGTTATGACTCATGGGCCTAACGCGGGGACAGTGCAGCTATAAAGCTTCTATTTTATTCTTCATTTAATATCTTACATATCTCATCTTCTTAATTAAGTAATAGGAGAAGTTTCTTTATAATACAAAGGGAAGCTTGGAGAGAGCTCTGTAGTCAAAATTGAACATCATCTCATTATAAATACTTTTTTTTCCCCTCCTGTCTACTGCAATACAAATGTCGCTTGCCAGATCACCAGATACCGTGATATGACTAGACTGCATTTGTGGAAAAAAAGGTGAACTTAAAGGAGGAGATGCAATGATGCTCCGTGCAGAGTAAATTAGAATTTATRTGAAAGGTGGAACAGAAATTTCTTTCTGGTGGTGTGTTTTTTTTTTTTTTTTTCCCAAAATGACTTTGATTAACTTTCAGAATAACATTTAAATGTACCACTGCATTTCTGTCCTGCAGAGTGTTGCTTTTGTAATAAATAATGCAAAAAAGGTATTATTTTAAAACTTGTGATATGGTAGCAGTATAAATACTCTTATACTGAATAAGAGTCCATAGCCCTAGTGTTAGCAGTAAAGTGTGGCTGTTTAGTCACGTCCTTAATACTGTTCTATTGCATTATAGTGATACAAGGTTATAATCTGATTTTTCTAAGCATTTTCTCTGGGAATGTGTTTCATGTGAATCTGCACCTTAAYGTTAAGCTTCGACAGTGACCTTTGTCTGCTCCCATGCTTCTCAAAATCCACCAAGTAAGGATTGAAGGAAATCATTAACGTTTGATTATACCAATTAGAAAATGTTTTGAACTTTGTCCTTGAATGTTTCAGGACCAGCCTTATATCTGGAATCCCAATGTGGTTCTTAAGCACTTTATCTGAGGAAGTGCAGAGGAAATATTGCCAAGTGCAAAGAAGGCTTATTCTCTGGAGAAAGACAGTGTCTGGTGCTCTCCTGTTTAAAAAAGCCAATAACAATTTACTAAATTATGCAGGTGAATAGTGTCTTAACTATAACACTCAATATTTTGTTCATAACTCTTCTACGGAGAATTTGTTCTTAAAGTACTCGTTTGATTTGATATTCATATTTCTTTTAGCCAGGTACCATCTTTTGTCTTCTAGAGAGAACTATTGACCAAACTTTAATTGAAAATAGCTTGGGGGCATTTTCTTACAGTAAGTGTCTTGGAAGCTGACAGTAAGTATCCCGAGAAGCTGGCAGCACCAACTGTTAGATTTACAGTTGCTGCTAAATAATATTAAGGTGCTAGGAAATTGTAGTCCATGGAGGTACAGTATGAATCAATGTAAAAAGCTTTTTTTTTTTTTTTTCTTCCCAGAAGAACATCTTTTTTTGTTGTTTATCTGAAGCTTTTAAAAAGACTTGCCCTTAGCCACAGTAATGGAAGATAGTTTTGTGGATTTTAACAGAACAGTAACAGATAATCATTTTGTAATGCTCTTCGTGTTTTTGAGGCCAGTGTAATGATTTCCTTTCTTTTTCATTAGCATAGCTTTTTATAACTCTTGCAAAGAGCTTTATTAAAGCTTACTAATGTTTAGAGGAAAGTAATGGGGTTGAAATTTTAAATACAGGAATGTGTAGGATCAAACAATTAACACTTTCTACATACCTTTGTGGCAAAAATGTGGACTGACTACTTTAAAAAATTAAATTATCATTCTTTTGTGCATAAGCATTTTTCTCCGCTTTGCATAATTCAGAATAATTTGGCACATATTTTCTCAAGTGATTTAGAAATTTTTCTTCCTAAATATGGAATCAAACAGAGCAAGTGAGCAGAGGAGAATTGTATGTGCAAATTAGAAAGTTAAAATTGTTCCTGGGGTTTAATGATGACAGTACAGTGTACTACCTTTGCTTGAGGCTGCAGAAGTTACCTGATCCCAAGCAAAATACAGCCACTCGGGTTCAGGCTTGGAGTTGCCCTTCAAAGGCTCCAGATCCTCAKTTTTTTCTAGTACAGTCAGCTGTAGTAGTCAGCAGGGATGAGTGCTTCCATTATCTTTTATCAGCTGGTTTAGGATGAGACTAGAACTCCGAATTACTTATTTGCTAATGATGCTAGTAATGAGTTTAAACCCTCTTGGCTCTTCTCTAACCGCTGTGGCCAGTCTGCTGTCAAAGGCATTTCCTCTCTTGCTCTTTTCTACTGCTACTCTCTTCTGCTCACCACTGGTAGTTCCACAATTTTTCTTTTGGTGTTGCCAACACTAATAAGTAAATTTAAAACTTGCATGCTTKATTATAATCCCCAAAGCATATAGACACATAAAGAAGATATTAAACATATAGTGTCTGTGTACTGAGCGAGTTGTGTGGTTCCTATTAAATAGGGAAAGACAGAGGTTATCCATTTTGTTGTTACAAACTCTTAGCATGTTGTTACCATCTTCAGCCCCATTGTGGAAGTTCTCCGTGGTATTTGCTGTCTTTTACTGGCTGTGAGGTATCAGTATGTCCTAGTTTGTTAAGAAACAGAATTGGTAAACAGAAATTGGAAAACATATTGGAAATATAGATATTTCAGCAGCAGAAAAAAAAGTTAGCAAAATGTGATGCAACTCTATTTTTAACCCATATGCTCATTAAGGTTGGGGTGTAAAATGTTTGAAAAATATTTGAAAATATGAAAATGTAGTAAGGGAATTCTTACACAAAGAGACACTGTGTTTAAGACAAGTTTCATCAAGAAACATGATGTACCCCCCAAATGCTGTATTTCTGTAGATAAGTGTAGGAACTGAAAGTGCAAATCTGCCTCTGCACTGTTTCAAAGTTAATTAATGGGGAGAGGGTGAGAAAGAGAGAGACTATGCAGCTGGGTATTTTCAAACTGTACAAAAAAAATAGTTGTAACTATAAAAGGGTAATGTCATTAATGCTAATAGAGAAATKAAGTATGAAGCATTAGGCTGAAATAACATAAAACTGCATAACTCCGGAAATTGGGATACAGAAAAAAAGAAATTGAGCTGTGTCCTCAGGAAGCATTCATTTAAGTATCTGTAAAAAGCAGGACCTGGCAAATCCACACACTTGCTCTGTGTTACAAAAGGGAAATATTCCCTGGTGAATACAGGTTTGTTGAACCTAAGACTTCATTAACAATAAATATGCTTTAACCTGGTAGCTGTGAAGGTAACTTCTGCGCGTTGCGTAGTCTGTTGCTGCGTGTGTGTCCTACAGGCTTGAATTCGAATGGGAGCAGGTCTTCCCAAGTATTTTTGCATATACGCTGGAAGTGTTGCATGGCTTGTTTTTTAGCATTTCTTTGCTATTGCAAATGCAGSCGTCAACAATCCTGAAAGAGAGAAAAACAACACTGCAGAGGGTGCCCAGATAATAGGTCTTAAGAGAACCACAGGGTGCTGAGTGATTGTGAGTGACTGAAATATAGTGCAAACAGAACATACCCTGAAATGGAGGGGTCAGCAGACTCGAAACCCAARCCCTCTTCCAGCATGCACCAGGGACGGTGCAGCAGTGCATGGTGTAGGCTAGGATTTGGGGGTTAAGGAGTGCTCCTCTTCTGCTCATCATCTTCTTTCAACTGTATTCTGATTCAGCTCCCACGTGGAATTTCCTGGAAAAGATTGTGGTGAAGTGCTGAGAACTGATATCCTACATAAATGTCATGCTATCTGATGCAAGTGACAATTTAGTAATCCTAGACAATTATAAAACTTYAGTTATTTTAAATTGCTAGTAATATGTGATTCTCTGAATATTTAAATATGTACTGCTCTTGTTACTTGTATTTTGTTCTCTTTGCCCTCTTTTATGAGAAAAGTTGAATACCATGAGCACTTTCTGCATGTACCATTCACTACTTTATCTGTTTCTCTTAGGTTCACTAAATTCACCTCTTCTCCAAACAAAATAATCTTTTAAATCTCTCCTCATATAGATAGCTCTCTGCCTTTAATCTCTTTGCCCTTCTCTCGTGCTTTTCTATTTCTGCTGTATCTTTTTTCAGTTTGCTTCTGTTAGTGAACACAATTTCTAGATAGGTCGTGCCACATGTTTGTATAATAATATCATATTTTAAGTCTGTATTAATAGATGAGTATTAACATCTTTATATCTGTTAAACTGACTGTAATAATTGTTAGTTTTTCCACTCACTGGTTCCAGTCCCTGTAACTCTCGTCAGTGAATAGCAGAAACGCCTGTCTGGAGCAGTGTTCATGTCTTCTGATGGCTCCTCTGACTTCTCCAGGAGCTGGACACTCTTCCAAGAAGTGTGTGCAGTTATGCTGCTTMTGGAGGCCATGGCCTTATTCAGCTCTTGCAAACAGCTCTGTTGGAAGTTGTTTTTGCTTCCTGTACACAGTAACTGTTTTCTCTTTTTGTCCTCTCCTCTCTCCGCATCGTCTCCAGKCTTGTCCTTCCTTTGTTATTCAGGTTATACTGTTTTTTTGCATGAGTTCTCACAATGGAGAAACCTTAAACTTTGCATCTGTGTAGCAGTTTTTCTACTGATACACTTAAATGAGAACGATTGGGGTTTCTTGAATTTCTTAAGGTAAAAGACCACAGCTGCTTAATGGGACAATCTTTTAGGGCAATTTACACATATAGTCATCTTTTTAAATAGATATTGTTCTGCTGTTAACTAGCAGAGGTGAAATCCTAGCCTGAAATAGTATCCCTGCACTCAGTGCCAACTATGTCGCAAGTGGATGTGGATATGCAGCAAGGAAATGGTTATTTTTTTCCCTCTCTGTGTCATGTCTTTTGGTGACCTAAACTATTTTATGTACACTTGATGACAGTACCCACTGCATTTTTAACTTCATTACAGCATCTTAGTAGGAAATAGGAGCTTGGAAGTCAGACCAGTATGATCTTTGATATTGCTTGTTAGATAAGCATTATTTTTGAGAATTTCTATTTCCATCTTGTTTCATGCCATTTCCTTCTCCCTCTCCCTTGCCACCTTCTCCTGCTAAGGAATTACCTGTTTCATCACTGTTTCCATCAGCTTTAAATCAGCAGAAATGTTAACATATGCGTCTGTGAGATGTATATTCTCAATAACATCCATATGAGAGAGMGAATCTTGTGTCAGGATCTAGGAGAATTTCGTAATTGTGAATCTGGAGACTTAACCTATTGTCCTTATCTTCCTATGCTATATGTACATGCCAGTTGGTCCCAGGGCATTCATGCTTGTACATCACCAGAATTTTGGGCAATTTTATGTTCAGAGCATTAAACCGCATTTGTACCTCTTTTTAAGAAGCTACTRTAGTAGTTTGTTTCTTAGGCAGACGCTAATATTTGTAAGTAGGGCATTGCATATGTAAGGTATGGTAATGCAGCGCCGCAATACAGCTGATTGGCAACTGCATAATTAATTATTTCTAACAGTGGAAAGCACAAGTCCCAGACTGACATCAAAGAAGCGGGCCTGTACAAAAGCTGAGAAGTGGCAATRCTCCCCTTGTGCTTTCTAATACTTTCTTTTTTTTTTTTCCTACCAAAAGAGCATAACTATCACTTCTGGATTCGAAAAGCAGGTAGCTGCATCTTCTACTGCTAGATTTCCTTCTGCAGTCCCACATACAAATTTTTCACTCTGTAACATTGTGTCTTTTTTTAAAAAAAAAATTTTAGAGAACTAATTGTGACTTTTTAGTGACCATTTGGCCAATTTTTCATCCTTGTTTATATTTTGGTACAGATTTTCCGTAATTTTCAATGTGTAGTGCTCAYTGCTGCAATATAGTTGTGTCTTGGGAGGAAAATAGCCAACATTACCATTACTTAGAGCGACATACCTACTTTCCACCTTGCAGTGAATGAATAACTTGTTGATTGATCAAAATTTATTGTGGACTTTGTAACAGGACAATAGGAAAAAATGCTGTCGCGCATATTTTTTGCTAAGATTTTCTTTAAATCACAGAAATTTAGAATTTCAACATAAGGATTCTTGGCAAGGGCTCACTGAGAAAGTTGGGAACAGAAACATGAGGGGTTTTGATTGGCGATTGTAAAACACATTTTTAAATTCTCACAGATTTTGGAATTCTTCCTGTATCCTGGAAGCATAAAATGGAAAGTAATTGGTTCTCATCTGGGTAACAGTGGATGCCAGATGCTATAGCATGCAATATTAACAAGCAGRGCCAAAGTGGTAGTCCTGCTGCTTTTGAGGTTGGCCATGAAAATTTGGAGAGTTTTCAAGCCACAAAAGCTCACTAACACTGCGAATGGGTGCTGAATGTTCTCCTGCATAAGAGATTCTTGCTTAGATGCCTACGTTCTGGTGGTCCAGAGTCATCACTCATTTCACTTGCACTGGCATTATCAGAGATGAAGTTAGGTCGATATTTGTATTTTATAACAGCATTCATTTGATAGCTGCCTTGTTTTGATGCCTYCTTGGGGAGGAAGAGATCTTCAGGCTTGGAATAGCTGCAGTTGAATGTGCAGTGGGATTATGGCACAAAAAGTAAGAGTAAAATATTATCTACTTATCCAAAAGACATGTAACTGAAAATGAAAGAACTGGCTGCATACTGTTATTTAACTGGAAAGCTGTTTTACAGTCAGTGTAACACKAGAATAGGGTAGAGCATACCCTGGTCTTTAGCACATGTGGTTGAAGTACAGAATTTTTCCACATTCCTTTGAGGAACTACTGCAAAGCTTATGCATCCCATCTRTGAGCACATAAACTTTAGGGGCAGCAACATATAAAACATGAATGTGCTGGTGTTTCCAACAGGAGCACAAGTCATGCAGTGYCTCATCAGTTGCAATATGACTAATTTTGCTAAAATCTGCTCTAGTGAGGATGCAGGTGCTGTTATTCAGTTCCACCTTGGTTTAGAGCAACATAACCACACTGTCTTCCTCTGGTGAGCATTTAGTTCTAGATTTCCCTAATTACAGGGCACCAGGTATCTGATGTAAATGTATTTTGCCTTTATTATTTCAAATATAATTGTAATATTCTTGGGCCTAACAACAGTGTGAGCCCATTATATGGAGGTACTAAGGAAAAACGGGTAAATTATAAAAATTTACTTTCCAAGACATTGATCTTGCTCCCAGAGAAAAGGGGGTAAGATTGAGAAATTTAATTCTSTATAAGCATAGCTGTAGCTGTTTGCACTTAAGAATTGAGATATATTCTATGAATTTAAACCGATATTAACAATATACTTTTGTTGTATAGGTATATCTGAACCTTCTTTTATTGCTAAAAGTGAAGATCGTCTGTTTAAACATTTATTTCAAGACTATCAAAAATGGGTTCGTCCTGTAGAACGGTTGAATGATACAATAAAAATAAARTTTGGTCTTGCAATCTCTCAGCTAGTAGATGTGGTATGTATATTATATACATTTCTTTCCTCTAATTCTTAAAATTATAGAATAGTAAATAGCAACATAATATACGTAGTTTTCATCTCTCTGTTTAAACACAACCTTTAAAATTATTATCAGTATAATGAAAAATGCATTGTATTTGTGAGCTTAAAAAAGAGGTCCAAGTAGTGGGGAAAAAAAAGACATTGGAGACAATGAGAAGCTGTTAAAGTTTACAGCAAAGAAAGTGTGGAGTTCATAATAAGCCAACAAGACTGAGACTTTATTTATTCAATGAAGAAAAAAAGCATATTTTTAAACCTTATTAGTCTAATGTCTGTAATACAGGAATATCATAACAAAAAATCTAAAAGTTTTCAAATATGGCACTTCCATAGAAATTAAGATAATCTYTTGGCATGACCTGTAGTGTGAAAGAGAGCAACCTAACATTTTTCTAAAACTTATTTGTTTTAAATTATTTTTGAGTTGAATTCACTGTTTACAACCATAAGAGCCTGGTTACAGCCACACAGGTTGGTTGTTCCTTTCAGTTGCCACAGAAAAAAAGATAGGACTGCATACAATACTGTCAAACTCAGAAAAGAAAGGTAGAAATGAAATATAGAAGGGGGGAAAATCACCTTTTTTTTTTTTTTTCCTTTTCAGTAATTAAATAATTAAGATTGTACTTGTAAGTTTAAAAAATGGTTATTTAAATATACTTTTACGAAGATTTGAATGCTTTTAGAATTGCTTTTTGTATTTTAAATTACAGACCTATTTGAACTCAACAGTTAGTTGCAATTAATGTGCTATTCCTTTTTTTTCTTTTTTTATAGGACGAGAAAAATCAATTAATGACGACAAATGTTTGGTTGAAACAGGTAGGTGCAAAATTTCAACAGAAATTTCTGAAGGATCAAGCTGGAAATCACAACTTGCAAGCCAGTCTTCTAATTATTTGTATATTCAGAACATCACTTCAGTTGCATTTCGTCTTTATTTTACATGGTATCTTGACAAAATGACTCTGAAGGTTTAATTATTWTGGAATTGTTATAATGCTTGGTTTAAAAAAAGTAAATAATAGTCCTCCACTTGATTTTAAAAAATCTGATAGAGTATTGCATGGATATGTAGGAAGTAAAGATATCTATATACAACCTTAAAAGTTAGTACTTTATTATAGAACTTCTCTCCAAAAAGCTATGATCTTATCTTGGTACATGCACCTTGCAAATTAATTACAATTTAACTTTGAGGAATGTTGCAGCCCCTAATTATACTTAYGTTATTTTTATTTGGACTACTTCTTCCATTTCTCCTGCTGCTCCCCATTCGCTACCTCCTCAGCAGTGTCATGTAAGTTCAGGCATTTCTTTTCAGGAGAAATTTTTAGATTATCCRGAAAATATAAAAAGGGAGTATGCAGATGATAACTTTTTGTGCCCTCTAATTAGTTTSTGCAGAGCTTGTGGCAGTCAAACCAGTTTGAATAAAATAAGAACTGATCTGAATATGAGCTTAAACTTAAACTCTATTGYGTGTTTAACCTCTTGGACCTTGCATTTTTTTCCTCTTGAACTTGTATTCAAATATAGTAATCCCAAAACAATAACATGCCTTTTACTAGGGATGTTTTGGGTGCTGTTGCTGAAACTAGAAAGGAATATGTCRTGAGAGCTGCAACATGTATTTTCTTTGTTGGCTTTGACCACAAAGTTTAGATTGCTTTAGATAATCTTCCAAACTCCTTGGTGTTCATTCAAATAAAAATTGGTTATTTCTGCTTGTAATAGCTTTTACTTATGTAAACCTAAACTGGAAAAAAAAAAAGTTCTGCATTAATATTTTAAGTTTATAGAAATACTACCGAATGACTCTTAAAACAAAAGCGAATGCTARCTGAGGTATTTATTCAGCAAATGCAGTGTTGTATTCAAATTTTAGAAGCCAGTCTGATTTTTTTTCTTTCCATTTATATGTATTTTCATACAGTCTTTTCCTGATTAAATCAGCTTCCGTTACAATTTTTGCATCTCCATATGTCTACAGGAATGGATAGATGTAAAATTAAGGTGGAATCCTGAGGACTATGCTGGAATAACATCTATTCGTGTCCCATCAGATTCTATTTGGATTCCAGATATTGTTTTGTATGACAAGTAAGATCTTAATCTTTTTKTATTAAATGTATTTACTCTAGCTCCACTATCTTGCCTACTTGTAGAAGAGACTCATTGAATGATTATGTGTATGCATTAAGTAATGCTAAGAACATGTGGGAAGGCTTTACAATTTGCCTCCAGATGTGTATTAATCTTTTTTGTTGTTTTTGTTGCTTTGTTAGATGCTTAAATGTTTTTTCTTTGCTTCTGCATGGAATTTCTAGTCTTTGAAAAGTTTATTTTCACTTTTTCATTTAAATTTTTTTCCTAGACAGTATCTGGCACAATGATGGGAGCAAACTTATAATGTAGAGTGATGAGAGGGAGCAACTCAGCCGTACTGTTCTAAGACATTCACCAGGAATTTAAAAATAAGTATGCTTGGCTTTCAGCTTTGAGGGGAAATATTGAGGGGGGGATCTTCTGCTKAAGATCTCAGCAGAAACACATTTTAAGTGAACCTGCCTGTTCAATTTGTCTGTATGTACAGTGGGTTTTAGAACACTTGTTGAGTAGAGCAAGAAGTCTTTTATAGGCTTTAATAAAATAAGTTTGGAGGTGGCACAGAGGTATTTTCTCTGGTGATGGGTTTTTTTTTTCCTTCAGTTAGTGTGATTTTCTCAAACTGAAAAGTATGTCTTGTGTATTTCCAATAGAAGCAGCAGAGGTGGTTATGCTCTCAAAGGGGAGAATTTTGTTGCTATGTTTTTTTTTCCTGTCTCTTGTTTAAGTCTTTAGGATCACAGAAGCTTGAAATGTGCTTCACTCTTCCAAAGCGGTCTACCCATGTAAGATTCAAATCAAAAATGAAGTGGAATATGAACACAAATACAGAAGTTTGGCTGTGAAGGGAAAGAGAGGATAAGCAACTGAAATTACAATAATAAAAATATTTGCTGAAACTTAAAGTTATTTTCCTATGAATATGTATATTTATATATGTGTGTGTATAGATATGTAAAATAGCACATTGTAATTGCATGCATATATCTTTTCTTTCAGTGCAGATGGACGTTTTGAGGGAACATCTACAAAAACTGTGGTAAAATATGATGGCACCATTGCTTGGACTCCACCGGCAAACTACAAAAGTTCCTGTACTATTGACGTAACCTTCTTCCCCTTTGACCTTCAGAACTGCTCCATGAAGTTTGGTTCCTGGACATACGATGGCTCACAGGTTGACATAATCCTGGAAGATTACGATGTCGACAAAAGAGATTTCTTTGATAACGGAGAATGGGAAATAGTGACTGCAACTGGAAGCAAAGGAAATAGAACTGATGGATGCTGTTGGTATCCATTTATTACATACTCCTTTATAATTAGRCGTTTGCCCCTTTTTTACACATTGTTTCTCATTATTCCCTGTATAGGGCTCTCATTTTTAACTGTTCTTGTTTTCTATCTTCCTTCAAATGAAGGTGAAAAAATTTCCCTTTGCACGTCRGTGTTGGTGTCTTTGACTGTTTTTCTTCTTGTTATTGAAGAGATTATCCCGTCATCTTCTAAAGTTATTCCACTYATAGGAGAGTACTTGGTGTTTACTATGATATTTGTGACACTGTCCATTGTAATAACAGTCTTTGCTATCAAYATTCATCATCGATCTTCATCTACACACAATGCTATGGCACCTTGGGTCCGCAAGATATTTCTTCACAGACTCCCCAAGCTGCTTTGCATGAGAAGTCATGTTGATAGATACTTTGCTCAGAAGGAGGAAACRGTCAATATCAGTGGGTCAGAATCGTCTAGGAACACGTTGGAAGCAGCTCTAGATTCTATCCGATACATTACAAGGCATGTCATGAAGGAGAATGAAGTTCGTGAGGTGGGTGCCTTAAGCATCTTACACTTTTTGTTATACTAAAACCAAAAATTGGAGAAACAAATGATGGTTTAGATCAGCCTGATATCTGTACAGTCCTTAAGTTCTTAGAAACTTTTGTTCTCTTCTCGAGGTAAGTTCAAATTTTAAATACTGTAAATTAGTTTAAATATAGGCTTCAGCCGTGTATTACTCATGTATGCTGAGATCAAACATCAGARTATGTTGAACTATCCTTTCCTTAACCATTCAGATAAGAGCATTTTGAATATATTTTTCCRTGTTTTTTAAGGAAACAATCACTATTGGAGCCTGATTGATCACCTGCTGTTTTCAGGCCTGCTTGGAAATACAGAAGTTTGTTTTCTGTTCTCTTGATGCTCCTATCTGTTCCTTATGGGAAGGGCTTGACATCTTCCAATTTATCTCTATGCAGAAAGGCTCGTTTGGAAAAGTTTCTGGTTGCTGGTAGCCTCGTCTCCCATGCCAGGCAAGGAGGAAACTGACTCATGAAATGCAGCTTTGCTGGCCTTTAATCTGCCTTAAGCATCACAAGGAGATCAAGCTTCATGAGATTKATGTGATGCAGTCTTAAAAGAAGCATCTTATACCCCTACATTGCATTTTCTATAAAGCACTTGTAGAACAGTGTGTTATTAAATATATATTTTCCTCTAAGCTATAGGATTGTTTTAATGATTTTATTTTKATTTGAAAGAACTGTGAGTGTTCTCCTTGGGGTATAAATCCATGAAGCAATAGCTTCACAGTTTTTAGACTTTGAGACAGCAGTTATTGTCTAATTTTATGTACTTATTTTTGCAACTCTTGAATCTAGCTTCTCTCTGGGAATTTTACTTTATGTATCCTAATTGTGAATCCAGTACACTATAAAACATGTACTAATCTCTTCTTTGTGTAATTGAGGATATTCACTGTTCTTCATGGTCAGTTACTGCCCGTTAAAGTCTAGTATTTGGGCTCTGGGTAACCAGCCTCCACAAAGGCAAGTACATTCCTGCACTAGCTCATAGTGTAATTACAGAAGATTTATGAAAAGAGGCTATTAAATTGCCCTGGTTGAAGAATGTGTAGTGTAAAGTGCCTGAATAAGAAATGTAAGGCTCAGATTCTGTATTCTGACCTGTTTTCACAGGTGTTCAGTTGACCCTGAACAACTTATGTTCTTTGTTTTTTAGGTTGTTGAAGACTGGAAATTCATCGCTCAGGTGCTTGATCGAATGTTCTTATGGACTTTTCTTCTGGTTTCAGTAATTGGATCACTTGTGTTATTTATTCCTGTTATTCATAAATGGGCAAGTATCATAGTGCCTGTGCATATAGGAAGTACGAATACGTAAATATTTTATCCGGATGACATGCCTTTATAAAGGTCCATATTAGCTCTGTTTCCCTATGTGTTCTTTGTAGCTGTGTTTCAGATAGAATAAAAAAAMCAACAAACTAAAAATCCAAGAACACAAAATGATGCTTCCGTTAAGGCATGGCACTCTAGCACAAGGAGGGAGAGGTCGGTTTGCTTAGTGCTAACCCACTAATTTGCATCTAAAGCTGTTCAGAATCAAGAGGACCTTCTCAAACTCTTGTGTGTACATTATATACAAAAATACCCACTGACACTTACTAAGAAGTACAAGAATTAAAAGAGGATCCTTGTAGCCCAATTATTAAATTAGTATATAAAGTATTATACTGAGTATTAAATATTTGCATATACTTCTACAATAGTTTCTTCCTTCAGTTACTAGAGTATGTAAAGGAGGATTTTTATTGGCATAAGTCCTTTTGAATGTGTTATAAAGTATAAGTACTTCTACCAAAAAAGTTAACTGTAACATAAATATTAGTTGAACTTTATTATATACCCAGTAGATAAAGTAATGTGACTGCATTTTGTCTTTTCAGTGAAATTTTCTGCATTTTTTTGTGCTGAACTTAAAACCTTGTTAACTCTATAATACTAATGTGAACACCTAATTTAGTAAGCCTTAAAATGTTTAGAGGATAGGTGCATATTGATATGTAYATACCAGTTATGGAAAGGGAAGCAAATACCCTTAAATGACATGCCTAAGTTGCACAGGTGTTCTAATAGACCAGAAAATTCAAATTTATTTATTCTTTATAAAAGAATATTTCAGTTTTATAATGAATATGATGTTTTATAATGAATATTTATTYGGTTTTATAATGAATATTTATTTCRGTTGTAAACATATTACATCCTGCACCAGTGCATCACTCGCTTCCTCTGTGTGGAGTCTGCAAAAATTACTTTGCATCTGAAAAGGAAATTATATATATAGCTGTCCTCACTGRCTTTCAATTACTTATTAAAATTAACTATTACCTAAAGTGGAAGTAAAGTAAGTAAAGGTATAGATTAGCAATGTCTTTCTAACTCCTCCCCTGCACCTGTTTTCCCCTTGCTAAATTACTGCTGTAGATTGCCCAATTATATCGTAACRTAACTAGCAGCATATTGGCCAAAGCAGTCCCAACCTTTATGCTAGTAGCTAACAATTTTTTGCAAACATATGAAATTCTTTCACTCGTTTCTATAAGCTGATTGTGGAATATATGGATAAAACAGCTGACTGTAGAATCCTTAGTTTTCAGCTCATCCTYAGATGTTTCCAAACCTAAATATTTTGTAATAGGCTGATAAGTGTGGATTTACCTAGCTGGTTTCTGAATGTACTGAACTATTCCTAATAYTACCTTATATAACTTTTGTCATTTAGCCAAAATAAAAGAAAATAATCACAACTGTCAATAGCTTGATTCTCTTTATTTTCATAAATGTTACATCATTTTGATATCACTGTATTTCCAAATGTTTCCAGTTTGGCATAAGGAGAACAGTTCATAAATACAAATATACATTACAGTATTTTCTTGCACTGTTTATTCATGCACTCAAATTTTCTGTAGTCACAGACTTAAAGAAAAAAGGTATGCCTAAGAAGCAATTTTTAGCCTACTTTACAGGAATGCTTTGTATCCATCCGCCTTTCCATATACTAAGGCATGTTCATGTAGCAGGATGCTTCCATATGCATCAAACAGTCCTACAATTTTTTGATCCTTTGCATACCCCTTGAATGCATGTTACTGTTTTATTTCTATAGAGTTTAAAAGATAATTTGGTCTGAATAGCTTGATGTCTTTTATATAGTAAAAATACGAGTATGTACAAAAGTTTATATTCTGGCTGCTTTACCACCATCACCTATTATTCATGTATTTCCRTTTGTAAATAATGCTGCTCAGAATCCTTTCTTCCTTTCTTGAATCATTGTTTATACACCAGGTGGCAATATTCTCCATTCTAACAGTTGAGCTTYCTAAATTGCTTCATTATTGTGGGGACATTCATTGAACTAATAATGAACTTTTTCTCAGAGGAATGTGTTGCAGTGTGAAAAGACTCCTGGAAACAAATCTGGTAGCCCAAGTATTGAACTTGTCTCAGCCTTCAGACTATTCATGTAACAGTTTCTTTATCAAACCCTTCTTAAACCATTCCTATACACTTTAATATATTGTCCACATCTCTKGCTTTTATTACAAAATGTAGCTGTCAAGCCTAAAGCATATTACCTAGARATTGGCCGTCATAATTCAAAATGCACTTTTTCACATTTTTAATAAAGCCTTCTTTGTCAAGCAAAGTTGGTCAAGAAAAGACTAAGATCCTTATTCTTCTAATGAAATGCATACAAAAAACATGAGATACAGGCAAAAAGGTTGGGCTAGCAAAAGTTGGGTTTGGTTTTGTAAGGTAACGTTTTAATTCTTTTTCATCTTTTCACATTTCATCTCCGGTYATCAAAGGTTGTAAAAACAATCCTGCGGTTCCTAGAATACATACCAGGATGAAGACCCATAGGAAAATGCGATCGATTACCATGGCAACATATTTCCAGTCATCCTGAATCTGAAAAATAAACAGATCAAAAGTAGGCATGTTTACCAGATCAATAACTTGCTGCAAGATCATTTCAAAGAGTGAATGTAGATTTTTTTTTTTTTTCTCCCCCCCATATATGGGTTGCCTTTTATATAGGCAGAATTTTACCACCAGTGCTTTGGTAGACAAATTAATTCSCCTTGAAGAAGCTTTATTTGAATATGCTATTTGTAAAGCCAAAAGTAGCTCTTCAAGTAAAATTAAATTGTTCACCCAGACACCGGACCTCATGAGATACAATCTCTCCTCTGGAAGTTAAAAGATATTCCAGACAAACCTGACTACCTCAGAATGTAAACCCTATTGAAATTGAAACAGACTTCTACTGTTCCTTGAGCAGTACATGATAATATGGAAGATAATTGATATATGGTAATTTGGTATGTTGATGTTTTAAGGGGTATGGGAGTTTAATGACGTTCTTGTACATGACATAAAATTCATCTCCTTACTTTCCACATGTAATAGAACCAAATACCCAAGATTTTTTTTTTTTGTTTTTATTTGTTTTTAGGGGATATTTTAGCAAGAGTGACACTGAAATACTAATACACACTGCATTTTAGTAGAAACAATGGTTGATGACAATTGTAGTTATTTTGAGATTTCAATTTGGACTTCATTTTTTCACAGGTATGCTAATGTTAAATTAATAATGTATTTTTTGCTTGTTTTTGAAATGTTTTTGAACAYTKTAGTTTAGAACKYGTTCTCCGAGTTAAGGCAAACTTTAAAAAAAAATCTATATTAACTAGTACTAACGGGAAGTTGGCATGAGCTCTGTGAAAGATGMAAATTCTTGTCCTCTTTGCTGCTGGGGAACCGTGGGAGGGAGTAWGTAACTCTCTAAATGCCACAGAGTTGGCAGATTCCACTACCGAGTTGTAATTTGGAAATCCTAACCACGAATCTTGTAAGAGGCTACTCAGCTCTGCTTCCCTAGCTGGGCTGCTGCGACACGTTTCACCATGTATGCTTCTTCAAAAAGGAAAGGAGTAATGCAACACAGATGCTCCCCTAAGTTAGCTAAACTTAGTCAATTTGTAAAGCAGTTTATGTAATTTACTTACATAAAACAACAGTCTATGCTGTCCATGTTTTTCTAGGGGAATCTTCTCTTACAAAACAGTTCCACTACATGAAATGGTAAATGGTGTCTGCAGTCTGAGTAATGGCAAAATATGTTCTTACCTCTTTCGCTTCATTCTGCATTTTCATATTTTCTGCAATGTATTTAACACTTTCAATAGCATCTCTCATTTCTGGTGACAGAACTGAAAGCGAAAGCAGAGGATCTACCAGTTCGGAGCTCGAACTTCGCGTGAGATTGCCACTGAAATCTGAGWACTTCATGCGCTGATACTGACAGCAGCTGCACGCTGTGTCTTGACACACAAAGCTGTCTTTGCGTTTCGTTTCTGAACCATTGAAGCAGTTTAAGTTGGAAAACTCAGTGGTGTAAAACGGTTTTGGCTTCTGGTTATTCTCTTCCTCGCTGGCAGGTCTCGTCATAAACATGATCCTGGGAAGCAAGTTCAAGAAGATGGTTCTCACCCACACGGGCATGGTGTGCGTCTTGGGTGTTCTGTAGTGCACGTTAAGTACAAACACCGTAATGACGATCGACAGAGTTACAAATATCATGGTGAAAAGGAGGTATTCCCCAATGAGGGGAATTACCAGAGAAGTAGAAGGTATGGTTTCTGTGATAACAAGAAGGAATACTGTTAAAGATAAAAGGACCGATATGCAGAGTGTCACCTTCTCGCCACAGTCTGAAGGCAAATAGAACACTAAGACGGTCAGAAAGGAAATCAGCAGACATGGGATAATCATATTGATCGTGTAAAATAAAGGTAAACGCCTAATGTAGAGGGAGTACGTGATGTCTGGATATATCTCTTCACAACAGTTGTATTTGATGTCATGTTTATACCCAGGAGCTTTAATGATAGCCCATTCTCCACTCTCCCAGTAATCTTTGAGGTTCATYGTAGAGCCAATTAAAACTAAGTCAATCTTGGCTTTATCGTAAGACCAGGAACCAAACTTCATGGTGCAGTTCTGATAGTCAAAAGGGAAGTAGGTTACATCTATTTTACATGAGCTTTTAAATATAGCCGGAGGTATCCAGGTCACGTCACCTGTGTACTTCAGCAGGGCCTTGGTCTTGTCATCAACCTGGAATTCGCCAACGGCACTGTAAAGCCAAAAAAAAAAGGGGAGAAAAAGCAAAAGGCAATGGTTTCTTTTAGCTTCGTATAAGGAGATCACGTTTATAAAGCCCTGAATCTGGTTTTGAGAGTAAGCAATTGCATGTTGGCGTCGAGCTGACTTGCACGTACAGGATATCGAGTCAGTAGCTGTCATGAATTTGCAGATACGCTTCATTGAATAGTTGCATGAATTCACCGTGGACGATGCAAGGAGAATTCTTTCCCTTTATAAGAACTTGGTGGTTTGGGGGCATTTTGGGGTGCAAAGTGGGATGGGGAGGCGTTTTGGGGCGGAATGTTGGGTTTTCGGCGTAGGGAGTCATTTTGGGGTAGAATGCCTGCTTTTGGGGCGTGGGGGTCATTTTGGAGTAAAACGTCAGGTTTTGGGGTGCAGGGGGTCGTTTTGGGGCAGAATGTCAGGTTTTGGAGTGCGAGGGGCTCATTTGGGGTGAGAACGTGGCATTTTGGGGGTCGTTTTGGGGTGGAACGCGGGATGTTTGGGTCATTCTGGGTGGCTTTGGGGTAACTGGGTGCTATGGAGGGGTCCTTTTGGGGGGCTTTGGGGCCTTTTTCGGGGGAGGTTTCGGGGGGGGATCCGTGTTGGGGGTCCTGGGGGGGGCACCCACAAAAAAAACCAAAAAAAAACCCACAAGCAAAATCCCATTAATAAATCCGGAATCGGACCAAATAGAGCTCTGGGGGGCGCGTGTAACTAGGGGTATGAACTGACGGACATTTTGGCCTAAAGGAGCTTCCTGCTGCCCTCCACGGAGCTTAACACCCCGCCCCGCCGCCGGCCCTCTTCCTGAAGCAACAAGCCCCCGGGAGCCTCACTTGTTGTACAGGACGATGTCCGGCTTCCAGATCTGGCCCGAGGGCACGCGGATGAACTCGGCCCCGCCGTAGTCGCCCGGGTTCCACTGCAGCTTGTAGTCGTTCCAGATCTAGGGCGCGCGAGAGGCGAGAGGCTGCAGGACGGGCCGCGCGGCCCGGGGCGGCACCGCGGCCCCCGCCAGCCTCGCTAGCACAGCATTAAAAGGGTTTTTTTTTTTCTCTTTTTTTGGTCTCCTTTCTGTTCTTTCACCAGCCCTCCCCCGGCCACGCTCAGGCAGGACGCGCAGCCCCGTCTGCCGCCGCTGCCCGCGGCCGGGGCCCATGAGGCGGCGCCGGGGCGGGGGCTGCGCCGCCCGCCTCAGCGAGCGCGGGAAGGTCCCTAACGGCCGCGGCGGCGCGTGCGGCCCTTGGCGCCCGCCYGGGCGGCCCCACGAGGACAGGCCCGGGGCTACTCACGTGCTTCAGCCACAGGTTGGTTTCCATGATCTGGTTCACTTCGTCCTGCAAAACAGGGAGGCGTCGGGCCGGGTGGCGGGGGGTCCCCACAGCCGCCCCCGGTGCCCGGGACTCACCACCTTCACCAGCTGCGACATGGACACCTCGAACTGGATGATGACGGGCTCCGAGACGTTCCTCACGGGCCGCACAAACTGGTTGTAGTTCTCGAAGAGGGCCTGGTAGAGCCGGTGCTCGGCCTCGGAGCCGCCGCAGCCTGCCGGCGAGAGGGGCCGGCGTGAGCGGGACGGCGTTCCCGGGCCGGGGAGCGGCCGCTGGGCGAAGCGGCCCCGCCACAACATGGCGCCTGGGCCCTGGCGCCGGCGTCGAGGGGCCCGCTTGGAGCGATGGCAACAACCCGTSTGCCAAACGCGCTGGAAACTGGAGCCGCTGCGCTCGGAATCCGAGGAGAACGCCGGCCGGGAGCCCGCTCATCCTAAATGATCTACCCACTGTATCTGCCCTCTGCCATTTGGGTGCTGCTGCCTGTGGTGCCTCAGGGCTGTTGAGAAAGCTGCAAGCTGAGACTGTTTTAAAGCACGGCCCAGTGCGACTGTTTGGGATGAGCTGTGGGAGTCAGCGCTTCCAACTGTYCTTTTACTGCCCCAGCCCAGCAGCAGTAGACATCTTATGTGCTGGGCAATATCTGGAAGCCAATGGTCCTCGAGGGCRCTTTCCTTTGAAATCTCTCCTAGGGAAAATATCCCCCAGCATTTTAACTGGAAAAAATACCTGGTTTTGCCCTTATGGATAGCACTGTATGTGAATATAGCAAAAGCACAGAACTGAAGTCTGTGGAACAAACCCTGTGAGTCCTTAGAAACACAGATGTAAAACTACGGATAACTGCAAGGACATGCACATTTATTTTTTCCTGAATTTTGTTGGGTTTTTTGATAGGAAAAGAGCAAGGAAGCAAAGTGCGCGTGGCTGAGCCGCTGTTTCCCAGAGCAGATGTTACTGTCCGATCTTCCTCAGATGAGAGGGTCCTCCCATGTCAAACCGTATTTAGCTAAAAAGCACTCGGACGACAATTTTACCTTCAGGTTAGGGAAGCCGCTCAGACAAACTTGTCTGATTTAAAAACGCACACCCGTCTTTCACGCTGCTGGGGCAATAGCTTTTTAACAGCTGCTCTTGCAGCTGCGCTTTTAATGTTTTGGTGATATCTCATGTATGAGGTGTATCAGATCAAGATTTCTGGAATAAATACTCCATAATCTTCCAGGTAAATAGTTTTAAGATAGCTCTTTATTATAGCTCCTTCCAAATTGTCAGCCTTTTTACATGTCCACAGCACAGTAAYTGAATCCGGCACTGACTGTATCTAGACAGTAAGTGCATTCGTGGATTTTATATCTACATGCYTCGGTGTATGTGCAGAGATAAGGTGCAGTGTTCACAGAATGAGCAGCGCACGGTTAAAGCTGTTTAATATAATCTCTTCCTTTTGGTCCTCCTGTACTCTGCAGGATGTAAGGCTAAACCTTTACATGCAAGGAGCTTTCCGTTGAAATGTTAAAACGGGCTTGTGSTTCTGTTGGCATCCTCACCAGGGCTGCTTAACTTGTTACTCCTTCCCAAGGAGGAATAAAGAAAAGCCCGACAGAAAAAGCTGTGCTAGGGATTGTTCACCTGGAATAAGCTTCAACACTGAAAAATAAATTGCCCAGGCTCTGCTCAGCGCTTCAGTTCCCTCCTCACCAACACAGAAAAGGCAAATTAAGGCTCACTCACCTTGCGAGAGAAGGCAAAGGGCGGCAGCGAGGAGGAGCGCGCCCGAGYTCTCCATGGCGTGGGAGCTGCTGCCGGTGGCTCCGGAGGCGGCCGCCGGCAGCCAGCGCCGCTGCAGGACTGAGGGGCAGGGAAGCGGGAGCGCTGCGCTCCTGCGGAGGAGGAAATGCTTGGGAGCTGCAGTCAGAGGGATCCCGAGCGCAGCCCTGCGCGGCGAGCTCCCGTGAGGTTTGCTGTGCTGCCCCCTTTCCAGTGCCCAGGCYCTCATAAGCAGGGTGCTGGGAATAGGAAATAAACTGTAGGCAGCATAGAGGTTATTACTCCAGGCGGGGAGCAGTCCTGTAGCAAGGGGAGCGGGCAGGAGTCCATCAACTGGTGCGTAAAGGAACCCACCAGTCTGACAATGCTGAAGATTTTTCCAGTCRGCAGCTGATCCTTACAGGATCCTTCTTTATACAAAGTTTATGCCAAGCTATTAGGTCAGGTTTAGTTAATGAAAATCTTCTAATTGAATTGTGCTGAACTGGRTATTGACATTAGGGACACCTGATGTGGCAGTGGATGAGACAAGGAGACCTGAATGTTCAATTATGCACAGTTAATGTTTTGCTTTTTTTTATTTTTTTCCTAATAGCATCTCCTACTTGGAAGCATATGTGCCTGGTGCTCATCTCCAGCCTGGTTCTTTACCATATATAAAAGATGTTATTATTCCCCGGAGTAACCTTAAACACACTCATAAATGCTTCCAGGATCTGAGCCCAGAGATGTTCACGCAGCCAGCAGGATCCAGTCAGAGCCAGGAGTTTGGGCTGGAGCCAGACTTGACCAAAACTCTTGGGAATAACTGGTTTTGGAGTATTCCTGCTTTTGAGGCTGGCAAGGTGAGGTTTGGGAGGGAATGTAGGAATGCTGGGTGCCAGCCCCATCCCACAAAACCCAGGCGTTCGTGGGAAAGGAGATGGGGGAGTCTGGGTGTTACGTTTGAAGCTCTGGTCAGGACTCTTGTCAAACAGTAATCTAGGCTGGAAGAGCTCCAGTAGATCCTTAAATTCTCATTGCAGATTGCATAGATTTCATCTTTTTCCACTGCTATGGATATTCATTCTGAAGTTAAAAAAAATAGCCTTGGGGTTTGTTTTATTTTTTGTCAAAGGATTTTTGTAATCAATTATCTTGAGAGAAGATGTGGCAGCAGTGAAGGAAGTGGGAAAATGACACGTTTTCCTCTCATGTTTTTCTGGAATTGCACCTTGTGTAGAAACAAGTGACTGAAGTTGGGTGGTGAGAGGTTGCTCATCTCTCTTACTGAGTGTGTGGGCTCACCCCGTGGCAGCCTTCCAGAGCCACAAGTGTTTCAYGAGCTTCCTTTGCAGTCATAAGATCCCTGTTTAGAAAGCGGCTTGCGCTCCCGGTGCCCATCAGCTTCCTCACGCTGTGTCACCTGCTGCACACGCCCGGCTGGCGCATGGGCGGCCGTGGGATCGCAGCCCGCGTGGGGCAGCGGTGAGAGGGCAGCGCGGGGGGCRGCTCCGCTCGGCGCCGTGGGACAAGGAGCAGCAGGAGGGCTCCCTGGTCTTGGCACAGAGCTTGATCATCCTGTTTACTGCATCTCTCAGCGCATCACTCAGCCCGTCCCCAGACACATGTTCTTTTSATAATTTCTGTAATTGTATTAGCTCAGAGGAAATAGGCTTTACTGTCCATTTGATTTCATTTATTTTTTCCAGAGAACTCAGTCATTTGGTTTTGTAGCTTAACCCTTTTGTGGACAARTTTTGCTGCTTTCCTAGGATATAGAGAGTAGGTTTTTGTTTTTCCCTTCTGCCTTCTTRGTTTCCCTGAACAAGCAGCCTTATCATTAGGATGTTTGTTTTTAATCACAGGCAGCAATGAGCCACAGCTGCTTTAAAGATTGAATTGGAATCAGATTCCTCAAAATTCAGAGCTTGCGGCTATGGAGGTGGGAAATGGTTGATTTTCTGAGGCTGTGAAGAGCTGTTGTATCTTTCATGTATTTCAGCTGAATTTGCCTGGTTGCTGAAATTTTCATCAGTGTTTGCTTGCACAATTCATACTTTTTCTCTGATGTTGTTCACGGGTTTGTGGTGGGCTTGTTTTTGTGGCAAAGGAGGGCGATGCGTTAGGAATATGTCTCTGTGACTGCCCTGCAGAACTACACAAGGGAGAAATGTGTATGGGCAGGGGGAAGCTCATCCAGCCATGAATATCTGCAATAACAAGCTGTGCAGTCTTTCCTTTTAATAGCCGTGCCACTTCAAGGTTRTTTCTGCAGATCTTAGAACCAGCTCAGGTCGTAAGGAAGGGAATATTTTCCCACCATCTTATGGGATATTGATATTCGCTCTGTAAAAAGCCAGCCCTGCTGGCTCTTCTAGCTGCAGGGGGGCAAAAGAGTCACGAACAACTTCACCTGGTGACTGTGCGTGTGGTGGTGCTGGTTGTGCTGTGTGGCTGAGGGAAGGCAGGATTGGTCCTGGCTGAAGGAGTTTTGTACAGGTGGGGAACAAGCCTGGAGGCCACAGAGACTTCCCTCYCGTAAGTGCAGGCTGGTTGAAACAGATTTGTTAGAAAAGAGATTTTGGAGCATTACTGTCATAACTTTGAAAAATGGAAGCATTGAAGATTATTTTGTTTGGTTGGKTTTTTTTTGGAACCCTACAATACTCACAAGAGTCACTGCAAGATGGTTTTTTTGTTCTGTTTCCGTTTCATTAGAAAACTTCAGTTTTTGAAATACTGCCASAAAGTCAAAGCAAAACCCTACTATTCTTTGAGGAGTTAGACTGGGAACAATTTTATGGATTATGCAGGCGGAGCTGGTGAAGCTGTTGAGCATTAGGCAGAAATAGCAATTCCCATTTTGAAACTAGTTTTTGGAAGGTCAGGCTTTTGTCAAACCTTAAACACCCTTAACCTTGGGTGAGCTTTTCTGTGCCGGTTTACCCTGGGCTGAATTATTTCTGAAAGCTTTAAAAAAACATGTTGATGATTTCTGAGAGCATAACTAGAGAAAAGCATATTGCTTCAGTCATGATTAAAAAAATGAGTAGGATATATGGAAAGCACTAGAGCCACCATATCCTGACCGAGCATCCCCAGTTCTGCAGGGATCTCCCTGAGGCCAGGGAAGAGCCTTTAAAAGCCCTGCCTGGGCTGGTGCAGTGTGAGGCCTCCATTTGCCTGCGCTCCACGGCTGGCTGAGCTGCCAAGTTCTATCTGAAACCCTCATCGTGCCGAGGATAATCCCGCTGAAGGCGGCGGGGACGGAGCCGAGCGTTATCAGGCAGTGCTGCTCGTAAAGATAAGACCAACCACGAGATGGGAATACAGGAAATCTTCATCTGGTTGCATTGAGGCCGTGGGGAGGAACAGGGAGAAAGTGGGAGAGGGGAGGGCGGTAGCGGTCACAAGAGACTGGCCCTGGAAGCAGGGAGCTGGGGTAGCTGAAAAGCTTTCAAGGCAGCTGCTTTGGCAGGTCTAAATCTGTGGGGTATCTGCAGCTGCCTGGAAACTGTGACCCAGCAAGGGCCACTGTGCGGGTGGGCAGGTGAAGCCAGGGGCAGCTTCAGCTGTGTCTTGTTGGAGACCTTGAGCTTGGATGTCTGCTAACCCTCCCATGGGACGGTGGGCGCTGAGGTTCCCCCCTCCTCAGGCAAAGTGCCTCTTAATGATGGTAGAATTGCTGTATCCTGCCAGCACCCCAGTGAAGAGCTAAAGTTAGCCTGAGTTTAGCCYGATTTTCCTTTTGCAAGCAGAAGGATACATGGGGCAAGGCTGATGGGTTTGTTCCCCAGCAGAAGTCTTGGGCTCTGACCAGTGCTCTGCCAGAGATATTTCATGCAATTAGCAATTCAAATGCAAATTCAAATGCAAAACATGAAGGTCTATTTGTTCTC
This sequence comes from Eudromia elegans, assembly GCA_003342815.1. Taxonomy (NCBI): domain Eukaryota; kingdom Metazoa; phylum Chordata; class Aves; order Tinamiformes; family Tinamidae; genus Eudromia; species Eudromia elegans. Next base: position 595,818 of record PTEX01000176.1, read on the forward strand.
AGGTGTATTATCCCCATTTTTTCAGCTATTGCTTTTTACACTTGTCTTCTCTGCTAGATGCTTTCCTATACAGCTAGTCTTAGATATGTGAAAGCGTATGTGAACCCCATTTACAAGAGCAGTAAAAGTCACAGGAACATTTCAGGACTAAATCTATAGGTAGGAGATTGTCATATTTTATTTATATTTCATCGCTGAACAGCATATATAAATGTTTGTTAATCACATCTTAATTTGGTCTCTGTTGATCGATCTGCTAGCAGAGATGGCAAGATGAGAAATCCAATAGTGGCACTTCAAAAGTGTGGCTCTAATTTTTGGTTCCATCTTAAATATCACATTCAAAACAGCTAAACAGTAATGATTCYACCTGTAACACTTAAAAAAAATAGATATAAGTAGTTTTGAGGCATTTGAAGGAAAGAAATGTCTTGGCAATAGCTTCTTTGTCACACGAGATCTGCAGTGTGGAAACTGCAGCATTCTGAGGAAAGAAAGTGTCCTTCCTGAGGCAATGTATATAAAATATCATTTTAATAATCCTAACAATAATCCTGAGCCAAGAYGGCACATTGTACAGTAAGAGCTTTCCTCTGCAGTATTTGGGCTTCAAATGATTGAARAAAGGGCCAACATACCTCCAGAAATAACAAAGTCATTGGAAAAAAATACCTATTTTCTGGATTTTTCCTATCACAATGATCTAGTGGGACAAATTCTGTTTTCCATTCCCCTACTGTAGATCTGATGCAAGAGCAACTCCGTTGACACCGCTCCTGATTTACCAGAAGGGAAACGAGAGCAGAATGAGTCCCAGCATCTACGTAAGCTTTGCCAATTTTAAATGACAACTAAGGGTTCATGGTAGCCGTGTGGTTTTGAAAAAGTGGCTGCAGGAACAATCCGACTGTCCCCAGGACACAAACAAAGACGAATATCCAGAGAAACAGCCTGTCCACTACCATGGCAACATACTTCCAATCTTCAATAACCTGGAAGAAAAAGCCAATTAAAGATATTAGCAATTTGTTTTATTCATCCCCATTAGTTCTGCTGACACTGAGTCTTTCTATAGGAAAGGAAGCAAATCTCAAGGATCGGGGAACAAACTGACTTGAGAGCTCAGGGAGACTTTTTTTCCACATTTGCTTTGCTCAGTGAAGATAAATAAACATTTATTTGATATCTCAGGTCCTGAGCATGGTTGAGTGTCTTGTTCTGATCTAGAAGGTTGTGCAGTATCACCGAAATACATGAATTCTTACCTGAATTTTTGTTTGCAGATGCTATTAATCTCCATGGACAATATTTAGTGCTGCTAAACAAAGTTGGCTTCAGGGTTCTTACCAGCAATCTTAATCAGAKTTTTAATGCATATTAACACTCCTGCTTTTACTAATACTCCTTTTCCTCTTGCGTATGTTGTCTGCAAAAGTCATAGGGCCAGCCTTAGATTTCATTTGCWAGTTAACGTGACTGTAAGCCTGTTACTGTAAAAGGGGAATATTTTGATCTATTCATTTGCGTCTCAGGAATGGTTATTTTTTCCTCTCTCACTGGTTCTGGTTACACATGGGACATATTCACCTCAGAGACTTTACAGTGCTTCTCATTTATCTCGTGTCAGACCATCGCATATCTTTTATTCACTGCRCGCTTGTAATTCCCACTGCTGCTAATGGGAATTACACAGACCTCCTGTAATGAGACTGTAGTGGAGGTACATGAACAGTTGTTATGAGACCATGATGATGAAGGAAAAGCAGGGATTAAAATTATGTGTCTAGAAAACAGTAGTATGTAGCATTCAGAGAGCCTTGTGTAAAAACCATCCAATTTATGCTTAATGTATAAAATGCCTGTAAATTGCTCTTCATCTCAAAAGAGTGTTTAATAGATCCTTCAATATGCAACACATTCTTGCAGGAGTTACTGGGCTATTGAAAAACTTACCTTCTCCGCTATGAATCTGCTTCTATTCAGTCAGTTTTGATACGTGCAAGCCCATTTCTAATCGTAATAGCCGGTCTTCTCTTTTTATGTTGAAGTTTATTTCAGTTAATGGAAAACATGAATGACTCAGCAGCATGTTACTCAAGGGACTCCTGCTGGGTCTGAAGGCAGACTTTGAGTTACTTGGTCTGCTTGGCTGAGGAGGGAGAGCACARCAGGAGTAGAGACCCTCAAATCTGACTGGGATCTGGGCCTGAGCAGGGTCCCAGRGAGGATGTGTGTAGATGTAAGGACGTTTTTTCAGGAACACCAATGCTTACCTAAACAAAACTATGAATTTTCTGATTTTTTCCAAGTGTTGTCCGCTGGGTGTTTATATGAATGTTAGTGTGCAGCTAGTAGCACACAACTAGGGCGTGGGAACAGAACAGCAACAGCRCTGCTCAAATGATTCCAGGACTTTTCATGTCCAACAAAGTGTCTGATGTGGCTCACATGGAAGAAGTCTCAGCTCTGCTTGCATTAGGAGTTTGATGCTACCCACTGTTTACTATGGGAAATGATGGTAAGCAGCATCTGCTCCTCAATTAAAAGCAAGGATCTTAGCCCAGAGAGAGTGTTTGCTGAGAACTTCTTACCCGTTTCACTGTAGCTTCCTTCAATGCCTAATTAGGTAAATGAACGTTTGAGCAGTATGGAGATAATTTCTTGGTAACCTGGCCTGGGCRTGGGATGTATTACAGTCTTCTTGAAGACAGTGAGGGAAAAAATATTCTTAATAACATATTCCCTGACTTGGAACTGAATATTAATTTCTTTCCCTGCCAAGCACTACTTAAATGTAGCAAGGTGGCTTTTTCAAGGGGGCTTCTCTGCTTGCTGGACAACTGATGGTCTCTCTCTGTAGGTCATGTTCCTTTTCAGGGCAGTATTGGTATTAGCAAACTCTTATTCACTAAGTTCTTCTAATGACAAAAACGATATCCTCTTATAAATCATACCCATCTCTCTAAAATCATTAAGATGGCTAGGGAGCTCAAATCTCCTTTCTCAAGAAGAGTACAAGGAAAGACAGGGGGTGGCTTCTGGGAAGGCTAGGATGATTTTTCCTTTTACTTACACTCTGGTCATTGTCATCACTTTTCATGTGTTCTGCTATAAAACTGACTCCGTCGATTGCTTCTTGGACTTCAGGAGAAAATTTTGTGGTTGATCTTAGCCTAAAATCTTGATGGCTGCTGACATTGTCAAGAGTCTCTGTGACTTTCATATCGTACTTTTTGGCGGAGGCTGTATTCACGAAGTAGGTGGAGTTCTTGTACAGCTCCGCCGGCTCCGCGCAGAGGTTCTCGGGCCKGGCCTTTTTGCGGTGGCACAGCCTTTGCTGCAGGGAAGGGATTTCTGGGCGCTTCATGAACAGGTAGGCTGGGAGTCTCTCGAGGAACACAAGCTTTACCCAGGGGGGCATAGTGTGAGTGCTTGGCGATCTGTGGTGGACGTTGAGGACGCAAACGCTGGTAACTATTGAAAATGTCACTAGTACCATTGTGAACATGAGGTATTTCCCAATCAGGGGAACATCTAGAGACGTTGGAGGGACGATTTTGGAGATCAGCAGCAAGAACACGGTCAAGGCAAGCAGCACAGATATGCATAAGGTCATCTTTTCACCACAGTCYGAAGGCAAGTAGAACACCAGGATGGCCAAGGATGTAATTAGCACGCAGGGAATGATAAGGTTGATGGTATAAAAAAGAGGTTTCCTTTTAATAATGAAGTCGTATGTCACATCAACATAATTGGGGTCCAGGGGATTCACAGTCCTCCTTCCTGGGAGTGCCACAATGTCCCACTCTCCACTCGGTGTGAARTCATCCATGCTTGCCATGGAAGTTTTAAGCACCATATCAATTTCTGTATGGTCGTATGTCCAAGACCGGAACTTTAGCGTGCAGTTTTGYTGGTCAAATGGAAAATGCTTAACCTCAATCTTGCAGGCGCTCTTGCAGATGGCTGGGGGCAGCCAGCGAATGCTCCCGTTRTTCTGTACGATCACATTCGTGTAGAGGGAGACTTCGTATGTGCCGTCCGCACTAGAGAAACGAGAAAACAAGAAAAGACCAGCAAATGTAAAGGGGCAAAAACATGGTTCAGCGTGGAAGGAATCTGGTACTCTTAGTCCTCTAGGCCTCAATTGTTGCTAGAATTAAATTTTAGTAAGATTTCAGTTTTGAAATCTATTATTTCGGCAAGTATAACCTGATAGGGAGAATGGTGTGTGCAGTTGTCCAATATACATGAAATATAATAATAATTTATAGAATGATTTATAGAAAAATAAATCATAAGGATACATGTAAGTTTGATGCAAAGAACTCAAAGAATTATACAAATACTTAAAATAACTAATTCTCTCTGGAGGCCAAGAGAAATGAGATTCTSTAGTACTGRGGTGCAGGTACCCTTGGTGTGGAAYGCAACCACTGCTAGCAGCRCACGTTAACGCTGCTAAATGGCTTGCAGGAGGAAGTAAGGATGAGCAGTGTTAGAAATGGAGGCAGATTGTAGGCAGAGGAAATGTGATTATGTGAATTATAATTTATTGCGTCAGTCCAGTTAATGTTTGCTCATTAGAAAACCAGAACAGACAAGCCACAGGGTTCTTGGTGCCCACGAGCAGTTTTGGCTTTGTGTCTGCTCCGAATGCTGAGCTTCCACCAGGAGAGCCTCCTGGGCTGTGGAGGGTCACTGAATTCAGGGAGAAGATCATTACTGATCTGTAGTCAGTTCTTGTCCAGTCTTTCTGGACAAACATTATTTTAATAGTAAGTCACTTAGCCACCATGTTAGACTGCAGAAGTGAGTCTGGACCACTTACATCCTGCAGGCTTTCCTTTTGATGAACAGTTACTTACGTGAAGAAATGCCCATGAAAGACAGCCTGTGCATTATGTGCAGGAACACCAGACCAAGCTCACCATAAGTGTGAGCAAATAAAGTTCAGCAGACTCTGATTGAGTAGCACCCCTGTAGGCCATTGGAAAATTTGCTCCRTAGCAGATAATAACAAGCCTAATTAAGTTGATATGGCGYCTTGAGAAGAAGCGCTTTTTCAGTGTAAGGTTGGGTGGTTTTGTGTATTTTTGATRTATTTCTAAGCCRGATGTGCCACAGGGCCAGGTTGCTKGSCCATCTTGRTGCCTTCTGTGTATGTTATTCACGACCGTGTGTAGGATTGTAGCTGGTGTTGCCCTTAGCGTGGCCTCGAGCTCTGCCTGGGAAACAGTGTCGGTGGGAGAAAGTCACAGGGTGGATATTTCCATGAAACGACCTTCAGCTAAAATTTTAACTTGCAGCTTTGTACTAATGTAAAAATCGATTATAGTGAGGTTAAAAGCTTCTCTGCCTGTTTGCAAGAAGCCCTTCTAAACTGCTCCTTCCCCTTCTTGTAATCCCCTAAATGATACCATTTGGGCAGTAAGCAAGAAGGAAGCCAGGGAGGGGCACAGTTTAGCAGAACAGGATTTGCCAAGGCAGAGTACATCCTAATCCACTGGCTGAATTATTTTGTGACTAATACAATAGTTTTCAGTATTTAAGTATTTCTTAAATCTGATTTCTGGGGAGAGGATTCCAAAGACTTAACTCAGCTATATATAAACTTCCTAGGTTTCCCATCTGTACATGTTCCTAAATCATTACGTTTTCAAGAATTCACTGTTTTTTAAAATGTCGTGAGAAGAGTGTATATATATTTTTTTTTTTAATTTTATGTTTTCCCCACGACTTGGTGTCATCTCCTTTAAGACTTTGCCAAAGAGTTGATTACAAACTCTTTGCRCTAAGCTGTTTGTCTGAAAGAAGCTCTGAGCTACGCTGCAGCTCCAGCCTTTCTGTCTCCCTGTACTCTGAAGCACCAAGGTTTTATGCTGATAGATTTATTTTGTATTCATGTAATTGATTTTCAATGCTTTATGAAAACAGGCTGTAATCTGACTTTTAAAACAAGTTTTAACTCGTGGAGCTCTGGTACCTAGGAACTTCGTAACAGGCTCGCTAGCTTAACTCTCTCTAACCAGAGCCCTGATTTTAGTCAAATTATCTTTGTGGCCAGTTCCTCTCCAATATAGTGGTAAAAAGTTTCAAAATTCAGTTTCAGACCAGACCCACCTGACAGGTTCTGTTGTGGGACTGCTTCTTTCCTGTTACATGGTTAGTTTTTGCTTGCAGTCTGTCTGACGTTTTACTTACTTATTGTAAAGGACAATGTCTGGCAGCCAGATGTGTTTTGCAGGTATCCTCAGCTTATTTATCCCTTCGTAGTCAGAGGGCTTCCAGGCCAAGCGGTAATCAATCCACTCCTAGGAGAGAAATGGGCCTGTGGTGATGGGAATGTCGGGAGCAGTGCACGTGCCGGAGCCGCTGCGGGGCAGGCAGAGCAGTGGGGACTGCGCGGGGCGGGAGCCTCGTGGCCTTGCTCACCTGGTTCAGCCACACGTTGGTAGTCATGATCTGCTCCCGTTCGTTCTGCAGGAGAGACAGAAAAGTTGTCCTCTAAAATGTTTGCTTTTATTGCGGTAGTAGGTGTTTTCAGTTGGCTCTAAAGGATATTTCCAGCTGCACAAAATAATTTTGTTTAACGTATTTCAAGACAAATATTTCTCTGTTGGCTTTATATGGCTGGGGTTTTACTAAGGACTGAAATAGGTCTGAGAGTCAGGAGGATTTCTACAGAGAAAAAACGTTAATTCTCTGATACTGAAGATGCTTGATGGTGTCTGTAAGATGCTGTTTTTTCCTTAAAAAGTGTGGATGCAGCAGGGTAGGGACAGGGAGCACTTGGCCTGGAGTTGTCCCACATACAGCACAGCTTGTACAGCATCTCTTAGCTTCAACTAGTGTCTCTTCCTGTTGAGTTTCACACTTTTCCTGTTGAGTTTCAGAATAAAAATTATATATAGTTCTTAAACTTTACTTACTGGCCTGTAGGAAAATGCTGACAGGGAGGCTGCCCTCTATAGCCCCCTTGCACCCAGGGAGTGGAGTGGCAGTTACAAGCCCAGATTCAGGGAATTCTTCCTGCTTTTGTCGTGGATCCTATTCACACTGAAGTTAATGCTAAAATCTCCCTTAGCATCAAGGTGCATATTTTTGTCTTGGAGAAGCTGTATAACACACGTTGACTTCATGAGTGAAAAGGTCTTTTGGACCCACCAAAGTCAATATTATTGAGTATGAGGAGCTGCTCGTATGGGGATTGATTTAACCATGTAGAGCTGTTCCAGCCAGAACTAGCTTTCCTTCTATTTACAACCTGAGGGATGTAGAAGGAGGGTTTTTTAATCAATGCAATTTTATTGGGTGAAGATCTGCCACCGTATGTTTAGACATAAATACATCTCCTTGTTGTAAAACCAAAAGAGTCACATGTACGGGCCTTGCCTACTAAATGCTTTTGTGTAAGGTAGAAAATAATGGCATAGTAATACCAGTGTGCCTTTCAGTTAGACTCCTGTGCAGGCAGTAATGGATTAAAAGGAGCAGCCTAATTTGTGCTTACCACGCTGATGAGCTGTGCCAGGGAAACGTGCAGCTCTATAGATACCAACTGGGACGAGTTGACAGCTGGACGAATTAACTTGTTGTACCTGTCAGGACTCAGCAGGTGATTCATTAGCTTTTCCTCAGCGTCTGCCGCGGTGCTTCCTGTAAAACATCACAGAACAGGACTGCGCAAGGGAGACCAAGTGACAGGACACGGGGAGCACGGGATTCCTGCGCATCAGGGCATCTTGTCGAAGTAATTAGGGCTTTTGGTTTCCTAAAGCCTGTAGGTTTGTGTGAACAGAAAGGTAAGTCCCTAGCACCAATTCCTCTTCTACTGAAGCTGTCTCTCACAGAGCACAGATCAGGCAGATAAATCAGAGCCGTTCGTTTTCTTTTTTTCCACAGTAAAATGTAAATGTACAACTCAAGTTGATAGATGCTTTTGGCAGTATGTTCAGAAATGGAAACTGAAAGAAAACCATCCTTTTAATAACAAAAGGAGAAAATTTCAAAGATCCCAAATCAGGGAGCCTGGCTGTGACTTTCCTCTTTATTGTCATAGGAGACAAAGAGGGAGGCTCTGATCTATGCAGAGAAAAGCCTGGGTATGAGTTGCAGGCTTTTGTAATGATTGGGAGCTCTTTGACTGCCAGTGGTATTTCTGTTTCAGACTCATGCTGTTGGAAAACCTGGGACGTGTAAGAGGCAGCCTTCTGCTTTGGGAAGCAAAGCATGAACTGCAGACTCGCGCAGATGTTATGAATCTTAGACGGCCAAAGCTGCGTTTCAGTGACTGCAGGGTAGAGGATCTGCAGGGTCTCAGATGGTCAGAGARCCCTGAGCATTCTCCTTGGAGCAGAATGGCTCATGGCACAGCTGCAGAGGTGGCAGCATCTGCTTGTGCTTTGTAAAGACAATTGACTGGAATTTGCAGATATTATTGGCTACGTTACAGAATATAAAGCAGTAAATTCTTCTCAGTTGACTGTCCTAATAAATTTAGGGATAGAAACGTAATCTGTCCAGCAGTGCTCAGTAATGCTTAGCTAAAGTCCTGGTTTCATCCTGCCAACAGTACTGACCTCTTGCAGGAGACACTCTGCTGTATGCTGCGTAATTCTGTGTTGTGTGACACAGCTGACAGTGATGGGCACAGAGGTCAATGACAACAGATTTCTAGTCAAGTCATTAGAAAAAACATTCTTTGAATATGTTCCTCCCAGGACATATTTAGTTAGGTGTCAAAAGGGCACCTAATTCCACCCTGGAAACTGTGRAGGAGAGGAAAGGGTCCCTGCAGGATACTGGCTTCACTGCTCCTTAGAGCAGTTGCACACAACAAAAATCAATTGCCCTGTGGTCCTACCAGTATTTTAAATTTGTGGTATGTGGATTTGATGTGTTTCTTGTGTTGCAGCATAAGATGCAGAGCAAGGCAGAGAGTGAGAGGCCGGGATCACGGAGACAGCCAGAGCCTGTGTGCGTTTCTGGGAGGTGGCCAGTTCCCACTGGAGCTGGGCATTAAGCTGGTAGGGGGAACGAGCCTCTCTTGAGGCTTAGCACTTCTGAATTCCACTCATCTTAAGAACAATTATAAGAACTTCTTGCTTCTGAGGCAGCAAGGGAAGCATAAAAGAAGAATGRTCTAAGAGATTTTTTCACATCTAAGAACAGATTTTACTCAAGCTCTGGGGACAGGTTGAGATAAGCACCAGACTTGCTTGCTTTCTTTGAAGACCAGTGTGCAGTACAGCATGGGTAGCTCAAGTCTACCATACATAACTCTATCGCTGTAGCTCAGACCCAGTTTCTGAAGTACATCCCAAGTCCCCTGGAAAAACAGATTGTGATGAATCTGCCTGTATTGTTTGGGTAGGGTTTGATTCATGCTCGCCTTGCGCCTCCCTGGGAGTTGCCAAAGCCTCAGCACCATGTGATAGTTTAATATGACATTCGGTCTCAGCCTAAGCTTGCCTAATCAAGAGCTTATCAAGCTGGAGCTACGCTGATCCTTGCTAAGCTCCGGGCTTTGTTTTGTCTTGRGTATTGCAAGTGAGATAAATTGGGTGCCGTGAATAAAATGGGGCTGCCCACGAGGACTGAATTGTTGTGTATTTGTCAGCATGGACAAAATGCCCCGTGGCTGCTAAGGGTGGGATGTTTAAGTCATTTTATTGATTTCATTAACAAACATTCTCTCTATTGCTTATGTAGGGGACAGAAGTAGCCTGCAATAATTTGAAGCCGAATAGAAATAAATTGTCGTTTGACTTGATTCACACGGTGATGTAAGAGTGCTGCTAGCAGAGTGAATTCRTGTTGAATTTGTGAATTATTAGTTATTGAATGATTTTTCAAATAACGTGTCCCTTTAAGAAATGCCATGCTGTTGCTAAGAAAGGGGTTCCTGGAATTAATTATTCATTATAAGATTACMGTGCTGGCCCAAACTTTAAATAACTTCTAATCACCTGAAGTCAAGACCCGAGGCTGCCCTGGCCTCGCTCGGGCACCGTTTCCCGCACCACGAGATGGCAGCAGCCCCGCGCGTGGACGGCTGCTGGCCCGAGCTGCCCACGAATAATGTGTACAACCCAGGGCATCGTTCTTAGAATCCACTTCCCATTTCCAAGGCACATATTAGCCAGATGGCACCTAATGAAAACAAAATTACCAGGCATTCAAGTTCGTCTTTATATGCATTTCAAAAGGGTGCATTTGAAAACTCCTCTTTTCCCCCAGGAGTTGTGGAAACATGCTTTTTTCCCTGGCAAAAATGGTTTTTTTGCATATAGCAGTAATCACCAGAAATGTTTAGGAGGGCAGACAAATGCTTTTAGAAATGATTTTAACCAGATTGATGAAGCAGTTCCAATTGGGAGTGCAGTATTTTTGCATAAGGAAAACAGTAATAGRAAAACAACAGAAAGGTGGATCGTGAGCTAGGTGAATTGTCTGTGCTTCACATCTGCTCCACAACAAGGAGAACAAATTGCATCCTTGCAGTGCATGTTTTTGCATAAGTTCTTCTCTGCTGGGATATAACCATTTAAAAAAAGAATGCTTCAGGATCCTTCCTGTTTCACGCTAGAAAAAGCAAAAGCACAGACTTGTTCAGTCACTTGTGCAAAAATTCCATTCTACATGATAGAATTTAGAAACACACAACGATGCAAGTACTCATTCTGTGTTATGCTGGCTGTTTGCAGAGTGTGATAACAGATACGTCGGAGTGATTTCCACAGAACAGAATGAGGAAAAATATTGACAAATACAGRCAAGTACACTAAGTTGCAAAAGTTAACATAAAGCATCTTTCRTCCATTTCCCTGACTTCATTTGCTTTAGTATATATTGATATATTAGAAATATAGTGTGTTATGCCCTGTGTTGTCATTTCTGTTCTTTCTTCCCTCTCAAATGACCTACGTGGACAATGGTGCCGTACCAAGTTTCTGTGAGTCATTAGGTTAAAGCAAATGGGGTGCAGCACGAAGGCGGTTCTGTTATTTTCTCTGAAATTGCTTGGTGAAGCTAAGTCTCAGCATATTCTTGAGCAAAATGATTTATATAGCCTTCCAGAACRTGCACACTGATGTGGAATGCTTGTTCTAGTGAAAGCAGTACTGAATTTACTRTATTTTAAATACAGCTTTATTTTCCACGCTACAATTAGTGCAAATAAAAAGGAATTACCAATGGGTTTCCAAATGTGTAATCGAAAAATCAGAWGTAGGCCCTGACTCTTTGGTTGTTATAAGGCAGATGTTTTCTAAGGTTGCTTTGCAGTAATTGGAGAAGCAAAACAAGAGTGGGATGAATAAATAAATACAGGAAAGCTGTGCTTCTGCCTCGGTTCACTTTCTGCCGCTTCCACTCTGTACACTYCAGTGGAGTCTCTCCCTGGGAAGAGCCTCCCTTGGTAAATGCACTGTTTARTGCTGCTGTCAGGCTGTGAATGTTGCCTAAAACATATACGAAAACTCCTGGTAAGCTTTAGAAAATATTCATAATGTATGTTTTTCTTTTTTTAGCATATATTTATGTATTGCATATTTTATACTACAATTTAATTTCAGTACCCCTACATGTTACTAATTAGGCAATTAGGAAGCCAGAACTTTGCAAAATACACAGTTCCTAGAACTTTAGTCAGCAACTGTAGAGAGAGTCCCTGCTTTTCCCATTAGAGGTGACCCCGGGAGTGTCTAAAGGAGCTTCCTTTAGTGATCGTCACTGTCATCTCCTACTRYTTTCATTTTATGTCCGACTTTCTCTCCCTATGCATACAGTGGTTTGGTGATACCAAACAARCCAGAAGCAACAAAACAATCCATTTCATGCATCTTAAAGTCTGCAGCCCCCTGCGATGACAGTTACAAATGTTAGAGAGCTGGTATCACGCTCCCCTCACCCCGAAAGCTGCCGCTGTTCTGCAAACTGTATCTGAAAGGAAAGCTCGCTTACCGTTCGCGTGGAGGGAGACCACTACAAAGAGGAGGAGGGTGCAGGTATTCCTCATGGCAAAGACAAGACGTAGATTACTGTGCCTTGCTAAAGACAGCTGGCAAGAGGCTCCGCTGCYGGGGTCGCACAAGCAGGCGATGTAAAAGCAAACCTGAACCTTGGAGGTATTGAATCCCTGGAAAGAGACRGGCAGTAGGACCTGGCAGGAGCATTCGGCAAAGTGGAGTTTTCATGAGCATAGTGGTCCCTCCCCCTTTGCAGCTGTTTAAAGAGCTTTGTGGAGAGGAAAAGCACATAAGAAGCGGGAGCATAATGTGATAATGTTGAGTAGGAGGAAATGAAAGAGCAAGCTAAGGAACTGGATCTGTAAAACGTAACTGCTTAATTCTTGCTACTAGGTAACATTTAGAAGGCTGTGGGGCTAGCGAGTGCAGAGGGTGACGATAGGTGTGTGGGAAGAGCTGGAGATAAGCTTGTGGCATAAGCTCTGTTACGAGAGACATGTCTGCAAATTGCAGCCCTAGCAAAGGGTCATTTTCTGTGCAGAGAGCAAAAGCTGATTCCCTGCTTCCGACCCCTTTCCGCTCCAKGTCTGGTGCTAGATGTGAGCTGTTAAAACTGGAGCCTTTGGGGAGCAGGAGGAGAAGAATGRGGAATTTGTTCTCATTAGCATTTGACAGAGATTTTGAAAGAAAGCTAAAGCAGCCTGGTGAGAAATGGCAACTCTACTCATAAAGACACCCCCGAGGAGGAGCGTTAGGGAAATACTATGGGAGTCATCTTTCACAGCTCAAGGGTTCAGTGGAATATAGTTATCCTGTGTTTGGGACATGCTATGGGGAGATACGGATAGAAGGAATGGAGGAGAACTTATGTGCCCTTTGCAAGCACTGCGAGACAGACTGGAATTCGTGTATGGAAAGCAGATGCTAATCTTCTAAATATTGCTCTGTCTCCATACGGAGACTCCTCTCTGTTTTAKTTGGCCATAGGATGCAGTTCTGCCCTCCTGCCATCTCTCAGCAGTCCAGCACCATTGGCTGGGATGGAAGTATTCCTGGTTTACCAGAGTAATTTATGTGTCTGCCAGATGCTTTATCTTCTGCATCTGCTATGGCCATTTTCTGACTTGGAGTGCTTGGAGAAGGTCCTCTGCTGCTGGTTTTGGGCAAGCTGTCCGTACAATGTTAAGCAATTCAKTACATTTAGCAGACATCTTTTCCACTAATTGACTGTGCTGCAGCTTTACTGACTCCAAAAGAGCCTAACAGCCCTTCAAGAAATAAAGCTCTGCTCCAGTTCTGGATAGTTATGATCTCCCCTTCAGCCTTTTGGGCTCGTTTGTGTAGGGGAAGAGAATGGATTCAGTAAACAAATGGAAGAGCACTGGCTGCCTGGATTATGCTTGGATAAAACAACCTGCTACAAGTCAGCCCTGCAGTGGCTTGTGCTGCTGCTTTCCCTTATTCTGAAAACTCAGTATACCGAATGCTCTGGCTTCTCAGCTGAGGTTTTACAAAGCTCACAGGCATCCACCATAAGAAGCATGTCTCCTACATTCTCGCCTTTCTGCTCCTCGTCTGCAATCTCGAGCAATTGCTGTTAATCTAGCTCAGTTCTGCTCTCTTGGGTTTTAACTCTTTCCAAAGTTCAGACTTCTAACTATTGTGCTTTTATATACTCTCTGTATAGATCAGTTTTTAATTCATTTTTATCGCTTAAGTGTTATGTAAATAACTCTGATGCTAAAATTTTGATGGATTAGGTAAGAATTGGTGYTTAATGATATCTATATACTCCAAAAAATCCATAGCACACAAATCCTATTGCTTTGATCTTCAGCTTGACCAACACAAACATGCTGTTGTTTTTGCTTATTCTAATGAAWGTTCCACCTCATATCAGAGATTTCCTGTGGCCCTGGTCTTGTACATTATTTTATTTTTTTGTGCTTTTATCGCTTTCTTCTTTATCCTCTTACTCACTATCCATTAGCTCAAAGTAGTTTACACAGAAGTTAGAGTTCCTACCTCAAGAGAGTGTGGGAAGTACAGAGCGGGAGATGGTTTTCTTGTTGAAAACAACAGTCACTGTGTGGACATCTGCTTAAATGAAATGAGCCAGTGAAATTCTAGTGAATGTGAATGGACTAACTGCAGTGCAACTAAAACACTATTTCCCTGCTTTTCCCCATTTTCAGCTTTTGTGGTATACAGGGAATTGCTTGCGAGGATCTGTGCCTTTCTCTTCAGTTACTAAGGATGCAGCTGAGCGAAAGGCCAGTCTGCTGGAGGAGAAAGGCCACATCTGTTTCTCCGTTTGTACTCTCTGCTTTCTGACCTTTCTCTCCTCAAAGGCAAATTCTCTGTCTGCCAGCCTAGCCTCTGTCCTTCAGCTGCAGTCACGGGAGTAACAAATGTGTAGGCCTCCAAGCCACTGCACTTGTACCAACTCCACTGCTTGACGCTTGAGAGCTGAATAAGAACCCAAGGTCTAGCAAAACCAATGGGGATTGCTTCCCCAAAGAGATCAGCTGGCACAGAGCCAAAGGATTGCAGGTAACTGGACTGCAGAATATGTGGGTTGAACAGCTCCTCTGGAGGTCATCTGCTCCACCCCAGCTGGGGTGGCTTGCTCAGGACCATGTCAAGTCAGGGACAACCTGTCAATCTGTTCCAATTTCAACTACCCATGCAACACAAATTCATTTTCTTATATTCAAACAGAATTTCCTGTGGTGCCCATTGTCCCTGTCCTGTTGCTGGGCATCACTGAGAGGAATCCGGCTCATTTCTTTATACCCTCCCATCAGGTATTTATAYGCATTACCTGAAGAGGATGAAATCTGCTTTCCTGAAGTCCAGGGGTATGAAACTCCTTGCGAGATCCTGAATTCCACCTTTTGTGGTCGCTGCAGCCAGGGCATTGCTGGCTTTCACCTCTCAGAGCAGTTCTTCCTTGTCTGTTATATGATTGCTCGTGCCCTGCTGTGGGTCCCTCCAGCAGACATCCATGGGCTGAAATCCCACCGCGAGGGCCAGGGCCTGCAGATGTGAAGATTCTTCCAGTGGTCTGGATCAGGTGGTCCRTAGCGGACACCCGCTGCCCTGTCACTCATGTTGGTCTGTCTATTTACCCTGMCCTAAAAGCTCTTTGATTACCCATCAGTGTGCAGATGGGCAGGGAGAATGGACACCGGATGGCGGCGGCTGCTTCTCATCTCGCTGGCAGTACCTCCCTCTGCTGTTCGCTTGTGTTCAGTTCTACCGGCAGATCACTGAAGTTCTGTGATGGTTTGTGCTGCACGTTGTTTTTCCCACAGGGAAGCTGTAGGATTCTCTTTGGTCATTGAGTTATGCACCTGAAATGAAAGGTCTTTATGGGCTTTGTATGTTAATGTACTGTGCAAACATGGGAATAGAGGGGCAGAGAGCCGTCCCCTGAGCTGGCTGCTGGATGGCTGCTGCTACGGAAAGGCTTTCCGAGCCTTRGGGTCTTAGAGCTCTGAGGTGCAGGAGAGATGCAAGATATCCCAGTGTCCGAGAAAACTGGCAGGTACCTCTTGAGGATTTGTCATGGTGATTTCAAGCTGCCATTTACATTAGGAAAGAACCAGTCAGAGATGCTGGAGCTCCCGAAGCAGAATCAGCCTGGGGCACAGCTGGTTGTCTTAATGAGAAAGATAGGGAAAATATATTTCCTTTATAAGGAAAGCACTGTGAAAATAAATAGTTCCGTGTGGAAAGCCACAATTAGTTTCCAGTAGCGATGACACCGAGATGAARTTCTGGGTTGAGCTTGTGGCTAAACTGAATTGAAAAGGAACTTCAGATGAGCTTGTTAAATCCTGGCCTTGCAGAATGCATAGGGCTGACTTACTGTTGTGCCAGTGGAACAGCTGTCGCTTTCTGCTTGAAAATAGCTACAGGAAAATGTCACTTAATGGCAAACTTTGTGTTTTTCTAGCACCTGCCATGGAGTCAACTTTAATGGTATCCGTCAAGATCCTGGCTGACCTTATCAATGTCAAGAGCTCTTTTTCTCTGCTCAGTTGAAAAATGGAACTTCTTGCAAGTATCTCCTCTGCTGCAAATACCCAGCTTGGCCTCCTGCAGGTAAAATCCTAGTTTTYCCCTGTTACCACTCTCTAAACAAGMTCATKACAGGGCAARCTTTCTTGCRAGGTTCCTTTAGAGGTGTGTGATATCAGAACCAGACCAAAGTGGTGCCTGAGCCATTCTGRTGCAGGTGTCAGTGGGGCAGGTTGTAGTGATGCAGCTTCGTTTAACAGTGCTGCACTGTGTCCCCATGTAGACMCAGCAGGGCAAAACACAACCGTGGCGCTGTGATTCCGCTCGTGTCCGTTGTGGGAGCCCGGCATCATCTACTGCTGTGAACACTATGAATTTTCAGATGAGTTAACAGTCCCCTAAGGGCTTAAACAGTGATCATGTTATATGTTGATGCTGGGTATGCCACCACTGTGTAAAACCCACAAAATGTTCCGAAGAGTTGTCACTAACAGCAATATGACGGTGATGMTAATGCAAATGATGCATACACATGACTCAGTGGATATGATTCCATCGTGTTTGTCAATATATGAATGAGTATGGATCCCAGAAATATCGTGGTGTAGATAAAAGTCACCCCTGGAAAAGCAATGCTACTTACTTTTTTTTWAATCAGTTTTGAAAGCCATGAACTTACGGCTTGTGAGCTAGCACATGGGTTATGTTTCTGGGGTATTTGGGGTGTAATGGTAAGAGCTCTGATGCTCACTGATCATTAGCACGACTGTCTTGAATCTCCAATGTGCACRGGTGTCACAGGCCCAGAGAAACACTGCAGAAGCACCATCTCAGAATGTGATAACGATGCTTTGGAACGGCTTCTTTTATTTTTCTCAGTGTTTTTGGCTTTGTTTTGTATATTTTACCGGGTAGACTGTTGCACACAGGTACAGCAAAACATTTCAGTCCTATTCTGAGCAATAGCAATATTGTTATAAGCCTGTTTCATGCTKCCTTGACATATAGCCTGAAAGGGCAAGTAATCAAGTGAACAGATACTGTTAGTGTTCGCTTCAAAATAAGCAGTTTGCTATTGGGTGCATCAGCTTGAGTTTTCAAGTTTTTTAATCTCAAATGTGTGATGTTGGAACTACTCACCTCCATTAAATCACTCCTCAGTTAAATGATACTGTGGCAGTATTAAGCCAACCTGGTGAATTACAGCTTTAGAGAAAACCTCAGTGAAACATTCCATAGCAAACCCCTAAAGGACATTACTGAGTTGATGCCAAGACATTGCTAGAAGTAGTTCTTACTCTTACCCGAAAAGATACCATGCTGAAGTTTAAAAAACCAAATTTCTCATGAGTAGGGTAGGCAGAATTTCTCTTTGTGTGATACTGTGATGATTCAAGAGTTTTGATGTTCAAAGAAAAAAACATCTAGAAGAGCCATTTCCTGTATAGGTTTTGATGCATCTAATCTAAGAGGCAKTTTATATCAGACTAATAATCTGTTTTCAAATCTTCAAACTGRAAAATTAATAGAAGCTAAGAAAACAAATGGAGGTGAATCCTGACGTGAGACACTTTGTGCAAAATCACAAATAGAATCTAAGTTATCTTAGTATCTGAATTTTAATATTACTGAATTGCAGCTCAGTTGTATTCTGCAAAATTTCATCCAGAGGCTTTCATCTCACACTGAAGATGCAGAGAAACAACCCCCTGCATCTGCTGCTTGCTTCAGTGAAGGGAAGGACTGGAGAACAGTGAGCAGCAGCTGTGCTGGTTGGRATTGACCTTTTTATTCACAATTGCTGCATTGCAAGATGAACATAGTTGAAGAGCACAGAGAGAGGAGGGCTTTGAGGTACAAGACTGGRAGAGAAGAGCGACCTGGGCTTTCTCTTGGCCTCTACCATCAGCCTCCAACCTCAGTCTCAGGTAACTTCCGTATCTTCTTGATGCTCTGGTTTCCCCAGACGTAAAGAAAAGGTAAAGATTTGTAAAGAATTGACGCATGTTCGCCACAAGCCTGGRTGGCAATGAATGAAAAGCCAAGCAGAAAGCAAAAGGAAGCCTTGCTTTGCCATGGCTTTCACACTTATGCGCTTCGCCCGAGGAGGTCTTGGCTTGTTCTTAAACATACAGCCAGAACTGTATTTCTACATACATCATTTTTACATACATACATCAGCCCCGCAGATCCCCGAGGGGGTTCAGGCTCTGGAAGGGATGCAGGATGCTCTGTCGTGATGCTGGCCTGGCAGTGATCCTTGCTAAGGACTAATGGCCATAAAAGTCCTCTTAACTTTTAATCCTTTTTCCCCTTAAGCAAAATCCCAGATGTAGCCAGAGTGCTAAATACCTCTTGAGCAATAACCTRCATTATCAGTATCTCACAGTAAGGATCATTAAAACCACATTAAGGGCTGGCACGAGCCCATTAGAGGGCTGGGGACTGGCTGCACTTCCCACTTGCAGTTTTCAGGCTTCCACTGTGCCCCGACTCGCAGGGCACCAGAGCGGGGGTCGCTCTCTGCAGCCAGCATTAGCCTGGCAGAAAAGCTCCCCACAGCCATTGCCAAGGGGGAAATGGGCAACCAGGCAGCAATTGGAAGCACAGAAATTCATAGCAGAAGTTCTCTGATCCTATTTTTGGTGAGACAGAGCTTGAAGCCTAATGTGCTTTCAATGCCGGGCCTCCTCTGGGACGTGAACAGCCCTGGCTGCCACTCGGAAAGTGTTTAGCACGTAGCATGTATTTGGTCCCTCCAAACTCTTTAGAAATGAAGCATGTTACGCGTGGAGGAGCGTGGCCGGGCTGGACTCCTGGGGCACGCGGACCTGCCGCTGTGGCTGCCCGGGGCGGCAGCGCCTGTGCGGCTCCGGGCGAGCGGCCGCCCCGCCAACAGCATCCTGAAACGGAGGGYGAAGAGCCGGCAGATGGCAACGAGGAGCCGGCTGCTGGTGCTCCTGGRGCAACAATGCAATGCTGGTAATAATGGGAAATTATGCAGGGTAATGAACTAATTCCCCGTGCTTGGCTCTGCAGATTAATTAGCTGTATGTTGAGTAACAAGGAGTTTTGTAGAGCTATACGACTGAAAGCTTGTCTTCTGTCTTTTCCTGATTAGATCACTTGATCTAGTAAAAGATACTCCTGCCTTCTGCAACCCTGGCCTTGGATGGAGGCAAGTAACCTCCAGCCTTTTCTTTCAGCTTGCTTGACTGTCGGTCCATCAGGAAAACCTGAAAGAAAAGGAAATCATCTGTAAAACCATTCTAGATAACAAGCATTCTCATTTGCTTTCCAAGGCAAWAGCAAAGCTCCCTAGTTCACCAGAAACCATAATTCTGTTATCTATGTTGCACATCAGTATATGCTCAATAGAGGGGTATGAGCCCTGCAAGACAGATACTTCTATTGCTTTTTTTGTAATCTAGAGCAGGGATTGAATTTTGCTTTGGAATTTTGAATTTTGCTTTGGAATTATCTAAATTTCTTAAAGCTGCTTCAGTGTCCTGAATGACAATCCTCTTCTTTGCCTTACCCATCATACCACCACAAAGTTGGTTATTTCCATGTCAAGGGAAGCAGTTCCTCCTGTCTATTCGTATTTGGTTTTCATCAGCTACTTTAGTGCCTCTGGTTCTATCATCTGCACTGTGTGCAAAACAGTAATTTGTGTTGACATGATCTAACTCCCCTGAAGAAAAAATATGTTGCATATCACCAAGCAAAGGGAGAAATTTATCTATAATTTAGAACAATAATGGGGTTTAATTCACAAAGTCTCTCAGCATCTTGCACACTGACAGACTCTGCTGTCATTAGCGATGCCTCCGCRCCCCGTTGCGTGGATATAACGCGTTGTGACTCGAAGGAAATTGTTCCGAGGACCTGGGGTTTGTATCCACTTCTGGCGGCTGTTATCCCTCGTGGCAGTGGCGCTTAGGAGCACTCGGGAGAGGTTTGCTTCTCGCGGCGCAGAAGAGCACACAAATATGGGCAGTTCTGCGTGCTGGGAGGTGAGGATGCTCGTCAGCAAGGTGCAGCCCGCAGCCCCCTGAACCGGGGTGCTTCTGTGGGTTCAGCAGCCCCACGGGCCCGTGCGGCTGTGTTGAGGGCTCCAGCGTGCTCCTGTTTTCCGGCACATGCAGAGTGCCCAGGCTGCACCCAGCTGCATGGGGGGCGCAGAGCAGCGGCATCTGTGGCGTTAAACCGCCCCGGGCACCGTGCTGCACAGCTGCCCGAGCGCCCAGAGCTGCCACCGAGGACAGACCGTCCCTGCGAGAGGTGGCACCTCGTATCCTATGAGGAAAACCGAACCCCAGGTACTGCAGGAACGTTTACGCCGCTCCTGACATTTTAAACATACAGGGATTTCCCCCATCCTGCCCTAAAGGATCATCATGCCCACCGGACGAGCTCACTGCATGCTCGGGGCATTAGTGCCCTCCAAATTCTATGTGATTTTTCCCTGCTTATAGAGGAGCATCTTTGCTATTTTAGCTATTGACTGATAATTCAGCTTTTGGCTCCTGGGATATTCACTTCAGCTAGTATAGATCTGCTATAGCTCATCACGTTATATAACATACAAGGCAATATATTGGTTCTGGTTTAAGAAATTATGCTTCTATTTGAAGCGATGATGTATCTGATTTGGTGGGTAATAGATCTGATTCAGCAAGTCCTAGATCTGATTCACTGGGTCATTAGTTTGCTAGGCAAGTAGTACATGTAATGTGATTAAGCAGGCATCTGGCTTCGTAGACGATCTGGGTTTTTCTTCTACTGAATAATTAAGTTGTGTATGTGTGTGATTAATCCCTAGATGTCCATGTAATCTCTTTTAGATTTGTTTTGTGACTTGTCTATCCCAGTACATGGTCAAACACCAATAGTTGCCCTGTTGTCACATAAAACACAGCAACAGTCACTCTGAATGTGAATATGAGCTAAATATATATATAAAATGCATTTGCTTGTCAGTAAAGATGGTGTATTTATAGAATTCACTACAATTGTATGCAATTGAGAGTCTCCAGAGACTGTAGTGTCTTGGATGGCTAAAAATCTCTTTTGAGTTCTATCCAGCGCGATCCACACGTCCATCTGCTCCTTGTTTGTGACAGCCGGAGCGTGCCAGCATGCGGGAGAACAACTGCAGTCCCGTTTGGGCTAGGACTGCGCCTACATCTGAAGCTGGAGGGGGAAYTGATTTAGGGGAATTGGCGTGAAAACAAACCAGTCAGGCTAGATCAATGGTGAGCAAATTTCTTGAAGAATTTCCTGGCTGAAAAAAGATGAAAAATTTTGTTTTGTCATTATTCCAAGCAAAATGTTTTGATTTTGAGTAGCACGTAAGCAGCATGGTCTCTCCTGGAGCCATTCCGGGGTGGACAGTTTCCAGCCTCCACGGCTTTGATTTCCCAGAGCTTTTCAAATATTTGTATCCATTTCCTTCTGATTCTTCTGCTTGAAAGGGCCACTTCCCAGCACAGGAAGGCCTAGCCCTGCCTGCCTTGAAGCACGTGCAATAATTTAAAATTCAGACCTAACTGGGGATTTATGTCCTTCCCTGTGTGATATGCAGTGCCCTGATTTGCTGTGTTTTACCTGAGCAATTTTTATGCCTAGGTACCGTTTCGTTAAGGTGTCAGTTGCTCCTAAATGCAGTTAGTTTTTGTYGAGTTAGAGCTGCAAGAATTAGCAGCTGCTGCCCAGAGGTCCCTTTGCACTGGTGGCAGCAGCTGAATGGGATGGTGTGAGGGAGGTGACGCCTGGGCCACCAGGGCCACCTCCTTGGTGCAGTGAGCAMGGGCATCCCGCGGGCTGCCTCGAGCCACCCACCCCTGCGCTGCCCCTTTCATCTGTCAGGATGAAAAATTTAAAGTGACTTCAAAGCGAATGTCTTAAAAAGAAAATGGAGCAAAAGACAGCTCAGTCTGAATCCTCTCAACCATTTTATGTACAAGAATTTTAAGCATTCCCTAAAGAATATTTTACTTCATCAAAGACACACATGCTGTAGGAAGTAACAGTGCTATCCTGTTGGTCAATACTTTTTTCTTCTYCTTTTTGTARATTTGGCGAGCGCATCTTGCATAATTAGTGCTCAGGCCCTGCCCTGACCCTGGGCCGGGAGCTTGGGAGCATTTCCAGGGATGTGCCGGATGAGACTGGATGTGCAGGTGCCGGTGGCAGCTGCCGGGCCTGGCTGCATCCACTGGTGCCAAGTGCTCTTTGCACAGGTCTGGGGACATGCAGGGGTGACGCTCCCGAACTGGCCCTAACCCTAAATAACCCTAACCCTAAACCCTAACCCTAAACCCTAACCCTAAATAACCGTAACCCTAAACCCTAACCCTAACCCTGCCCCGTGAGCATTAGCGTGTGCGGAGCAGAGGATGCAGTGCGGAAACTATAGCGATTTTTTTGGACATTAATGTATTTTTTTCTATGAAAAATAGCTTTTGAGAACTGCAGAAAATCAAGCAAAAAATGTTTATTTTTTAATTAAAAAGCAAAAATTTTTAATTTAACTGTTTTTTTTTTTCTCTTGTGGCACTTTGCTGGAGGTGTCGTGCTCCAGCAGAAAAGTGGGCAGCATCTAAAGCAATGTCAAGAATAGTTTGTGCATGAGTGGTCAATTCCTTGCTATACACAGGACAATCCCAGGGAGATCCAGACTTGGATTTCTTTCCGCTTTATGTAAAGGTGGATGCAAAGTGTAAGGAAAAAGGCATCTAGAGCTTTAAAATAAGAGGAGACTCTGCTTAATATGCTAAATTTTGGTCTCTTGTATCCTGTGAGTCTAAGGACCAGAGTGAAATGGCTGCTGCAGAGAATCAGGAGCAAGATGGGAATGGGTTTTTACTTAGGATGCTTAAAATTTGGATTTTTTYCCCCTTTTTGTTTCTTTTTCTCCTGTAACCAGGTAACATGCACTTTAATGAAAGGAAGCAGAAGTGTCTTGTTTGTTAAGGACTCATTATCCTTCAATTTGAGGTGTGAGAATTAAAAATAAAGATGTATATGGCCTTCCAGAGCAGTGTTAAGGGACGATGGCCTTAAGAAGGTGTATCCGAAGACTTAAAAAAACCTSCTCTGRATCAGCTGGGYATRCTTTAATTATCACTACAGAGARAAAGAAAAAGGAAAGAAAAAAGGCAAATAAGCTCAGTTTTCTCCTATGCAAAGCTTATAATCCATTTATAAACCAGTTGGCTTGGCTATGTCTGACTGTAGTAGGGTTTTTTGGTGTTGTTTTTTTCTGGCTTTGGGCTCCCACCATTAGGAGCGGGGAGGCTGTTGGAAAGGAGCGGCTGGCGCTGGAAGGCRGAGCGTGTGGACGAGACGGGTGCYGCTGCCCGTGACGGGAGCGAAGCCRGGGCAGCGTCCGCTCTCGGCGAGCGCGTTGGCAGCTCTCCGTTGGCTGGGGCCGGAGCGGGGAGGTCGAGTGGGGACCTGTGCGGAGCAGCATGCTCCCCGAGGTCGCTTTCCCTGCGGTTCTGCCGGAGTATTTATGACCTCCAGGTTGAGGTTTATGTTGGCTGCAGTGACCTTCTGTAAATCAGTCTTCCTTATTGCCTCATTATGTGCACTGGAAAAATATTTCAATTGCGGCAGGTTAGCGTTTTATTAATATGGTAGATATCCAGGATGTTCTCAGGCAGCTGCAAAAAAAGAGATGGAATCACAAAGCAAGCGGGACAGAGGATGAAMTCTCTCAGTTGGAAGAGTTAGGCCTGAAGCCTCCTCTGTGGTACAGGCTTTGCTGCAGAAGCAGGCTYTGAACTGACCAGCGTGGTGCAAAACAGTGTTGTTGTGCTGCTGATCCGGATGAGCGCTCAGTAAGGACAGGAAATGATGCTGCATTTCAAAGTGCTCTTTAAAGGCTGCCTGTGGGTGCAGGCAGCATTTCTGCAGCGTTGTTCCCCTAGGAGGATGTTATTTGACCAAGGAAACCTCTCCGGCTCGATAGTTTTAGTTTTACAAAGAACCCGAGGTGCAAAGAGGCCCGAGTGCCTCGCCGGCAGCCGGCTGCGCGCGGGAGCCGCTCGGCGCAGGAGCGGGTGCGAGGGAGGCCCGAGGAGCGTCTGGAGCTGCGCGCTCCACACTGCCCTGCCCTGCCCTGAGCGGAGCAGCCGGGCAGCACGCCAGCACCTCGCCCTGGGCTCCAGGGGAGCTGCCTCCTCGGGTCTGCACGCCAGCACCTCGCCACGGGCTCCAGGGGAGCTGCCTCCTCGGGTCTGCTTGAGGTCAGGCAGGGCGTCAGCGTGACCTGCGGCTGCACCCAGGCTTGGATTCACCAATGGACACGACTTCTGCAGCTGGAAGGTAGACAGTTGGAGTTAATGCCAACCACATACAGCATTAACTGAGCTGCGGCTGCTCCAAAGTGCACCCGCAGCGGACCCCGCAGCAGACCCCGCAAGCTGGCACCTCCTGCGGCAGGAGTCCTGCCGGCAGGAGCCCTTGCAGCCCCAGCAGAGCTGGGCTTGGGAGGCTCCTCCCAGGGGGGCTTCCCAAAGCTCAACCCAAGCGAGCACGGGCTGGGGTCTCTCCCCAGCGGGTCACCCATCTGCAAAGGTGCTTGGCTTTCTGGAGCCTGGTCCTGCTGCTGAGCATGCTGAAACAAGCTGGCAGGGCCAGATGCTTTAGGGGCCAGGTAGATGTGTGACATACGTGTGGGAAAAGCATCATTCCTCCAGCAAACAAAGTGACCGGTGAGACACTGCCATTGGAGCTAAGGAAATGGGCTTCCGCTCTGCTGCGCCCCTGGTTCCATCTGCTTTTGGGTACGGGTATCCCCTTTTCTGTAAGTGTCAGAACTGTTCTCGTGCTGAATCTGCCCCACTTCTGTGTCTCAGCTCTGCCACCATCGGCTCGTTGYTGTGTCCTCGGGAGCGAACTCTCCCCAGGATCCTTATTGCTGTTCAGTTCAGATGCGTTCCCTTCCTTCCCTCTCCTCTCCTCCATCTTCTCTCTTCGCACCTCCTTGCTCTTCCCCCTCATTTTTACCCACYTCCTCTTCCTCGCTTCACACAGCAGCTGTGTTCACCTCCGGCTTTATCGTGCAGGTTGGAACCGCGTCAAAGTGTTTCCCTGGCCCCATGCACGTGTGTCCGTGTGCTGCCAGCTGCCTGGAGAGCCAGTGCGGGCAAACCCGGGAGTCTCCTCCTCTGAGCTCTGCATCACCACGAGGCCGAGGGCTCCCCCRTCTCCCTTTCGGGGCTGGCTGTCGGGAAGCAGCACTGGTGCAGCCTGGGAGGTGCCATGTGCCGGGAAGGCCGGTGGGGTGCACAGAGGTGGCTTCAGGGCCAGCTGCGTGTCCTGCGGGACGGCGGCTGCCCCGGGGCAGCGCGCGGGGGCCGCAGCACCCCACTCCTTTCTGGGGCTTGCTGCGTGGCCGGCTCCTYGGGGCCTGCGCTTTGGGGCAGGTCTCCTCCTCCACTGCTCCTGTTGTGCTCCCGTTTGACCATGTTTTATCTTGCAGCGATTAGTGTGTATGAGATGATTTCCTGCCAGTTGCTTMCGGATGATTTAATTAATAGTAGTAATTCAAACAATAGAAAAAATGGGATGTCCAAAAGGCRAGACCGTTCTTATCACCATTTTGTTACGTCTGTGAGCAGATGCTTTGCTGCGTAACAGGATTCACCGGTGATCAGAGAACAGGCTCCTGGTGCAGGCCAGAGCATCCTGAGCGAGCCCCAGCCTCCTGGGGCTTGGGGTGAGGTGCAGCGGGCAGAGGGGAAGCCTGGGGAAGGACCTTGGGGCTCTGCGAGGGGCTGCCACGTCGTGCTGTTCCGCCCTGCAGCGCCGGCCCTGCATCACACCATCTCCCTGCTTTTCCCAGTCTAATCCCTTTATAGACTCCAAATTCAGTCCCCGTACACAGCAAGGGCACTGCTTTGTTATAGYTTATTCCTATWTWTWTTTTTTTTAATGTTTTGGTGCCTTGTATAATAAATGGAAAGAGAAAACCATACGGAAAAATAGGAATATATGTCTGCCAGAACTAGCAAATAACTCATGAGCAAGGTACTACCCGTGGCAGTTAATATCTTGCATTTATTATGGATTCCCTATCAAATGCATGGTGCCTGTTTATCATAACAAGTTAACTTGAATTACAACTCTTCACCTTTGTTCACATGCCAGCTTTTAGTYTGAGCTTCACTTGCCCAGGGTATTCAGTAGTTTTCTGGTAGTTTTAGAAGTACTTTTAGAAAGTTTTCTAGTGATGCCTTTCCCAGGCTAGAATTATGCAGAGGACCTTTTCTGTCTCCTAGAAGGAGCTACTTAGAGCGGCTGGAATATCAAGACAACGACATAGGGTTTTAAACTAAGATGTTTTATTTTGAGGGAGGAGGATGGAAAGTCCAAGGGAAAAGCCTGCTTTTGTATTGGAAATCAGCTCGGGGACTTTGCGTTCCTTTCCGGATGTGTTCTGTGACCGGCTTCGGATGCTGAGCAGAAAACTCGGAGACAGACTGAGGAACAGAATAACAAAGGTGAGGGTTGGACASTACACCCTCCAGCAACAGGATTTGTGGAGGATTTCTTTTGGAGAAGGAGAGGGAGCATTAGAGCCCTTGCTGTGCCGGGGCTGGGTTGCTGCTCTCGTCTCCTTGCCAGGCTGTGGCTGCAGCAGCGTTAAGTGCCTTAAATCCCATCCTGTCTCCCTTGGGCACAGACCTGCATAAGAAATCTGGTCAGGGCTGTCACTTGGTTTGCCTGGAGGACCATAAATGGTGTTTGGAAGCCTCTCTTACTGGATTTTTTCTTTTTTGTCTTACGCTGGCTTTTCTTTGGAATCTGATAGATGTGTGTAATAAGGCAAATATTTTAGGCATATTGAAAGCCAGGAAGGTTCTTCTTGGGCAACATGAAGTGCATGGAAGTATCATGTGCGTAGGAGGGCCATGTGGCTATGGATGCTGTTCCCGGCAGTTTTGGGGAAGGGCTGGGTAAAATACTTTATGGATAGAGAGGAGACAAAATCGTTCCTTCCCTACCRACTTGGCTGCCTTTATTTCTGTGCTTCTCATGTTCCAGTCGATGTCTAGGGGTACACGTACACCGGGAGGAAGGGAGCCAGCCTTTAGGAACTGCAGAGCCACCTTAAAGCTTCCTGGTTTTTAATCACGCTGGATGCGGGAGCGTGCTTGCGCGTGCCCCGGCACTGCTCCTGCTGCACTCCACGCTGGTTTCTGCCAGCTGGAGTCATTATGCTGCACTTCGGGCAGAATTATCCCTGATAAAACTCCACTGACGGCAATGAAGAGACGAGTCTGGGTTTCTGGAAATGCATTTTCTGTCTAGCCTGCCTGTATTAATTTCTTYCCCTTGCCCACTCGTGGCCTCACTCCAAAGCAGCATGGTTAAGCCAGGAGTGCTCTGGGACACTGAATTTGTACAGAAGTTGTTTTGTGGGTGTTTTTTCACACACGCTTGTTAAGTACCAGCTAAATTGTTTGGATAAGATAACTGAGAGGAAGAGAGACTATTTCTAGGAGGTATTTTCTCCCTATGCCCTTGACTTTTATGTGAGTACTGCTTTGCTCTTAACTGGAATCAGCATGTTTAGCACATCTGATTTTTTTAATCTAATCCAATTGCAAAGATTTGAAGTCGTACCCRAAAAAGTGCTGATCGGTGGGGATGGCGCTCCGGCCGTCAGCACCGTGCCACGGCTCTGCCTGCCAGCACCGCGCGTGTTCTTCATAGCTCTTCTCATCTCCCCCGAGGCCTGGCCGGAGGAGAAGCCCAGCAGGCTGGTGTCCACAGATAAACCTCACAGGAGCCCTGGCTCTTTTTGCACGTGGATCGTTCGTTTTCCTTCTCTTCTTTTTTTTTCCCCAACAAAACTGTGGATGCAGCTGAAGCAGTTGCTTTGGAGCAGTTTCTTTCCCCATCTTTCTCTGTGTTTTTGTGTGTGTGTGTGTTATTATTTTTTTTAGTCCCCGTTCTTCTGTTTAATCTGCACTTCTGCCTGGACAAACCCTCAGCATGAGCTGATTGACTGAAACAGAGATGCTGCTTTTCCCCCAGCTCCTGGCCATTTTTAAGAAGAGATGGGACAAAACCAGAGGTCTAAATGTGTTTTGACAATCCAAGACATTCTCACCTTTGCAAAAAGATATTTACTGTACATGTCCAGTGCTGGTTCTAACATATCTCATAGAGCAGGAGGGAGTATCATGGGGCAGTCTCTCCTGTTATCTTTGTAATGTATCAGTAGAATTCCAGGAGAACCACACTTGGTGTTTTGGTTTTAAGAGGGAGACGTTCTCAGCGAGTCCTAGATGTTTGTGAGTTGTGGCTTGGCTTTGCTGGGCAGGTTTAGCTCTCCACCTCTCCCGCCTTGGCTGCGAGCTCTGGCATGGGGGGACACGCCGGTGGAGGCTGGAGCTGCCCGGGGCTGCGCGTCCCGTGGGGATGGGGCTTTGCCGGAGCGACCCGGGCTCAGCGGCGTCTCCATGAAGGGGCAGACAGGCAAAAGAGGGTTGGAAAAGCTCCGTGGGTTTTCCTTCGCCCTAAAGACATGACCAAAAACGCCCCGCAAACACGGCCCGTCTGCGGTCCGTACCTCGCGCCCGCACGTGGGTGCGCAYGGAGAGCCGCAGCCTTGGGGCACAAATAAAAGGAGCAAAAATCAATATGTTGCYGGCATTAGGCAGATAGTGGTGGGTTGGACCTTCAGTGCTAGGGTCAGTTCTCCAGCGCGTAGTGAGCAGAGCTGTTCTTAATGCTTTGGAGCAGTAAAAAGTGATTAATAATTAAATATATATGCCTTTTCTGTTCCTCTTTACTTGACAGGCATGCTCTTGTAGATCGTGCTATCCCAGAGGCCTTTAAGAAGATGGATGCACTGAGTGTTATTTTGACCTTTGCTTAAATTCGGTTTCCTTTCCTCCTTTCTGTATCAGCATGGTTGGTACGACTGTCAGACTGCTCTTGTAAGAACTGAGATGCAGGAATTGACACCACAAAAGTAATAACAACTGAGCTGGAAAGTCTATTTTTGTGTAGCAAATGCAGAATCAAAGCAAAGGGACTTTGAAAATGTGTTCTTGTGTTTTGGGGCTCCAGCCTTGCTCTGATAATAGARTTATTGAAGAAATCAGGTTGTGCTTTCAGGATGCCTGGGCCTGGGTTGCGGAGTGATGCAAGCAATGATGCTTCCTCACTTTGCAAACCCTATAAGCTGACAGGATGCTCCCCTGCTTTTCAGGATTAAATGCACTACGAGAAAGGTGCCTGGTCCCCAAGCACCAGCTTGTAGATAAACCAGTACAGGTCATGTAATACCCATCAATACAAAACAGTTTRAGTAAATAGTCTGCTTGCAGGTGCCAGGTGCTTTTTGCCTATAGTGGCAATATGCAGCAGGCATTCTACCATAATAGATGTGAATCTCCCTGTAGCATGGATCTTACGTGAAARTCTCAGGAATAGCAAAACAGGGTTGGKTTTTTTGTTTATTAGTARTTATTAATAATTATTTAKTATTATCTTGTTTATTATCTTCARTCCTTTGTGTTCTAGCAGGYTCGAGGGGCTCTCACCTCCCTAGCCCGGTGTTGGTCGCTCCTCAGGGCACCGTTGTCCTCCGGACACAGCAAGCAGAGCAAGCGCCGCTGCCCTGGGCRCGTGGTTGGAGTGAGGTCAGTGGTGCCCTTGGGCAGAGCTGCTGCAGAGCCCCGGCCCCGAGAGCTCAGCTGGACACGGGAAGAGAAAATTCTGCATTCCGTGTTGAGTTTTACCTTCATAAATTGTAACTCTCCCCCTCGCCATCCCCAAACTGCAGGCAGGAAAATGTGACTAGTAATTAACACATGGATAAGAGCAACCATGTGGAGCAAGCAGGGGGCTCTCGAGGAGCCAATCTCCAGCTGATACCTAAGTTTTTTAGATAAAAGTGCAAGAAACAGCAGCACTCCAAGCAGSTATGTTGGAGATCTCTGCAGGGGCAAACCCCTGTTTCTTGGYTTGCTTCATTTTCCTTGGTAATAATTCCAGTCCTTCAAGCTGCCTTTTTGCTCCATCTGAATATCCAGCTAATGTTTTCAGAGACCACACATGATGACTCTGGCATTACTTTTTTTCAGGAACAGTAGCTAATTTAGTTTATTGCTACGTACATACACAATCAGCTTTGTTCTACCCTTGTGCTTGTTACTTGGTTTTAGAAACACTGAATTTAGATGCCCAGTCATTCAGCGCTGAGTGAACCCTCTGGAGCTCTTTGTGGTTAGATTTCACTTCACCTTCTAAAATAACTTGGTACATTTACCAAACCAAGCTCCGTACTCCAGTTGCTCGTGGTGTGACTGCAAGGCAGTCGAGCTCAGCCAGGCTTTGAACATAAATGCAGACGTTTTTCTCTGATCAGTGATGGCATGGCACTAGTAAAGGTCTTCTTTCTCTCTCTTTTTTCCCCCTTTTGCATCCGTGACTTGACTTCAGCATCAAACTACATCTGTCTAATCTAAAGATTGTGTCAGACTGTAGCAGCAAGTAGGGAAGTGCTAATAGCTGCTCTGTAGTTATTTCCACTGGTAAAATCCATCCCCAGAAGTGGTGCTGGGAGAACAACCACAAATGAGTCTCTCAGGGGGAGCTCAATATCTGAAGTAGTTTTCAATCCTGTATGAAAAGAAGRGGCTTGATTAAATCATAAAGCAAGCAAAGCCTCCTTTCTCTAATGATACCATAAAACACCAGAGTAATAAAGTATTAACCAACTTGCTGATGGGCAGTCAGCTCTGGAGGGTTGCAGTAAGTACAAGAGTTGCAGGAAAAAGGGGAGTGAATTTCTTTAAAGGGAGCCGGGCTCTTCACAGGAGAAAGTCACCGGTGAAAAGTGGGACGTTGTGGCCGTGGCAGGGACAGGAGGGGCTGCTGGAGAACAGCGAGTCCCTCGGTAGCCGCTCGACGTGGGGCCGGAGCCGCGTCCCAGGCTGGGGGACAAGGGCACTCATGTGCTGGCTCCGCTCTGTCCTCTTCAAGGTGRTGCCTCTTTAATAGCAGTTCTCAGGGTCTCCTTTCCAGCGCATCCCCAGGGAGAGCAAGCTGGGGGAAATAGAGGAAAACYTGACAGTTCTAATTCCCCCTTAGGTACCGACTGTGGATTTCCACGTCGCGCGCAGAACGCTGCGGAGTGACTCGGTTCTCRCCCCCACGAGGTTAACCTGCTGCCTGGCCGGGGCTGCCCGTGCAAAAGCGCGTCCAGGGAGCGCACAGAGAACGCGTGGGGCAGCGTGCTCTGTTCTCCCTGCTTTGAACTYTGTGCCTTTTGAAGAGGGTACTTGGGTTTTGCCTCCTGGCTCTGGAGCCAACCCAAGTCGCTGCCCACCCAGCGGCTGTTTGAGCCGTTCCGGAGAGCATGTTTTTCTCTGGCTGCCTCCCAGCTGGTGCCTCTTTGGATGAGGGCGGAGGGCAGTGGTGACCTGGCAAGACCGCAGTGAAGCCCCCACGTGGGGACCTTGCCCGACCCGCGCGCCCGCCTGCATGGGGCAGCTGAAGCGGGCTGCGGGAGGACGCCGTGAGCGGGCCGGCACCGTAAGCAAGGACGTTATCCCTGTGACGGGGCACGGGCTGCAGTTCATTGTCRTATATAACTAGCCGTATGTTACTCTGCATGATTTGGCTGTGATTCCTCCGTATATCCTTTAAAGGACGCATGTGTATATTTGTATATGAAATACACCTATATATATGTACTCAGATAAGTAGAATTGAACAAAATGGAAACTTCCTCAGGATAGCCTGAGGTGTTTGATAGGAATAGCGGTGACTTCTAACAAGAGCAAATACAGAGTTTTGGGGTGTATTTGGGAGATTTTGGGTTGGTGAGGAAAGCCTGCCTYTAAAGCCTCCTCCCCCCCATAACGTAGGGTTTGCTCGTGGTCACCACGGGCCTGTTCCCTGTTCATTTGTTTCATTGCTGCTGCTTTCTCGGGGTGCTGTGGCTGTGGACTGCGCCTGGCGCCAGTGCCTCTGCCCAGCGCTCTCTATCTGCTCTCCCAGCRCTTGCCTTCAATTTGCTGTCTCCAGCACTGCAGTCCTGACGAGGCTCCGCAATAAGTGTGGGCAAATTATGCTCTGAGTGTTTCTAATGGCATTTTTCATGCTTCTGCTTACGGCTCTTGGCTGCTAATCAACGTGCAGAGATGCTCTAACATTTAAATAGCTCCAGCAAACTTCACTGGAACAACTTGCTCAGAGCAAACTGCAGCATTAAAGCTTCAGTTCACCGGAGCTGCAGCAGTTCAAATGCCCGTCTGGCTTTGGCACGAACCCTTCAGATCAGAAGCTGCCCCCACTCCTAAGGTGTAAGCTCTGGGGTGATGCTGGGAAGGGAAAGCATCTCCAAGGCTGGGCCTTTGGTGCTTCCAAGGCCCAGCAGCAGAGCTAATGTTTGATATTTCTCTCCCCGAGTGTTCCTTTCCTTTAGTAGAGAAACTTCTACTTGCAAAACTCCTGCCCCTCTTTGCACAGATGTCAGCTTGTGCGTTACTGACTSTGAGCATTGCAACCACAGCTCTGAATTAGGATCTTCCCCCCAGGATGTTCCTAGGCTGGTCTGTTTTTAGGATGGATTTGCCTTCAGCAAATCGGTAGCCGAAGTCTGCCAAGTGTAAAATGGGGCAGGTTTCTCATGCGAGTGCTTTGAGGCACTAGTGCTTCTACTGCTTTTTAAAATTGGCTGGTGAGAAGAGCTGTGGAAAAATAAAGATTCCATTTTATCAGGTCAAATGCTGTGGACCAGTTTTGCCTTTAAGGGAGAGCAGAATGATACACAGGAACTTGTTGTTTGCCCTCTCTTTCCTAACCAGTGCAGACAGTGTTTTTTGCAGGTTCTCTGTACCAGATTACCCTTTTTTGCCCCTCCAGCTAATGAACCTTTTCTCCTCACCCCGACTTGTTCACAGCACACGCCCTGATGAGATCCCCATGATGAGTACCTGGCTCTGACGTGAGTGTAACTGCAAACGTGACTCCAGAGCTGAGAGGGGATTTGGGAAAACGGTTATCTTTGTCCYCCAGGACAAAGAATGTCCCGAGAGCAGCCCCTGTCTATATCAGCTTCTCATATACCTGCCCTGAAAACCCTGTAAGTGACTGAGGACTAATTATATCTAGATGGATGCTGACGTTAGGGAGCCCTGCATGCAGTTCACGGCTGCTCTCGGTGTAGTTGCTCACTAAGGGTGTCTGACCAAGGATGCGCTGCAGGGTCATGGTGCTGCTACTGCAGGGGCTGACAGTCCTTACCATGAGGTACCATTTCCTCGTTCTCCCTTGCAGTGTCTTAGTAATATATTCCATTTTCTTGTATTTGCCAAAGCACAGTGTCCCCAGAAGGCCGCGTGTAAATGGCAAGTCATTCATTAAACAGGAAAACACAGAAGCAGAAAGGGGTTGCCTCTTGACAGCCCAAGCCTGCAAACACGAGCCCCTGGGCAGGAATGTTCCTCAGCACCCTCTGCATCCTTGCAGTGCTGCATTGGTGCCAGCAAGAGCTGGGTCCCRCCACCTTGTCCTCCAGCTTGGCCTGTGGCACGTTGGGGTTCGKCTGGCGGTGCTGCCATCACCCGTGGCCCTTGCACAGGTCCCCTTGATGAAGCCGGCATCGTTAGCACTATTGCAGCCAATGTGTCAGATGCCTTGTTGCCTTTGGAAAACCCTTGTGGGCGCCTGGCTCCTTTCAGTGCCGTTATGTCCCGAGCACCCTGTTGTGCACTTGCTCTGTGCCTGCCGCGGGCACCGCTGGCTGCCCGTGGCCAGGCTTTTGATTCCTTTGCTGCTTATTGCAAACTGCTTCACTCTTTGAATGTGAAGCTCTATTCGTATTAGGGTGTTGGGCCTTTGCAAATGTTCTGTAACATGAAGTGCTTCCTTCGTTTGAGCTTTCCATTTATACATTGATCTAACGTATCGGCATTATTAACAACACTAATTCATCTGCTTGTCTTCCCAGGGAGTTTCTCCTCTGTAAGTGTCAATTGCTTAGGCAGAAGCTTCTTACTAGTGTTATGAGAGAAGGACAATTAAAAAGGAAACAAATACGTGTATATACACACACGTACAGCTTTGTGAGTGTGTGTGTATAGGTACATATAAAATAACTGGAGAAAGCAATGTGTGTAAAAGCTGCTTCTAGGGAGCATCCTGTGCACAGCTGCTCCTTCCTGAGGCTGCCGTATTTGCATGCTGCAAATAGATGTCTGGCTGAAAGATACGGGAAAACAGGAGCTGRTGTGTGTTAAAAGAGCAAATGTATGAGAAGTTAAAACATCTATTTTCAGTCAGACAACTGATGTTTTCTAGTGAATATTATCTGTATTAGTTTGGAAAATCAGTTTTGCTGTTTGACTTCAGGGTCCTTAGAAATTCTAGAACTAGTAGACTTTAGCCTCTTGTAGCTGCATTTTAATCACCAGTAGGAGAGGAAAATGAGCTTTTGGGGGTTTAAGCCAACGCTTCTGGTGGAGAGGAGTGTTGATGCTGGCAGAGATTTACCAACTAGAAAACGTGCTCGGGGTGGTAAATATCCGTAGGTGACCATTTTGGTGGCTCTGTTACGTGTGCTATGGCACAGTCTCAGGAATGAATTAAAGGGCCCTGTTGTGCTGGACGCTTCTGTGCATGCTCCATCATAATCCGTATTGCACAGAGCACCTGCTCACTGCTTTGTATCCTCTTTTAATGACTAAAAGCAATCATGATATTCTGTCCAATAACACTGAGCTTTACTTTTACTCATCAGTTATAAATGAGACATCACTTTCTGCAGGTTAAGTATTGCAATTGCCTGACATGGGGGGTGTGTGTAATCCATGGACAAGCCCAGCTCTGGCAGAAAGCTCCAGGCCTGCTAGATTGCTTCCAAGGCAGACTTGAAACTCCACCAACACGCGCAGATTTATACGATGGGCCGAGGTGCATCTGGTGCTTGTCWTTCCAAAACCAGAAGCAATTAGTGTTGCAATGCAAACACTAACTGCTTTTCACTTCCAACAGAACATACTTTAAAAATATGGAAAATGGAAGAACGGAGCAAAACGGTTGAAATCAAAGGCTTTATGTGACATGCACCAAGAGTTACTACTTGTGCAGAACTCCGGAGCAGCTCTGCACTTCTTTGGTTCAGACCACTCAGTTTTTCATTCTAATTCTTCTAATGCAGRAAACACCTGTTTTTCACCAATAAAGCCGAGCAAGGAGGCAAGAGAAGGGTCYGCTGAAGCAAGTGCTTTATGTACTCAAGGGCTCAATTATGCATCAGCGGATTCAATTTGTAGAGCAGAGAGCATCCGTCTTGGACTAAGTCAGTCTCCCCCACAGAGCACTAAAGCATGCGCTGACAGGATGAATTAAATAGAGTGCTAGCCAGAAGTCCTTCTTCCAAAAGGTAATTCRATTCAGTCCTGCAGAAATTAGACTCCTGAAGTGGGATAGGTACATTTTGTTTGGAATCGCTCAGAAACCATAGGAAAAAAGAGCAAGTTTATTACTGGCGGGGCGATCCT
Organism: Eudromia elegans; assembly: GCA_003342815.1. Lineage (NCBI taxonomy): Eukaryota > Metazoa > Chordata > Aves > Tinamiformes > Tinamidae > Eudromia > Eudromia elegans. The sequence continues at coordinate 631,357 of PTEX01000176.1, forward strand.
TGGGTGAGAGCTCCTGTTTTGATACAAGCACAGAAGTCTTCAGGAATAATCAAGCAAGTAGACAGTGCTATGCTGGTACCTAATGCCTTAGGTTCTCTGCAGACTGTAAGTGTCTCAGACTGAGACTATGATAGTTTTTTCCTAGCTATGGTCTTATGTAAGTGAACGGTGCATGTGATGCCTTGGATAATGCGGAGGCTATGAAATGTGTAGAAGACCTGAGAGCACCAAATTCCATCTTCCTGTGTTTCTGCTGGTTACACAACCAAAACTACTTTTTGTGATGAACTGAGTGTGTCTCCCTATGCGCCCGAGTACTGTAAACGCAGTTTAATATGCAGAAACTATCATGTGAGAGCTGGAGAAAAGGTGAGGGATTCAGAATGAGGCCGCTCACGTTACTGCTCGTTGTGCAGATCATGGTTCTCGGGTGCTCTTGTGCTTCTGCACTGCTCAGGGACCAGAGCCAGCGTGTCGCCCGCCTGCGCTCCGCGGGCCGGCCTGCAGAGACCTGCAGGGAGCCTTGCAGATATTTTTCACGTGGTTGTTGGCAGGGCCGCAGGCTGCCGTAGCTCCCTCCCTTGACTCTTTCACTTGCATTTCCCATTTTCTGTGCGTGAAGGTGCAATCTATCACCGGCAGCCGTTCCACTGGCCATTAATTCCCGCTGACGGGCTGATTGACTGGGCTCCCGCGCTGCTTCGCTTTGTAGGACGACAGGAAGAGCAAAATGCAGGGACCGGCTTACGTGGGGACTTAGAGCAATAAAGACAAAAGGGGGCAGGAAAAAAGGTGAAGARGTGATGGGCAATTTGTCAGGATGCACGCAGTGAGCGAGTTCACCTCCTCTGAGTTATCTAGAATTGCATCTGACTGGTGGCAACCKTAATGGACCGACTGTCACTTTGACTGACAACCCTGCTCCGAAGCGTGATGAAGCCRGGGTGGACGAACGGCGGGAGCAGGGACGGGGCCTGGCCAGGGGGTGCTGGCCCGCGCTGCCTGCTGCGAGCGTCGCTTTGCAAGCTCGTCGCTCACGTTGTGGTTATCTCAGCATCTTGCAGATCCCCGCCTCGCTGCTCTCTGCTGCTGCTGCTGCTTTGTGCACTGCAGTTCTGCAYCAAGACAGGGCTCTCCTGGGAGTCCTTGCCACTGCTGAACACCTGGTGTTAGTTTGTTTCTCCTCACCTGTGTCTGATCTTGTTTGATTGCAGCGCTCGAGGGCTCGATATTGCCTCAAAGCACCGGGGGAGTGGGGATGTGGGGCACGTGGAACACCTCCCTGTGGGCTAGGCCCATGGGGCTGCTCTGACTGGGCTTCCCTCTGCATCTTTTCCTCCCAGGTGTGTAAGTTAGAGGCAAGGAAGCGAGGAGAACCTCAACACAGGAGCGCTGCGAAGGCAGCGAGCTGGTGGCTCCTGCAGGATCCCTCCTCCTTCTCCTCGTGTTCCGGAGGAGCCAAAAAAGGAAAGATGTAGAAAAAAGGTGTCAGATGAGAGAGTTAACCACGGATGTTGGAACTGAACTTCATTAATATTTTTATTAGAAAAAGAGGCTACATGCAAAAGGTAATGTAGTTTCAGGGGAGAACTAGCTTTAAATGATTTTCTTTTACATGGAAAAAAAGGAGTAAGCTTCTAGTGTCACAAAGAGAACAAGGAAGATGAAAGAAAAGCCAGATCTCAGGAAGGCAGGTAGTGTGTGCTGGCGGTCTGCAGACACCGGCCCTGAGCTGGATGGGCTTTAAAGGTGCCATTCAAAGGCGAAGGGGCTATCGCAGCTCCGCAGGTTTTCCAGCCCAGCCGCAGGCTTCAGGGCAGTGCATTCCCTCTGCACGCTGCCTTTCACCCTGCGCTTGCAACGGGGCCGTGCAAGGGACCCCTATGGAAGGGGTCAGAGCAGGATGCTGGGCGGCCCACGCGTGGCACAGCGCAGCTGGGCGCGACTGCAGCACCTGCAGCACGCATGGGATGGGACCACCGCCCGCTGACCAGTGCTTTACTTAGTGTCGTGGAATTTGGTGTGTTTGGACTCTCCTAATCCAGAAGCAACGTGAATAAATGTTCTAAGGGGTTTATTTTGAATAACAAGGCAATAAGTGGCAGTTCCTTGTCCACCTCCTACTTCTGTAGGAGGGCAAAGCTGCTAGAAATCTAGTGCAGCGGCCTGACTACGGATGTATTCTGCATATAGCTGCTCGTGTTATGTCTGGATATGCAAGGCTTGCAGATTTTCCCTCTGCAGAGCTTCTGCTAACGCCCTAATCCAGCAGCATTTTGTGATTTTCTTTTTGTCTTGCTGGCCTTAGAAACTGTATGTTCACAGCATAAGGAGATTTTAAAAGGGTCTTCATATACTGCTTATAAAATATCTCCAGGGRCCGATAGGAAAATAGTTTGCCTTTCAAATGGCGGGGGCCTCCACCAAGATAAAGTTTAATTGCTTTCCGAGCTGTCAGTGAGAGTGACTCCTCGGGGCCTGATTGATGCTGGTGGGTTGTGTTTGGGTTGCTCCCTGGCTCCGTGCCTGGGCKCTCTGTTTTCCCRTGAGGYRCTTGGAGYGYCTCTGGATAGGAAAGAGCACAATGCTGAGGAGTCCATTTGGTTTTGTTCCATCAGAAGAGAGAGAAAWAAAAAAAGTCTTGGACAGATCTCTTTCCCCTGTCAAGTATTGGAATTTTCCAAGAGCAATAGGAGCTCTCTGCTCTCTTAGAAGTCTAGCAGGAATGAAAAATCCGAGTGAAAAAGCAAGGCAGAGCAGAGGGAGGTTGCTGGTTGTGTCCATCCTGAGCGTTAGCAGAGCGGTGGGAAATCGGCGTCCCGAGGGGCTTAGCTGAGCTGGGGGAGAGCGCTGGGTTCTGCTCGGTCGTGGAGAGCCGAGGAAGCCTCCCTAGCACGCATGGAAAARGAGCTTTTGGAGCTGGAGGAGATGGGAACAGGGCTGTCGGTCTCCCCTGCCGACGCTGTGCCCAGGCCGGGGCAGAGCCGACGCCGGCAGCCCCTGGTTCTGTTGGTGGCTTCCCCGCCGCCAGTGGGTTTGCAGCCACCACCCCTGTTCTCATTAGGGCCCTTCTGGGTTCCACTGGCTCCGCTCCTGCATCCTGCAGGTCCTGGCTGGGGATCCAGGGTAGCAGGGCTGTGTTCCTCCGGGCACGGCCACAGGAGGAGGCTGCCCATAGCTGCCTCTTTTCCCGCCAGCCCGGGCTGGCGGCTGCCACGGGAGAGGGGCAAGGCCAGTGAAGAGGTTTGGGCCCTGCAGTGGCAGAACTGCTGAGGGAGAGCGTGGATTTTGCAAGTGTTTGGGAGCGGAGCGCAGCTGGATGCAGCTCTCCCGGGAAGCAGAAGCAGCTGCTGCTGCGTGCCGGCCGGAGGGGGAGCACGCGTGGGGCCGCCACATGCGTGTCATTGTGGGTGCTCTTTTAACCGTGTCGGGGTCTGGACCTTCTGGAGGCTGAAGCAGCAAGAGCCCCTCTCCCCGCTGCAGCTCAGTTTAGGAGGGCCTTCTTTCAGGAGGGGGAGTTTTGTTGCAGTTTCTGTTGTGCTGTTTCCACTGGGCACTGTGTGAGCACCGTGTGATGGTTGGTGCTAATCTGGAGTGAGAGCTGATTCACTTTAAAAACCACGTTCAGTTGCGCATGGAATAAACGCCCCAAATTCAGGTTTACAGAGGCTTTATCTGCCMTGTTGGGGAACAGAGAGGGTGCTCTTGCCCTCCCTTGCTCCTCSTTTTCACCTGAATCCCAGCACTGCCAACGTCCTCACCCCTGCGAGAGGCATTGAAATCTCCCCTGGGCCATAACTGCCAGGCACAATGGTCCTAACTCCATTTCCATGCTGGTGATCTGGRGCTGAGTGGTGACCGTGTCCTTAGGTGCATCTCGGTGGCTCTGCCGTGAGCTCATGTTGCTTCCTCCTTSTCCCTCCTGCCCTCCCTTTCTCACTGCAAAACGGGGAGCTTCAAAAGCACTTAAAACGTCCCTCCTGTGCATTGAGAAATGGGTCAAGGTTTTTAAGACCCATTAGCCCAAGAGCAGCGAGACCTRTGTGGGCAGCAGGGATTTTCCAGGAGCTCTTTAGCATGTTCCATCAGGAGCGTTTGTAGAGCTCCGCGGGTTGCACAGTGCGGAACGAGGGCCCTTTAGCTCTCCATCTCTAGCACAGCACAGATACTAACCAGATGAGGCTGCAAATGTTGTCTTTTCCYTTCTTTTCTCCCTTGCTCCCAAAGGAGATGATACCCCCAGCACAATCACCCACCCCGCGCGGCTCCTCCTCACTGTTCCACACTGCCCTCCCGGTGCCGGCACGCGGCAGCCGAGTCCTCGGGCACCTTCCAACCTGTGTGCATGCTGCTCTGTAGCCCCCCCGTCCCTGTCAAACATCCCCGTATGGAAACAGCAGTTAAGAGCAGAAAGCCGTGCGGGAGGGTTGCAACGTCGCCAGCAGCACCTCTGCCGTGCCCCTGCTGCCACACGCGTGTGTCGGCCCGAGGGGAGAGTTTCCACCTTTCCCCACCATCCAGCCTTATTTTGCAGGGGCGGCTGCTGTAACCTGCCTCTCCTTGCATGGCTGGAGGAATGACCTTGTCCCTGCTTTTCTTTCCCTCATATCCTCCTGGTTCCTGTTCTTCCCAAGTGTGTGTTGCTCTCRTCTTCCCTACTGAACAGCCTCACAGAAGTTTAGGGTTTTTCATTCTCTTCTTTAAGCAGCTCCAGCTAGTCTACAATAGAACGTTTGCAAATCCAAAACGGATGGGCAGGMATATGAGCAATAAATAGCAGTGCTCATTAGCGCTATATGTTTTCCTGCCACATGAGTTCTTTCTTCTCCCAGTTATGTTTCCTTCTTCAAAGCCAATTAATTTAATGCGGTAATGGGAATTTGCAGTGGGGCTGCCAGGCCATATGTCTCAAATCTCCATGAGTTCCCAGCACGACGGTTCGTTAAGTGCTGAGAAGTGGCAGATGTGTGACACTGAAAATAATAGTCAAACCTGCTCTGGGCCAGAATTACTTTAGAGAAATGTGGTTTGCCAATAGCAGGATGGACCATGGAATGTGCTTTCTGCCCCTCCGTCCAGCAGAGATTCCCGGGATTCACACACAGGCGGGATCGCTGAACCTGCCTGGGTGCTTCCAGAGTCAAGGATGAGCAGGGGAGAGAACCCTGCGGGATTGCACTGTAACTCGAGGCGAGCACGTGCGGCACTCTGTCGTGGGCAGTGTCCTGAGCAGTCAGGGCAAGGTGCTTTACMGAAAGGTGTAAAACACCCTCGTGGTCCGCGTTACTCCGTACCGTTAGGAGACGTTTCTCTCTTGAAGGATGTTTTTCTAACTCTCTTCTGGCCTCGTTTCTGATAACCAGCATCTGGTGTAAAGCATGAGCACTGCAGAAGAAACACCGCTTGCTCTGTAGATCATTGCATTTGTGGTACAGACAGACGTTATTTTGTCTGTCCTGCACTGTCAGCACTTACCAAGCCACGGATTTTTCTGCATATCGTGCTAGAGAGGCGTGACACGGGTTTACATGCGTCAAGCTTGGTGGGGACGCGTGACACGGGTTTACACACGTCAAGCTTGGTGGAGACGCGCAACACGGGTTTGCATGTATCGAGCTCGAGACGTGTGGTGCCAACTGGAGGTGCTGGCAGCTGCGTGGGGACAYGTGTGAGTTTTGGCGCTCAGGAGATGGAGGCTTTGGGAGTGTGTCTGTGTGCTTCAGCTGACTGTTTCAGCACGAAACGCACCTGAGWCGTGATTCGCCATTTAAACTCTTCCATTTTCATTATTATTGTTTTCAATCTAGTTGCAAAGAAATGGGACCTGTCAGCTCAGAATAGCCTGGAGYTCTCTGGGCAGTGTGGAAGACAAGTCTGTGTGTGGAGACTTGGATCTTTTTGGATTCTTCCGAGAGAATGCCTATTACCTGTATCCTTGTGGATATAGGAGACTTGATTTCTTCACCCAGAAGAGCCTGACAGACCTAACTTGTTCTTTGKTTTTTGGGAATACAGGAGAGGTGAGGCTGAAAGGGAGGTTCTTCCAGTCTCCCAAGAGCCCCACGGGTTTGCTTAGGGCAGGAAAAAGCGGGAGGCAGATTGAAATCTTAATTTGGCAGGAAAAGAACTCTGGGGCAATGTGATACGAAGGKCAGATGAAGCTCTGTTTGCATATAAGGTCAGCCGTGCTGTAGAGTATAAAAAGGAATTGGATCCTGCATGAATAGAGGCCTTCATGGAAGGAAGAAGGGAAGAAGAACCAAGAGGAAAGGAGAGATGAGGCAGAGAAATGGGGGCAGAAGGAAAGAACAAGCAAGATGTTGGGCGTTCTTGGGTGCCAAGACACCCAGTCTACTACAATAGACAGAGACAAGTTGAAATGGGCACAGGCATTCAGGGGAGCTTCCAAAAGCAAGTACTTTTCATGGCAGCCCAGAAATAATTCAGAAGAACAAATCAGAGCTTTGGAGCGACCATTCAAGGCTCAATTGTGCTTTCTATTTATATACCTGCTGCAGATGTTTTATCTGAACAGCACAAAAAGACTTTCCTAGCAGCATTTATGATGCTGCCCCTTCGGACCTTACTGATGTTCTTTATCTTCCCTTTCACTGAGGCTGTTAGATCTGGGCATAAATAGTTTTTTATGGATGGATGAAGGATGGCTTTCTGAGCATTCGTCGTTGTGAGTAACTCTCCTCTCGCCGAGATCCGGGGAGCGGATGCGGTTTTACAGTCGCCGCTTTGCAGCAGCCGCTCTGCGTCCAGCCCCTCTGCCTCTCTGCAGCGTCTCGGGTTAACAACGGGCCTCCTCCAGCTCCATGCAAGGCCGAGGAGGGCGGCTCCTGCTCTGTTTGTCTGGGAGGTGGATTGAGACCAAAACGCAGAGTGGAAATTAGCTTTGCTTTGAGCTCCTCGCAGCTGACGGTGCGGTCGGGCTGCGTCCTTCTCAGGAGCGTCGCTGCCCGCCTCGGCGGGTGCAGGACTGCCCGGCTCCCGTTGCGGCAGCGTTCTGGGCTGCAAGCAGATGTGCCTGCAAACCGTGGGCGTTGTTAGGGCACCCCTCAGCGCGCGGCACGTGCAGCGTCACGGCGGGTCTGTGCGCTCGCGCAGTTCGGCTGTCACTCACTGTGAGCGTCGTTGCTGCAGGCTAATAAAAAAGCACACTTCCTATTAGGCATTTTCCTAACTCAAGGTTTTTACTGCCAGGGCCATGGAAATGTCATAATATTGCCACTTCAGCAATTACCCAACGGTTGGGCAGTTCACCCATCACACACTTTTGATTAAACGTGTGTATTCCACCGCCTTGGTAAGCAGATCCCATCAGCCTATAGACATTGTCCTCGACAGGGTGACAAACGCTGAGTGAAGCCACACGGAGAGTGTCACCGCAGTGCAGTTAAACCGCAGACGTTTCCTCCCTGGATTATGAGYTCTAGCAGGGCTCGTTTGCCTTGGCATCTGGCTTTGCTGAAGATGCGAGAACCGAATTGCTGCTCATTGGTCTGATGTGCTTTACAAACCCCAATACTCTCTTGCCTGGGCTGTCCTGAATGATGCGTTTAAAATCAGCTTTGCACACAGAGTGTTACTCTTGAAGAAGCCTTGCTTCGTCTTGAGGAGCAGCTGGCGTGAGGCTGCACATCTGCAGAGCCTTACGGGCCAGCAGTTAGCTATAGTGCAGAGTGGGTACAGGTGTCCACCCACTCTTGGGAAGTCCTGGAGTTTGGCTACATGCTTAGAATAGACCATTTGTTTACAAGGTGTGCTGAACTGGGTCGTTAGGTGCTTGCTGGGGAATCCTCACTGTTGCCTTGCAGGATTGTTGGCCGTTCGCACCCAGACTCGCCCAGGGGGCAGTTCTTGCCAAAGCTTTCATTGTGCTGGGTTTCTGCACCCAGACCGAGCCCTTTAGCCCTTTCCCTCCTCCCTGCAGCAGGAGAGCAGAATGGAGCCGTGCCCGGGCCATGGGCACCCGCACGCCCCGTCGCACAGGGCACCTCCCCTGCCCACTGCAGCTCCCAGGGCTGTGTTGCTGCTGCCCAGCTCCTCCGGGCGTTATTGCTCATGACACGTAGCTCATGCTCAGCCCCATGGTCACCTGGACAAATGGGGTCTGCTTGGTCCAAGTGTTGCAATCTCCTGTGTCACAAATAGGTGAAGGATAACCCTTGTGCAGGCTGAAAGGAACTGCAAAAGCCTGTGGCCGTGTGCTCTTAAAGGCAGCTCTTTAGCTTGTTTGTACACTACGTTATCTGTAATATGGTTTCAGTATGAGTTATGTTCTTTAATTCCCTGTGTTATTTTGAAAAGCTGTCTAAGCAGTGTTAAAACTGCCCCGTTTTCCTTGTGACTTCATCTCCAGAGGAGGCTGCCACATGTACTCTGGTTGTAATTTGAATGATCATACTGAATTATCATCAGGAGGTCTCAGCTGCATTGCACTAAAATCGTTCTTCTGATGTAATCTTATATAATAATAGGCTCCTAATGACTTTTCTAATAGACATCCAGGATGCAAATTGACTCTTTTTCAATTTTATAAGTTTTCTTTGAAGCATCAGCGTAATGGAGCCATCAGGAAGATTTCTAAGAGCTCCTTGCTAGTTGTTTTGCTCTGGTAATGTAGTCTCAGTGTGCTCACATGTACAGCAAGAGACTGCTGGGAAGTACTAGGAAACTAGATTTAGTGCTGTTAAAAAAAAAAGAAAAAGAAGTGTGCCTGATAGGTGGTGTAATTTGCAAAACAGTGGTCTGATCCCATGTGGAAATCCAAGTGGAATGATGGGTGCTCATGAACCCACAAGACTGTCTGCTTAATGATGATGGAGTTATGTTTTATCTCCTGGTCTTTGTGGTTGAGGGTACAGGAAAGCAAGRAAGCATTAAAATTCATTGGAAGAAATAAAGTACTCGACTTGTCTCTAGTTCAGCATCATTTGGCTCTCCCACAGGTAGAGGATTTCCAAAAGGTGTTTTGCTTTTTACTACTCCTCCCTGTGTGAYGTGCTGAAGAGGTGAGATTTCTCGGTTGACCCGGATCTTTCTATTTGTTGTGTGTTTAAAACGCTCACCTGAACCGCTGGTTTTGTTGTCCCGAGGCCTGAGACGTTGAAGTCTGGCTAATGAATAAGCTCAATTTGCACACTAAATGCAGATCTGCGTGGTGGTGTCTCCTCAGGTTCTTGGAGTTACAAACCACAGTTCCGTGGCAGGAAGGAGATCACAGCCGTTCCTTCGGCTTCGCTTACCCATTTCCCACCCAGATCCTKCCAGGGCTTTGACTCAGCCAGGCTCAGCTCTGGGACCCGGGATGCTGGAGCGGTTGAGCGAAGGTTCCTGAGCTTGGACACTGTCAGGTAACCCCTTGTTACATTWGTGTTGCTCCTGGCCGCCTCTGTCAGCGGTCCCATGATTTTCTCCATGTRATTTTGTCTATACCCTGCCCTGAGCTTCCTGCAGTTATTCCACCATCTTCCCTTCTCCCTTATATTGCCCAGAAGGTGCAGAGTTGAGGAGGCCCGAGCTGGGTGAAGGTCTGAGTGAACGTGGTGCTCASCTGGACTGAGTGGCTGCTGTTTCGGTGGTACCTCGAGGCATCGACCCAAACCCACCAGTTCCTGCGCTGCCGCCTTCGCTGTCTGCCACAGAATCCCAGAATGGTTGAGGCTGGAAGGGACCTCTGGAGATCATCTAGTCCAGGCCCCTGCTCCAGCAGGGACACCTGGAGCACGGGGCACAGGGTGGCTTTGGGCAGGTTGTGAAGATCTCCAGAGAAGGAGACTCCACAGCCTCCAGGGCTCTGTCACCCTCATTGCTGAAGAGAGGCCGTTTATAAGGGAAGGGATAGAGCAGAAGTGAGATTTTGTTGCCTCCTTCAGACTTACTACTAGAATTGAGACCTACCCATGAGTCTGGTCTATTTTACATTGCTTGACTGGTATTCATGCTCTATCAAAGGTGTCATCTGCGTACKCTGTATTTATAGCTTCAAGGCAGGTAAAATGCTGAGTTCTAATCTTGCCCTTTGCTGGCAGGAGCAATGTGCCCACCTGGACTCCCTTGTGTAGGAGGTGTCACCCGCACGTTGCCCAGATTTCATATCCCCCCATTGCACATAAACTTAAGTTCCGTTTTTGCTTGAGGACAACTCATTTTCAATCTCTTGCAGTGGAAGCTCAAAATAAAAATAACAGTGAAAACACCAGGGCTTCTTTTGCAAAGTCACTGAGTGAAGGGCTGTCGTGTTACATCAAGAGCGTGGTTATCGCACCTGATTACTTCATAGAGGATATTTGCCAGGCTGTCTGCTGTGTAATCGTGAGGAATGCATTGGCTTAAGAAGAGCTGTGCATAAACAAGTTGTGAAGGAGTCGGGGAGACAGCTGGAAGTTCCTGCCATGGCGAGGGGGAAGGCCATCTATCAGCTCTCATAGGGGCCAGAATCCTGCGAGAGCTTCAAAATGCCCAGACCCAAAACTGGCTCCTGGAGTAACACTGCCTGCTGCTTAGGCCTGCGTTGGTWGGGTTAGTTTGGGCAAATACCAGTGTGGAGCATCGCCTGAAGGGTCTGGTTGGGTTTTGCTGTAAAAATGAGTTAGTGACGTACCTGCCTGGCCTCGCCGTGGTTGTGAAATACTCCTGCTTTGGGGAGCAATACGTACACTCACCATCAGCTGCCTCTGCTCTGGCTGCATATAGCCTGCCCCGTAGTATTTTCAAATAGCTTGAGCAATTTGGAATTACATCAGGTGAGAGAGCAACAGCCACTTATCTTGTGCACTGAAATCAGTGCCAAGGCACTCGGTCATATAATTGTCCCTCTGAAACCTGGTGGCAGACACACTGCTTCTCCGCCGGGAGCCATTAAARGTCCTTCCTATTTCTTTCTGACAGCCATAGTTCGTTTTTCTCTCTTCTTTTCAGCTCACCAGGTCTTACCTTGTTGTCCAAAGCTTCTTTTTTGTCTCTCTCTCCTGCCAGTCGTCRGTGTTTCCATTTGTTAAGGGATTTGGACTGAGCCCCACATAGCCCCAATTTTGTTCAGGAATGAAGTCCGTCTGGAGCTGAGGATGGTGAGGATTGAACCTGAGGCCGTGCTCTTCCCAAGAGAGARGGCCCTGCACTCTGGGCAATCTACCCTTTCCAAGTGCTTTAGCCAGAAGTGGTGGGAAGTAGCTTAGCGTGCTGTGCCTCAGCTTGCTGGAAGTACAGGAAAGCCAAGGCAACAAGCTGTAAACGCTTTTGCCTACACTTGGCTTTTTAAATGCCGATTCAAGCACCCGACTCACTGTCCTGATTATCTTAGCTGTGTTCTCACCGGTGTTGAACTTGATCTACAGCTATTCACCTATGCTAGAGAGCTRAAAATGCTTGAGAAGAGCTCATGGAAAATGCCTAGTGATGCATTTGAAAAAAAAAATAGACAATTGTGCTTCTGCTTTGTGTTCTCTTGTATAGGGAAGTTTTTCCTTCAAGCAAAGGGATCAACCTCAGTTTTGTCACAAACTCCCCCGTTTTGAGATGTCCTTTCAGGCTTGCAACCAGAACTTCTGTTCCACGTTAGCATTCACCTCTGATGTCTAAGATTTTTTATTGATGTGAGATAAAAGTAAAGAGTGGTAGATTAGGCTGATATTTGTAAGGTCATAGCACTGAGACACCGGACTGGAATAGTCAGGCCRAAGGCCAAGAGCTGCGTGACGGTGTTTGCTCTGCAGGTGCCCTGGCATTTTTCTAGCTCGCTGAAGTCGCTGTGTAAATGAGGAGCTCCCAGAGCTTCGGCAGTAAATAATGAAACTGCAAAGAGCACCAAAATCAGGAGACAGACTGTTCTTTCACTGGGTAATATGAAAGGAATCCTTAGGATTATGCGGCTGCTGGGCTGGCGCACGCAGCGCAGTGGGTAGGGAGGTCTTCTCGCAGGCCAGGCTTGCAGTGAGACCCACCTATAGCAGGTCTGGTGACTTCTCCATGCCTGCCCAGGGCCGTTACTGATCAACTGCCTCTATGGGATGTGGGGCAAACTCATCTCCCTCCGTTTTGGGATCAGGTTCTGTTCCCATCTCCACATCCTAGGAGGCCTCTGCAGCCTGGGAAAGTTCTTGTAAGGGCTCTTTTTAAAGCTCTATTCTCTGTTGCCCTATTTTCCATTTTTATCCAGAAGCTATTGATTCTCTGCTTGCTCGCAGGAATACCAACACTTTGCACCAGCAGCCTGCCTCTATTTTCACATCCCAGGCTGCTGCACATTTATAACCACCCCTTCGAGCTATAAATATTTTTCTCTGACACATAGCCACTCTACCGAAGGCATTTATGAGCTATCTGCATGGCTAACCCTCCTCTCTTCTGCAAGAAATTTTCCTTCTTTCCCTTTTAAGAAGGTGAAAATAAAAGTCCTTTGAGGTCATTGGAAACTAGCGCATTCCCTAAATCACCTCCAATGTTTGTTACTTGGGCCTTKGCAGCACGCTGTCTGTCTTTTATCCACGCTAGAATATTTGTCATGTCGGTTGTCTGCCTCCTCTCAAATGACTCTAATGAATGCAGTGTGCTTTTTAAGTTGCTTTTAGACATCCAGACAAGCAATCTCTCTCTTTCTGCCCTTGACACGTCCTTCTGAGGCCGCCGTCGTGGCCGGCCAGCCTAATGCGGTGGACAGTCTCACGGAAKAGCTGAGCTCGGCTGTCACACTTCCCATCGCACCGCAGCTGGGTCCAGAAGCCGCACTGCGACCTTGGATGCCTTTCCCACGAGGAGGAGCCTTGTTCGGAGGAGCTGGCCRCCTAAGGAAGGAGAGGGACGGCAGATGAGAATGGAAAGGAGGCCCCGCTGGGCTCCTGGCTCGCCTGGCCTCATGCAGCGGTGCCGGGTGCCGCGTGCAGAGCCTCTGCCCGAGCTGGTCCCAGGCAGTTCTCACCAGTGAGTTTTTCACCATATGGATCCCAGCATGGTCAGCACCCYGTATTTCTAAGCTAAAGCACTCAGGTGGCTTCTCCTCTGCTGAGAACGTGGCTGGGGAAGAAGGGTAAGGGCAAAGAAGCCCAGAAAGGTGACCAGARAGATCTGTGACCAAAGAGATCTGCAATATTGCTTTGGAGACAGGTTTTCGCAATATCATTTAATGAGGTAGGCTAGTGCCTAAAAGCCCAAGACCTACAGCCTTTTCTTTGTCTCTTGCTAGCGTCCCTTCGATTTACTGTGCGGAAAACCAGATCTAACGTGGAGCTAAGTTTGTGCACAGCGACGCTTGCCAGCGGCTGCGATGGAGACGGAAGGCAGGCGTCCATACGTGAGACCGTGTTTTGCGTGGCGTCGCTGTGTCCTCGGAGGGGATGTGTGAGAGACACGGACGCGCTCTTGTGGCTGCGGGGTGCTCTGCCGGCAGAGCTGGCATGCCCCTCTTTGTGCATCACGGCGTGAATGCTTCCCCTCAGATGGGCAGAAGGGGTGAAYGTGCAGAGCGGGAACCCGCGGGCTTCGCTGCAGCGGGACGGTGCCGTGGAGGCTGCCACGAAGGCTCTGGAGCTTTGCTTTGCCCTGCTGCAGGGCACGGTTGGGCTCCTGTTCTCCTGAGCTTCCCAGGGATGTGTGCTGTTGGGTGTGCGCTGGAGCTCCGTGCCCAAAGAGCCGCTTTTGTTCCTATAGYTCACTTTAGTTCAAGATATACCACCTGAATTACCATATCAGCTCATCAGAAGAAGATAGAATCCTTCGATGATGATTCCTTATGAGCTGCCATAGAAAGTGTGGTTTTTGTCTCCTCTAGACGAACACAAACCCAGGGAAACTGCAGAGATTTAACCAAAATGCTCCAGTTCTACCTCACTGGCACTGGCTTCTCATGCTGAGGTACCTGCTGAAGAGGGAAGTGCTTACGCAGCCTTCTGAAAACCAACCCAGATGTCTTAAGAATATTAAGAACATATTCTTAAATTTTATACATCAATATGTTCTGAAAATGTTAGACATCAGAGTTTCCTCTTTGTGCTAATGCTTTACGGATTGTCAGAATAYGTCAAAGGGAATTTGGGAAACAAAAATAGCCATTTCATTAAACCTATGAGTGTGTCCTCTGGCCACATCCCCCCTGAGCCCAGCCGCCTGCAGTGCCCCAGGAGGGCGTCCCATCCCTTGGCTGGAGGGCTGGCATCAGCAGGCCCTGGCTGCGCTTTGCTTGGAAAACTGTTCCTCGCTCGCCATCTCCTGGTCTGCTCCTCCGGAAACCCTGCGTGTGCTGGATGGAGTCTTGAGACAGGCTTGTTTAGAAAGGGTGGCAAACATTAGCACAAGGGAGTTTGATGGAGTTATGGGTCTGTAATTTCTCCCACTGGGTTTCCTTGTAGCTTCCTTGATCTCAAGCTGGCCGGAGTCAGGGGTCGAGAGTAGGTCTCTTCTCAGGGGGCTCCAGATCTGGTCTTTGGGGACTGCAGAATGAGCCCATCACTGATCAAACACCTGTAGAATTCCAGATATGATTAGTGAAGCACTAATTACTGAGCCTGGGAAAACACAGAGCGCTGGGTTTCTTCTATAGGCATTTTCTGCTGTGTAAAAAGAGGTGCTGGAGATTGTTGYATACATTGTTAGCTAGCTTGTCGGTTATAAAAGAAGACAAGCAAGTACTAAACAGAAATTACATTGCTCACTGGGTTTTTTTTGCTCCAGACATCATTTAATCCACGGGGATGGCGTTGTGTTTCCTTAGCTGGCTTGGAAGTTGCTGCAGAGCGGCAGAGTGTGGTTATTGGGGAGCTTGTGCTCTTGAAATGCAATCCCTTTTTATTCGAGGAGTTCCTGGTGCTGCACACCCCCCACCAGCCGTTTTGGGCATGTTATAATTGCATTTTCCTTTGCTTTATTTTTTTTAAGAAAATGTTTCTCTCCTCTGTGCTGGGGTGTAAAAACCCCACACAAACAGCAGGGGAAGCGGATTGATGGACTTGGGGAAAGTCCTGGGGTCTGAGACAGCCCGTTTCRAGCTCGTAGTGCCCGAGGCCTCTGTCACCAGTGCTGAGATGCAGCCCTGCAGCTTACGGAGGGTGTCCCAGGTGCCAACCTGGTGTCCTAGGATGAAAAAGCCTTGGGAACCCTCCTTCAGGATACGTATTCTCAACTCAAACCCCACGTGAGCTCTTATTCACCAAAAGCAGTTAAAAATGCAGATCAAATGGGAGCCCCTCGAAAACGTGCTCCTGTGTCAGGACRAGGTGGGTTTTCAGGCTTTTCCATGGGGCGACCTGGTTCCCTCCCTGAGCTCAGGCTGCAGCAACAGCCTGTGATGTTGGTACTGGGCTCTGCTGGCGCCAGGGCCATCAGCTCCAGCTTGGCCTTAATGCCCCCCTAAGTAAAGGAAAGGGGGAACAAAAGCGTGAGTTTCGGTAAGTAAAGAGTCCCCGGGAAATCCRGCCTGTTCCTGGAAGAGTTAACCCACTTAGAAGCCTTTTAGCAAGYGTATCGATTACRGGGACRTGTTTGCAGCAGCCGCAGTGAACGGAGGCTGCTTATCGCAGTATCAGTCATTTTCCTGGGATGAAAAYGAGCTTTAATTAGACTAATGATGATGGGCTGAATGTGATGTTGAAGCTATCTGGCCATCACAAAATTATCTTTCAATGAGCTCATCTGTTTTGCAAAAGAGGAGACTCCTAATCTCACGGGGTGGAAAATGTGCTGGTTATTTATAGTCCGTGACTTGACTTGTGAGGCCTGCACAAGGGCAGGGCAGCAGTTTCCCTGGCGAAGATTTGCCCTCGCCCAAAGGGAGCCATTTGCTGCACAGGGGCCCTCTCCCTTGCCCCGGCCTTGGGACCAGCTTGCAGCACCGGCTCTCGCAGGCCTGGAGCAGCAGCAGGTGACCACAGTGTCCTTGTCACATGGGGCCGAGAACCAACCGCTCTCTGGAAAGGGGGTGGTGGGACCCAGTGAGACAGAGGAGACCTGTTCCTAACTGAGGTGCTTTTGCCTCTCAAGGCCCAGAGCTTGGCCCAAGGGCAACGTGTGCCTTTGGCAGGACGTGGGCAGCCCCGYGCCGGAGGAATGCGCTGGGTCAGCTGGAGAGGCCAAACGCGGTAGTGTTCATTTAAACATCATCTTTGGTGAGATATGGCCCTGCATGGTCATAGAAACCGTGGCATGGCCYGGGTTTGCAGCTCCCATCCGGCAGCAGCGAGCGGTTGCTTTCAATACAGAATACGTGCTTCAGTCCCGGCTATATCTGTGTGCCCGGAGCAAAGCCTACGCGTTGGTTTTCCCTGGATGGGAGGGATGTGCCCTGCTAAAACCCTCTGCGTGTTTTAATTAAGGCAGAACCRTGTGCAGGTTTCAGGTCAGCAGAATTACAAGCACAGGGCTGGTTTACAGGTAATACAAATAAATGGCTTTTAGGGCACGGGGCTGGAGATGGACTGGGTGCCTGATTAGATCTCACCCTTGCCCCTGCTTCTATGGCCTCACAAAGCATTAGAATAATCTGGTCTATTTTCGTAATTACTTCCCACACTYAGGCACTAGATGACTTTTAATTCATTTAATTGTATTAAGAGAAKAGCATTTTTCAGCCTAACATAAGCAGCTGTACATCCAAACAAAATGTTGATATTGCTACTCACAGCATCTTTTGGATTTCTCTTTAAAAACTTTGGGGTAAGTATTTAAGAAATGCAGTTTTCATTATTAAAGTGTTAAAGTGGGTGAGAAAAGCATGCAAATATGTCTTATGCCCTATGTCCCCAGGAAAACAAAACAAAACCTGGAGACAAAGAGAACCCAAATGTATTTTAGTTAGAAGATCTGAGATTTTATAAAACATCTTTTAATTGAGGACCATGACTCATGTCTTTCAACGGGAGGCAATGTTATTTATTCTGTTCAACTCCTATTGCAGGTACATTTGAAAAATAACACGTAACATTTCACACATTTACATTTCACTCAACTACAGTATTTTGTTCCTCAAGTCAGGCTGCAAACAAAATACTCAGGTACTTGTTCAGCAAGGAAATGTCGTCTCTCAGACAGAAGCTCCCTCAGAGCTCACCGAGAGCCTCACTGGGCTGCTTATCAGGATGAAACAAGTGGTTTATTCCCTGTAGAAGAATATATTCTGTATAGTCCCCGTTTATATATGGGTATATATGAGTAATGAAGCCGTGAGGAGCCTGGATTCATCTGCCYGGGATGAGGAGCGTGCGGAATGCCGGCGCTTGGGCTCATCTCCGTGGCTGCCACTGGCCGCAGCCCTTAGGGCTGTTGGAGGGGGAGAGGTGCTGGGGCCTGCGCTCCGCCAAGGACCCGCTGGTGGCCCTGCCGCAGGGGACAGCGTTGGCAGTTCCCGGTGGCTCCCTTGTCTTTGGGACGCTTCCCGTCGGCGGGAGACGAGGCGGTCCCGGAGGCAGGAGCTTCTGTGCAGCTGAAAGCAGCAGGTTCCCAAGCGTGGCTGAGTCGTAGTTTGCTTCCAATTCAAGCAGTGTTTGTGGACAAATCTTTCTGCTATTTACTGAACTCCGCCAGCTGGTAAATCACTGTGCATTTCTACAAGCACGCCGTGTAGAAAGCTAAACCTTGATGAATGAAAACAGGCCTGAAAATGTTATCGGCTGCTCTCTGTGCCTGGAGAGGAAGTATGGGCCTTTCTATAGCCCTTTATATTCCTGCAATGATAAATAGTGGAATATGCTATTGTGTTCCCTGGTTCCAGAGTGCTTGGACCAAAAGTCAGGATTTTACCTATAAAATCATGTTGTTAAATAGCCAGATTSAGGTAAAGACTAAAAGAGCTACAGTGAGCCGTGCTCACTCACACAGCCAACAGCCCCAGCGGGCCAGTTCCTAAGTTAGATGCTTGGATTAATAGTACTGTATATATTTCCCTAACTCGAGCCCAGATAAGCTGCCAAGAAGCGGAGGAAGAGTCGGGCGAGGGGACCAGTAAAACCTCCTTTTTCCTCTGTCTTGCTTGCGGGGCTCGCTGGGAGAGGGCTCAGGTTGCTCCAAAGCACCTCAGCAGTCACCTGGTGCCTTCCCTGCTGTCCCTTGTAGGCAGGGGGTGAAACATGACTGTCCTTGAGGGCTAGGAAGCAATCGGGAGGGCAGAAAGGGGTGTCTGCTCTCTTTGGAGGGCATCTCTTCTTCAGCMTCGTGCTAATGGCCCCATTTCTTCCCCTGCCGAGCACAGCGAGCATCAGCCTCCTCCGAGTGCTGGCCTGGGTGCTCCAGGTGGGTGGCCCTGCTCTGCGCCACAGGACCCCTGAGCTGGGGGGCTGCAGAGCAAAGCCCCTCTGGGGCGCATGTGCTGGTAATGCCCCTGCTGCAGCCCGGCCCCGCAGCGCTAGATGGTGGTGTGTGCTCAGCGAGCCGCGCCGCGGTGCTCGCGGGTCTGCCGGGAGCGCTCCCCAGCCCCGCGGCGCTGCTGAAGCTCTCAGGAGCCCATCAGGAATTTAACCCGGGTTGTCAGCGTGGCGAGACTTTGCTCCCTAAAACACCCGGGCTGGGCAGCTTGCTACGAGCTCTCCAATCAACGTTTCTTTGCTCACGCTGTCCCGCTGGCCTGGTCATGGTGACATCCCAGGCAGCTCTGCCGTCCCGCGTCCCTCGGAGGCTCCTGCCCTTGCTGGGCCGTTCCCTGGAGGCTCCTCAGCTCCGTGGCTTTCCTGGGGAGATTTCCATGGCCCCTCACRTCACAGTGGCAGGAGGCGCTGGGGTGACATTCAAGTCACGTTGTCCTCTTCGCAGCTCAATTTCATTTTTCATGCTTAAATCCTCAGCCGCCTCCGTATATCGACAGTCAACGATGCCTCTCGCCCCGCAGATGCTGCGAGCCAGAACACGCACGCGGGGCCTGCAGCCGCTCCTTGGGTGATCCGGCCATGCGCTAATGCGGGAGGGGACGACACGGATCCCTTAACTCCTTCCCTCCAGGCCAGTTCCTCTCCTCCTGTGCCTGTGGGAGCTCCTGCGTCCCTGTTTAACCCTTCTTCRGGGACGAGTTGGCTCTTTGGGGCAGGGAAATCTTCTTAGCAAGGCAGGGGACGTGTTTTCCTTCCTTCAGGCGCTGTTGCTGGCATGCAGCACCTAATGATGCCCTGACCTTGTTCTTGCTGCCGTGTAGGAGTAGCTCATATCCAGTCTGTGGGTCTCTGTCAGCTCAGCTCCAGCCAGACCTTGCTGTTTTCCAGGTCTCTGCCTGTTAGGAATGCTCGCTCACACATCATGTCCATTAGAATCACTGGYTTTCCGTGCTGGGTTAGACTTGTGTAAGATATATTTGACCATCTGTCTGGCCTGTCATTCTCCCCACTAACTCCTAAACCTGTTGGCCAGTTTAAATTTGGTAGAAACTTAGAGCTCTTAAAATATTATGTGCCACACACTTTTTAAAAATGGACTAGAGGACAGAATGTGGGGTTCTCCTCTGGGAAATATTGCTGGAACCCTGGCCTTAACCTGTGCATAACCAGAACTCACCTGCACGTGCTTTCTGGCCAGGCCAAATATCCCCTGCCACAAGCCATGGCATCCGCTGCCTCTTCCCTAGCAGAACAGGTGGTTGCTGTGGGAGGAAATACAGAGAATGTTTTAGAGAGTGCAAATGTGGAGACAGGGAGAGGAGGGCTGGGGAGATTTATGGGTGATATAAAACAGAAATCTCTAGGAAAGCAGGATTCACTAGGCTTGTGGCTAGGGATGCAAGGCGTTTGTTTGGTCTTGCACATTTCTRATTTTGCTGCAGCTCTTGGAATCATTTCCTTGTCCTCATTGTCACTCAAAATGTCTCTCACGTTGTGTCATCTGATCATGTCATCAGACATCATCTCTTCTAGATCGCTGTGAAATTTCAGGGATCAGCTCTAACACCACGCTACCATAATCCATATTAAACGCATTCAATACCTTTTGTCTGCTCAGTAATTTGTACTTTCATTCCCTGTTCAYGGCTCTTAAGCCAGTTCTCAAGCTATGTGGGTGCTGTTCTGTCAAAAGAGATGTGGAAAAAAATGTTACCCACAAAATTTTGTGATTCAGTCTTTCGACAGTTTGTTTAAAGCCAAAGATGTTGGTCCTGCCCCTGCCTTTTCATTCACTTATGCCGTAAAGCTTTAGGAGGCTCCTTGCTTTAGGAAGTCCAGGACAAATACAAATAACTGCTTGGGAGTCTGTTACCCCTCAGCTGCACTAGTGGCYTTTTGTGCTCAGAATTTGTTTCCTGTGGGAAAAGAGACAGGTTTACAAAATGGAAATTGCTAGGATCGTTCTTTTAAATTTGCCTTTGCATTTAATTCTCTGAGACTGCTGTTTCTGGTGACTTTTTCTCAGTAATAARGTAATTCTTCATCCTTCCAGTCATCTTTATAATGTCTTTATATTGAAAAAAAGTCTCATCTTTTCTGTTGTTCTTTATTCGTACAGATATAAGGGTTAATTTTCCAGTTAAGGGTTATTTAACCTCTTATTAAAGGGTTAATTAACCACTTTTTTTTAGTGCTGGATCTACCAACCTAGATCTTCTGTGTTTAATATTTTAGGATCATGAGGAGCAGAGTATATAGAAATTCCATACTACAGATTGACTTGTAGTTTATGGACCCCTGTGGCCTGCAAATGAGAGAACCACTGGAAACAGCTGGTCTAGCTGCCAATACCTTAGCTCCCATGGAAGCTTTGTGGCCTTGGTGAAGTGTCACCAGACCCGTCACGGTGACAGTGGGAGCAAAGTGCTTAGGAGGTGCAACCGGGAGCAACTTGACTGATGCCAATGCTGTTCCATGGGAGAGTTGGCGTCTGTTGATGTGTGTGTGACGTGCCAGTACAGCCGGTACAGGAGACTCCCGGCAGGACAGCCACTAACAGGGGAAAATCCCAGCAGGACAAATCCCAGCACTGACACTGGCTCCGCGTAGCTTTGGGACAGTCGCTTCCTCGGCTGGGCCAGAAATTAAGCTAGATGGGGCAGTGCAGCAATGGAGCATGGTCAGSTCCTGCAATTGTCTGCGCATCGGGCTTGGCAGTGATGCCAAGGGGTATCTGACTTGCTCGTCTCTAAAACAAGGGTGCATCCTGTGCCTGGCACTCTGCGCTTTSTGCCCAGGCCGTGAGCAGGGCCGGCCCTGGCCCTGGCAGCGCTTGGTTGCCCCAAAGCTGAAGTTGCCTGCCCAAAATGCCCCAATGAGCGCGACGCGCTGGCCGCTGCGCTGGCTGAGATGCCGCCGATTAGCGCTGCCCAGGCGTGCTGACGTCTGCCTGCGTTTGCAGAATCGGAGACAATAGCTGCGAGCCGCCCGGTTCATCTCGGTGCACACCAGCTCGGGCGAGCGGCGCTTTAAATATTGACAGAGTTAACTATTGCACTGCCCAGCGAAGCAGCAAAGGGGAGGAAAGGGCTGCCCGTGCGGCTGGGATCGAGCGCCCCGCAGCGCTGGGCACGTTTGATCCCGGGATCTGCAMAATTCCTCGCTCCCGCCCGCAGCCTGGGTGCTGGAGCCGCACGGCGCCTCGCGCGTGGCCTCTGCTCCGCGTGCATCCCAGCGCAGGCGGGAAACGCGGCACCAGGCTGTGATCCGCGCTCCGGGAGCCACGTCCCCCCTCACCCACAGAGGCGTTGGAGAAACGATCCCACGTTTTCCTTTTCTCGCAGCCTGTCCTGTTAGGTTATGGCATGCCAAGCCTTAGGTGCAGCCGCTGAGTTTTCTTGCTTTCACTGCATGGATTTCAGCTGCTATAGGWAGCTCTGTGAGCCCTGGAAGAGGAGCACCAGGCATGTTTCCCTAYGGCACACTGTGAAGTTTGGGTTTTGATGTGCTTGTACAGCGGATCCTAATCCCCGTCCGCCGCGCTGCAGCACTGAGATTAACACGGCTTTGCTGTCCTGTGGCACCTTTCTGCTAATTAATTAATTCCCACGACCTTCATGGCGTATCATTGCCCCTGCTTGGCAGACACTGTTCAGCATTTCACTGTCCTGAAATAAACACCGCCCAGTGACATATGCRAACGTGGTCAGAACTACAACTCTAAAAATGTTCATGAAGTCTTAAAGGAAAAGGTTAWGGATGTTTCCTCTTTAGGATTAGAAATACTCTTCAGTGGCTGAGCAAAAACACTCTTAAGAAAGGTCTAAGCACTTACTTGATTCAGTTGCTGACAACCACAGGGGAGGCATTCACAGAAATTGCACTTGAAGTGACTTCAGCAGCCTCTGACCGCCCTGCCTAGAGCCTTTGCTACGTTTTGTTTAATACTGAGCTCATCGCCCTAGTATTTGGGTCCTCGTGGGCACCTCTGACCCCTCTCCCCGCCTGCCAGGGCAGCGGCACTGCTCTCTGTGCAAAGCTGCTGCGGGATGTAAATAGGTTTTGAAGCAGGTATTTGCGGGCCTAAGCGATCGCATGTCTGCTGCATGTGGTGTTCCTTGAAACTGCAATGCCCAGCACTTTCAATAGCCTTTCTGCAGTGGTGTATTGGKTTTGTAAAATGTTTTGAAAACGGCTTCGTTACTGAAGCGATGGCTTTCATGCCCAAACTCCAAAGTGAACACAAAGTCCTGCTTTGGTGACTGAAAAGCTCCGACTGTCTCTCTGAAGAGCAGAGGCTTCATCTCGTACTTGACCCACAGTCTTTCTGCTGCGTCTGCAACCTGCTGGTGCCCCAGGTTGCAGCAGAAGTGCCCCAGGTTGCAGCAGAAGTTCCCACCTTACCCTTTTCTTTTGCTATATCAGCTACTGCTTGTCCCAAGTTCTGTATCTACCTGGGGGAAAAAAAAAAATGTCTTTTCAGGCCTAGCATTAGCTAAAACCAGCTTACACTTTCTCCTGTCTTGTTCACTTTATCCCTTTCTTTCTCCTTCTCCTGAGGTTCAGGGGGATGAAAGAGCTGAGTCTTATTTCTAAAGCGGCTGTTCCCTTGCTGGAGCTGCCACCTCAGCCCTCTCAGGAGGGTGACCTCAGAGTGAGACAGAAAGACCCTTTCCAGAGGCGAGGCTGTAAATGAAAGCGGTGAGATTGGAAAGCAAAACCATAAACTACCCTGGGAGAAAGAAATCAATCCTCTGCCAGACATTAACCCTCAAATGTATCTACGGGAGCTTCAGTTTGGGGGGAAATATGGCAATAAAAGCATTCGCAGAATGAAAAGGACTGACATGCACTAAAATTCATCCCTGCTGCAGTACATCCTTTCAGACCCAGRGCACTCTTGATGTTTTGTGGAAGTCCATCCATCCAACCTCACCGTTCATTTCCCTTTTACTGGCTTATCCAGAACTTCTCTTTCCCCCTGCTCTCCTCAGCCCTTTATCCCCAGGACACACCTGGCTGATCTGCTAGAGACCAGGCAGGCAGTAAATGCTAATGGCAAAGACAATTTTGGTCCGAGTTATTTCCCTGCTGCTTTCTTGCAAATTCTACCTGAGAAAGCAGTGAGGAATCAGCTGCTTGACCTGAGAGTGTGGTGCGAGGACTCTTAGAAAACTTGGTTGTRTTTAAAAGAAGGGGAGGGTAAAGAAACAAGGGGGATTCTGAAGGTGTGTCACCTTCATAACAGATAGGCTTGGCCAAAGGGCAGAGCTCTGCAAGAGAAACAGATCTAGCTGCGTGATAAACAGAGCGAGGYTCCCGGGATGTGGAGGAGCCACAGTCAGGAAGAGGAGGGCAGAGGGTGCGTTCCGAAAAGCCTGACGGACACTAGTGCMCCTGGAAAGAAGGCCCAAGAGGGGTGAGGCATCCGAGGTGAGGGTTATATATATATAAAAGTGTTTATTATTTTACTTGCATTTCTATTTTTCCTTCCACTAGGTAAGCGAAAGAACACTTGCAGTAAGATTCCTTGCAAAACACAAGCCAGTTTGTTTCAGCTGTCAGGTGTCCTATAAGGAACCGTGCAGACTGGATGCTCTGACTGGAAGCTCAGAGGAAATCTGCAGGAATCAGTGCTGATCTGGAGGACGCTGGGTTTGTTCCCGTTTCCATGATGGGGTGGCACACGGGGAAAGAGGACCGCTTAGATGCAGTATAGAWCAAGGGAAGCTAAGAGCGCATGTAATTAAGGGAATCTGACCCATCTTGAGGGTCTCTGYGAGGACTGGTTTCCTGTATTACCCAGAGATAATCAGGTCTTTCCCCATGTACTTGCTTCTCAGTCTTTGTGAAACTCAGGATTTTTTGAGTCATCTTGTGACCAATGTGAGATTCACGTCCAAGCCCCTGGGCAAGTCCCTGGAGGAAAGAACGGGATGAATCAGGCACGATGAACAAGACTGTACACCTCTGAAGCAATCTGCTGCGTCCCGGGGAGCCCCGGTGGGTGCTCATGGCCCTTATCACAGGAATGAATTCCCAGGCAGAGAGGTTACGTTGCGGCTTGCACAACGCGCCCTAAATGCAGGGCAGTGCAGCAGAACGAGGGGAGTGGTGTCTGTGCAGCTGCGTGTCGCCTGTTGGAGCCTGCAACGGAAAGGCYGACGGAAGGAGCTGGGAAAGGTTCTAGGCCAGGCTTAGCACCAGCAGGACGTGCTTGGCYGCTTAAGCGCTGTGTTTGGCCTGCCGCATGGGCAGGAGATGCTGTGATGTTGGGATCGCTGGGTGGYTGGGAGATCCTCCTGCCCCGCTGCTCAGCAAGCCGGTGGCCAGAGCCAGGCGGCACCACYGGTGGACAGAGCACAGATGAGGACAAGGACAAGGAGAAGAGTGGATGTAGGGGCGGTGGGGCCTTCAAGGCCAAAATCCTGTTCCGTAAGGGGAGCAGAATGAGCCACGAAACTCACTGCTCGGCTCTTCCTTGCACCGCATCGCGCGTTCCCTTACCAGCCTAGCTCGTTGGCTTTGGCTCCGGTGTTCCCGTGGAAGGGCAGCTCCAGGCCTTCCTTCCCGCAGGC
Organism: Eudromia elegans; assembly: GCA_003342815.1. Lineage (NCBI taxonomy): Eukaryota > Metazoa > Chordata > Aves > Tinamiformes > Tinamidae > Eudromia > Eudromia elegans. The sequence continues at coordinate 656,228 of PTEX01000176.1, forward strand.
TGCCTCCTCGGAGCCCATCCGCCTTGTGCTTAGGTTGTCTCTTCTCCTGCTAAGCTCCGCGCCCTGCCCGGTGCGGCGTGCACAGGCCGCTCGGCCCTTCCAGGGGAGCAGAGCTGCACGCCATGGGAGCGCTCAGCGAGACCCAGCGTGCGGCTTCGGAYGCGCTGCCAGCTCCTCTGGGGTTAAAGATCTAATAGATCGCGCCAAATATCACTGCAGGAAAGGAGGAAAGGGGCAGCTCCCGCTCGGGGTTCCGCGCGTCCCGCGCTAACAACACGGGCCACGAGCGGCCCTGGCCCCGCGGGGAGCGCCGCGTCCCGGGGCCGCGTGGCGCCCACGGACAGGGCGCGCGGGG
>PTEX01000176.1:656952-704803 GCA_003342815.1 Eudromia elegans
GGGCCGGAGCCGGAGATGAGGCCAGGATGTCGGTGTCAGGGCTCAAGGCCGAGCTGAAGTTCCTCGAGTCCATCTTCGACAAGGACCACGAGCGCTTCCGCATCGTCTCCTGGAAGCTGGACGAGCTGCACTGCCAGTTCGTGCTGCTGCCGCCGCCGCCGGGCGCCGGCCCGCACCCGCCGCCGCCGCTCACCATCCACTGCAACATCACGGTGCGGGGCCGGGGCGCCGCCATTGTCCGCGGGGTGACTCAGCAGCGGCCGCGGGGCGCGCGAGGCGCCGCCGCCCTTTGTTCGGCGCCGGGGGAGGGGGCCCGGGGCCCGGCGGGGGCGCCCCCGTGGCGGCGGCCCCCGCAATGGCGAGTGCGCCACAGGCGCCGCGGCCTGGAGCGGCCGCCGGGCCTGCCCCGCGGCGGCGCCCGCTGCCCTCAGGAGCCCCTTTTCGGCAAAGCAGCAGCGGGAGAAGCCCCGCCGAGGCGGGCGGGCCGAGGCGCTGCCCGGGCCTGCGTGCGGCGCGGCCCGCCGCTCATGTCGGCCGCCGGGCCGCGGAGGAAGGGCGATCCCGCCGGGAGGGCAGAGGGCGCCGGCACCGGGCCGGGCGCTGCGCCTTGCCGAGGGGAGGCGCGGGCGGAGCTCGGGGCACGGTCAGCGGGGGCCGCAGGGGSGTTCTGCCGTGCTGGGGCAGGCCCCAATGCTCCGCGGCCCTTGTGGGGTGCTGCTCGCGGCGCCATGGGCAGTGCGTGTCTTCAGGCGTGCCCCGTCCGCGGGGGCTTCGGTGACTTCCCCCAAGTTGTGTTGTGTCGGCGCAGGGCGGCAGGGCCCGAGGAGGCTGCTCGGTGCCTTCCTCACGCTGCAGTCGCTGCCGTAAACCTCTCAAACACCAAAGCCCCGAGGGGTTTGCACCCTCAGTTGCTGTTCGGATTTGGTGGGTTATTTCTTTGTCGAGTGACAGAGTTGCCCATGGGAAGGCCAGGAGTTCTTGGCACATTAGATTGGCACTTTGGTATAAGTCTGCTYCTTAGGTTGGTTTTTATCACAACTTTTTTTGATAGCAGGTAACTTGCTGTCACTTAACTTGCACGGAAATGCGTCCGCCTTTTTGTGAGCCTTTAGTTGGGGTGTTGGTGAGCAAGCGAGCGAGAGCAGAGCAGCGCGGGGCCCTCCTGGCGCTGGAGCGTCGCTGAGGGAACCCGCTGCCATTGCCGCTGCCCTCGCAGGTCCCGTGTGTGCCGCTACGAGGGTGGCGCGTTGCTCGCGAGCGGGCGGAGGAGGAAAGCTGCCTCGAACCCCAGCCAAGTGCTCTGCTGTGGACGGGGCTGCGTCTAGGAACTTCTGTCTCGTGGCTGGCTGAGCAGCTCGATGCTTTCCAGCGTTGATTAATTTTTGGCTCTCAGGTAGGTGGCTCATTTCCTCATCTGTTAAAAATAAATGAGAGAGGGCAGTTTGAGATGCAGTGGATGACTTTCTTGGAAACAAGTGGGAAGCTGACGACAGAGCCCAGCAGAGAAAGCTCTCGTCTGGACTGCTGTCCTGGGCTTTTGACACAAGTGCCAGAGCTTGAGGTGACAACAAGTGACTCTGTCTCTCCCTGAATTGAGTCTCTTGACTCTGACTCCTGATTGCTTCCAGTTTCTCTCTGTAGGTCCTGTAAGCTAGGCAGGAGTAAGTCTGGTTTACTGTGCTGCAATGGACCTGCAGATCTCCTGGAGAGCGGAATCCATGGGAGTCCGTGGGAGTTAGCAGTGCACACCATGGTACTAGCACGCAGCAGCTGGTAAGGTTGTGAAGTTGTTGGTGTGTGTTTTCTCTGGAGAAACTCGCCCTCTGCGTCAGGAGCTGCTATCTTAGTGTTCTGGATTTGCAGTGCAAATATGTAACTTTAGCTGTTTGCTGCTTCTAATCGATTTAACCCTTAGAGACCTGGTAAAGCCCTCAGAGATAGTTTCCTTKCTCAACAAAACCTTATATTAGGTTGTTTTTCAGGACACCCAAGGGTTCTGCTAAGGTGAGAGCRGGCGCAGTGCAAGATGATCACTTTTCCTCTCTTTAGTCTTATTTGGGCRCCTTGACAGTTAAAGTGAAATCTGCCTAGTTGCTTATGCAGGTTTTGGAGTTTTTGATGCAGCGAACTTGGTAGGAAGGAAGCTCTCTGTAGTTTCTGCTCTTAGTCTGAAAAGAGCTGAGCACTAAGTTGCTCTGGTCTTCTCTATGGATCTCTCTATTTTCTCCAGCCTAAAGAGAGAAGGCAAAGGAAAAAGGAAACATCCTCCTGGAGAGGTGAGGTAGGATGTCTGCTTAGGAGCTGCGTGGTTTTCCACAAGTCTCTTAGACTAAATTCCAGAGTTTGATTAGAAGTTTGCCCTGGAATTCCTTTTGGAGGTGGTCAATTTTGATTACCTGCAATATAAGTTTGTAGAACTGTTGAGCATTTGCTGTCWGCAGCTAGGAACAGTCTGGTCTGCATGTGACACTTGCAGATACTTGGTGTAAAGTGAGATGTACTTTGCTCTGCAGCTGATTCCTGTTCCATGAAGTGACAAATATTGTCTGGGTCTGTCCTTTAATTTTGTTGGGAGTGACCCATATTGGACCTTAAATGGTTAATCTGTTTATTTGAAAAGCACTGTAGGGTGGAGCCATCCCTGTCAGAAGCATTGCTTCTTATTCCTGAGAACGGTCTAATTATTGAACTTGTTCAGGCTCTGTACCTTCACATTCCCATTGTGTTATGCCAACAGCAATGTCTCCGTTCTGAAGTTATTTCCGTTTTTCTCAGGTTCCTTTTTTAGTTAACGACTGAATTCCAATTAATCGGGTCGAATAAACCAGTGTCTGTTACAAAGCATGCACACTTAGCCTGGTCCTGTTCTGCTCAATTTTCTGGAACAAAAATAWCCAAGCAGTGAGCTTACTTTGGACTAGCATGTTGCAGATCATACCTTTAAATATCTTTCAGTGAAATCTGTAGCTTTTGTTTGCTACCTTATCCCACATGTGTGACAGTATTGCAAAATCTCTGTTACAATTGTTTAATCCTTTGCTGCAAGAGAAAGATCTGATCTGCACTGCTGAAAAACTRAGTATGTTTTTCTGCCCTGTAAAGCATGTGCAGTTTGCTTTTATATAAAGAATCTCTGCAGAGAGAAGCTGGATACTAGTGTCCATATGCAGTTTCAGCACAAGTTCCGTGTCCTTAAGTAGAGCTCCCAAGCAGAGCAGGGTTTRCCCCAGGTCTCCGTGGGAGCTGGTGTTGTCCCAGGCAGATACCGGCTCTGGGGTGAGGAGATACCCTTTGTACATCAACAAGTCAGTCCAGGTGATGTGGCCCACTCCAGGATACTCCTGCCCCTCTACTGGGAATGTGTATCTCAGGCTTTCACTGAAGAAGAGCCTGCTGCTAAATCGGAGTTGGAAGCTACCGCAAAAGGCTTAAAGGTTGCTGTCTATAGGTAAACATTTAAATRAGAGACAACCTTATTTCCCTTCTAAACTGAAAGGTATGAAAAGATACTGCCTGGAAAGCTTTTGATGAGTTGCCTGTGCATAGAAAATATTAGAACATATGATGATTCTTCAGAGGTGTAAGATTTTAATATTAAACAGACTCCTAACTAGTGCTTAGACAGTTGATAAMCTTTTAAAAGGGTTATTTGCACTCAGAGTTAACCACGTAGTGAGGTTTCCAATTCAAAACAGATTTTTTTTCTTAGCTTACTAGACATTGTATGGATGCAAGTATTAAATGAAAAAAAAAACATATTCAGCTTTATCTGAATAATGGAATTAGATATATTTTGTTCAGGTCCCTTAAAAAGATATCTAAGGAACTATTATCAATCATAATTTCACTTACATAATAGAAATTGCAGTTTGGTCTCCTTTCATTTAGTAAGAATGAACTAAGCAAATGAAATGCAGAGTCCCGAGGGTTTTAGATTATATTTCTGTGCTAGGGCTGTAACTGAGAAAGCAATATTGCAGGAAGGTAGAGGCTGAATCTCTTATTCCTGGAAGATGTAGCATCCTTAACATGACAGGTTAGTTGTGCTGCAAGCGTAAAAAGCTGTAGCCAGTGCTTATGGACTCTGCAGGTCAGCTGCTCCTTTCCTCTAATGTATAAAGTGCTCTTGAAATATCTTACAGGGCCACAATGATGGGCTTCAAACACATTTCCACCTAAGCTAGYATTTGTGCATACAGGAAACAGCACAAAGCCAAGTGGCTTATTCGTGCGAGGTGGAAGTGTAGCATCATTTCAGAAGGGGGACCGCTGTAGTCCTCAGAAGAGCTCTCCACGCTTATTCYGTAATTAAAAGTAACTCATTCGATTAATCCGTACTTCTTACTCCATACACTTCCAGCTTAGTGTGAGGCTGCCTCCCACATGCATAGAAAGCTTTGGCTGGTGTGTGGTGGTGCCCTTGCATTTGCCTGCCAGAAATGGTTGCTTTGTGACASACCTGGAGCACCAGTAATTGGCATTACCAGAGACCTTTCTTGGGCTGGGAGAAGCAAGGGTGCTGACTGCAACTCTTGAAGTTGTTGGTCAGTTTGTTTGCAATAAGGAAAAGTAGGGAGTAGTAYTGAAAGTGCATTTTGTTCTGGAAAATGATGTAGGGTTTCCACATTCTTGATGGCAATCAATCTGTCYGTGTTGAAATGCTGCAAAATGAGGACTTCTGAATGGGATTGATCAATGTGCTAGTGAAAGAGGGGCATCTTCAGACTCATTCAGGACACAGTGAAGCCGTGAGTCAGCTCAGTGTTACGSCTGGGGATACAGCTTATGGATGACAGCCTGACATCCAGAAGGATTTAAAAATCACAGTCGATGGGAAGAAGCGAGTCGGATTGTCCCGTGTATCCCCCCATCCTGCCTGCAGGCTGCAGAGCCTGTGTGTCTGGTTAGGTGGCCAGCATCGAGCCGGTAGATTAAGGACCTGGCTGGCATATAAACATTCTTTCCTGGGTTATTGTTTATCTGGATCTCTTCCCAGCCTGGTTCTCTGCRGGGCTGCACAAGCAGCTGTGCTGGCACCGTGTGCTGAACTCTGCCCCGAGCCTGGCTGCTGCTGGGGCTGCCCCTCTGCGAGGTTACCTGGGCTGCTGTGGGGCCCGTGGGTCCCCACGGGTGCCTGGACTCACATCCTGGTGACTGGGTAGCAGGGAGAACTGGTCCAGCTCAGCTGAAATAAAGGTTTGCTTCTAAAATCAAATTCCTSTCAAGTTCCAAAGGCAGAAGCAGTCTCTGGATAGTGCTTGGATTTGTAAAGGGGACTTCTGAGTAGGCGCAAAGGGCTTTAGGAGCTGATCAACAGAAATAACCASTCTGGTTCAGCTTGGACTATGCTCAGTACTGCTCAGTTGTTTACCCTCCTGTAGTACTTAAAGGTTATGACACCCTAAATTCCTCCCTGAAATTGGACTTGTTTGTTTTGCAGAATGCAAATGCTAATCGTTTGGGCGACATGATAGTTACAATATAATAGGCGTTCCCATGTCTGTCCTCAGTTGTAAGTGCTGTAGGAGAAGTGAAAATGACCTGTGACCAGTTAATATGAGCCATCTGGAGAATTAATGAAATGAGGGGTTGTAAAGAGATATACTGCCTGGTGTTTGGATGTTGCATCAACCTGTCTGTATTCGCTGCATTTGAAGCTGATGAATTTGATAACTTTTCAAATCTTTGTTAGAAACAAATGAACCAGTTAGTCTGTGGTATTAAAGTCAGGATCATGTGTTTTATTCTGTCTTTATCATTATTTATTTGTGTATATGTTAATTGTCTGATGCGTGCAAGTCATCTTGGCATCCAAAGTTTTAGAGACTCTTTGGACTATGCTCTTCTTTCTTTCATATATCCGACCTTTTTACCGCTTGTAGAAAGGCTCAATAAAGTAGCAGGTCTTCCAGTAGCTGCCTTGGTGCATGTTCAGGAAGGCAGGAACATGAGCCCTGCTGGAACTCGTAGAGTGAAAAAAGAAAACAAAACAGAAGTTGCCTGGCGTTTCTGTGCAGTAGTGCTCAAGATACCAGAGGGTTTCTGACTTCTGAAGCAGGAAATAACTGTGTTCCAGCTGTAGCATTTAACCTAATGGTAAACACCGATTGAACTCTGTGGTACTAAAATTTCACCTGGGGAGGACAAAGTCCCCTTTGAAGGGCTGCGCTCTGAAGGGTGGCAGGGCTGGCCGTGGCTGCCAGGCGCTCGGGTGCAGCGGGGCGGCAGGACCTGCTCGCGGGGAAGAATGGGAATGTTCCCTTTGGAGATGGGGCTGGAGGACTGAAACACTTGCAAGCGGAGAGGCGGGGGCAGAATATAGAAAACTCTTCCTTAGCTGGGAGAAGAGGGAGGGTGCTGTGCCACTGATGGAACAGCGAGTAGAGCCTAACTKGAGCTAACTGAACACCTTTTAAAATAAAGCAAAATTAACCACCTCCTCCCCAGATTCCTGGAGATAAAGTGAGGAGGGATATAAAGCCTGTATTCTTGAGGAAGAACAAGCGTGGCATTAAGTCGTGGCCCCCATGGGTGGATCAATGTCTAAGTGATAGAGGCAAGAGCCAGACTGCCAGGAAAATGCTGGTTTTTCAGCTTGGCACTGGTGCAGGGAAGGAGTGAAGTTTCTGAGCTCTGTTACAATCATTTCAGTTAATTTTAACTGTGTTGAAAACCAATTTTGGCCACACCAGCTTTGAGATTGCTGTTGATGMTCCCTTTTTGAATATACGTGTTTGCATAGTTGCAGAAGTAGCTGATTAATAACTTCTGAGGATTTATATTGAGTTGATAGTTTATTTCGAGTCATCAGACTTTTCCAGTAGCCATCCAGGAATTCGGATGCCTTAAGATGCTGCGCTGCTGGTAGAGAAAGAGCATGGCAGAATGTGGTTTCCAGCAAACCCTGCTCCTCAGTGCAAGTCTGTAGCTAGAGACTATCCAAAAGGATAACCCCGTGCTGACCTGAGTGCCTGTGTATTGCACACAGGAGGACCCCGCGTGGCTGTGGGCTCCGAAGCAGCACTGCTGACGGGGTCAAGGTGAGGGTTACGGGCACACGGTGGGATTTTAGTGTGTGAGGAGCAGGATATGTTGATCTGACTGGTAAGAGGTGCTGCGTTTAAAAATCTGGGCTCTAGTCCCAGTTCTGCAGCCTTCCTGATGAGCAATTCACCATTAGTGATCTTGCCGCCTTTAATTCATATTCAGCGTGGCTCATCTATAGCTTTTATTTGTTGCTCTTTAATCGTATTGGCAAAAGAATGTTTCTTTAGCCCACTTAACTGGGTTGACCCCCTTCACCAGTTTAAACTTGCGGAATCCGCAGCGTTCCTGAGCAGCTGTCGCTTGCCAGGCTTGTAGCTAAAGCGTGGTTAGTGTGAACTTAGGAGTTGCTCTTGAGCATCACTCTATGAACGCTTGGTGTGGGGTTTAGTTCCCAGCAAAAGTGTTAGAGAAATTCRCAGATGAGAAATACTGAGTTGATAGATGGCATGCTGCATGATGATGATGTCTGGGAGAATGAGGTGTTGCATTTAGTGAAGATCTCTAACARTTTTTTATTAGGAAAGGTGACTTTTTCTGCTTGTGTACCTAATGATAAAGTTCCCATTTTGATTCTCTATGGTTATGGCACCCTGGACAACATGAAGCTTGCTGTGTTTGGTAAGGAGAGTGGAGGTGGCTATGGCAAGTAATAGAGCAGTCTGATAAACCCTGCTTACCTCTGCAAAGGTGATGCGCAATCTCGCGTAACGGAGCCGTGTTTTGTCTAGACAGCTTGAGGAATGACGCTCCAGAGCCGTGTGTCTGTAAGACCCGACCTCCCAGAAGAGCCCGGGAGCTGCGGTGCTGGGTCTGTAGCTGCATATGGGGCACCCTGCAGTGGAGGTTTGTGTCTCTGCTACTTCAGCAGTGTGTGTTCTGCTCTCCTGTAAGGTAATGCTGATGTCTGAGCTGTGGGAGAGTTGAACATGTGCCCCTGGGTAGAGGTAGGGACCTGAAATCATCTAGGCTGCTTCTGTGTTTTATGAGCTCTGGGATTATTGGCCTCTGGCATGTGCCTAATTGAAAGTACTATTTAATCAGATCTTCAGATCTTTTCCAGGAATATTTTTTTTTTTTCTCCCTCCACAAAGTGTTATATTCTGCTTTAGCTACATCCAAAGCAACCAAGTTCAGGGTTCTATAACAATTTAAAGAGAACTTTGCAGGACTGAGTTGGGCAAACCTGTGCAGGTGAACTTGTCTGTTATAAGCCCCTTGGCTTTTGGAAAAACTTCTGCACTAGGGAGTTTTCATCCTGCAGTCGGCCCTGTTTATACCTCGCTATGTTGTGGTTTCTGCCTTTTGGCAGTTGCCGCTGAATCCAGGTGTTACAGAACACGTTTTACAATTAATCTTTCAGTTCCCTTAAGAACATGCTSTTGTCCACGTGCCCTCGCCCAGAAAGTGGCTGCATAAGGTGCAAAGTGGCTGCTCRTTGCACATCTTCCTGTAAAAGCCTCAAAGGATGAAGGGACTGAGGGGAATTGCAGTGCTCTGTCCAGGGGAGATGTGTATCGTGAAGGCAAAATAATGCCTGCTGCTCTCCTGGGTGTGCTCGGCAGGAGCATCCTCGTGTGTCAGCCTTCTGCAATGAGTAGAACTCGTTTGGGCCGAGACCTGATGTTTATTTCTGTTTGGAGCGTTGTGATTTGTAGAGTGAGCCCTAGAGGAACCTGTGGGATGGGGTCAGTTCTGGGARGCACCGCTAGCAAACAAGTCTAAACCAGGATTCTCTTGCTGCACTTGCGCAGTTCCCGAGAGGGGACRGCAGTGACCGTGTAATGACCATGGAAGCTGTGGTGCTTCAGTGTGCTGCTGAAGGCCTCGCTACTGCAACAGTTAAAATGTTGGCCCTGGCTGGAGCTGCATGAGAGAGCTCCCTTTCCAAAGCACCTCCTGTAGCCGTCCAAGGTGGCTTTGCTCTTGCTGTCCCCAGGGACCCATGGAAGCAGCCAGCTTCACCTGGGGTTGTCTTGCACTAGAGGTTGCTGTGGTTAAGATAACCATTAAACTTGGGGGTCCATTTGCATAAATTTTCTATATTTAAAAAAGAAATATTTTAGTCAAMTGGATGTGGTGCCTTGTAAAATGCATGGGTGGCTGCGGATTTTCTTGCTGCACTGAGTGTATCAGGCTTGATTTCTGGACAGTGTAAGAAAATTAACACTAATACAGGCCTGCTTCCTCTAGTGGAGTAGCTAAAGAGCTCTGCTTAGAGATCTCAGTGACTAAAAGATGTCCTGCGGTTTATATACATTAAGCAAGTGGTGTTATATTATTAAGAAAATCTTTTAAAATCCTGATATTTTTGTTAATGTTAATTCTGATGTGTTTGAGGTTTTTTTTCTTCCCTTTCTCTAAGGGTAGGTTGATACAGGTGGAATTTGTATAAATACTGAATGTTTAACAACTTCAAATAATACCTACTATGTTTTGACTAATTGTGTAGTTACTCTTYAATCCTTTTTTGTTTGCTATTAGAAAATGGGTATATAATCAGCCAGTGGGGCTTGTTCTGTTTGTTTGTGTGTTTGTTTTTAGGTCTTCTGCTTAATTCAAATGACAGCCTAGAAATTGCTTTTATTTTGGTAACATCAAKGTGTCTGCTGAAGGGCAGCCATCTACGATATGAGATGAATTTGCTTGATGGGTTTATAGTCACAAACGTGCTCATCTCGAGGGATTATATCAGTTATTTGAAATGTCTTGTTACATTAAGATTTACTCACTTCATTACCAGGGCTCGCCTCATGACTCTTGCTACCTTTGTAGGAGCAATTCTGCTGTTTACAGGCTATAGGGGCTTGACATTCTGTTATTTAGAAGTAATAGGGAGAGGACCAAATCTCAAGAATGAGAAGACTGTCAGAGGTGCTGCCCTGCAAACCAGTTCTGCCCAGCCATGGCTGTCTAGCTGACGTGAAAAACAGGATGTATTTTGGTCCATGGTGCAGGTTTTGCGAGCTTGGAAACGGAAGAGATGGAAGAGATCCGATTGGCTGAACTTTGGTTGACCAAACTAGCGAAATTAAAAGAAAAAGAAAATACTTTATTGTTCTAAGATGATCAGAAAAAAAATGATGAGAGCAGGCAATATGCAACTGCAGCTTAAAATCATATAGTGTGTCATATTGTGTCACGTCTTAAATGCGCTTGATACAGTTTGTTTTAATAAAAAACAAAAGAGCAAAAAATTCTTTTTAATTTAGCAACCTCACACCTTATGCACAATGCTGTAGTCATTTAGAAAAAGCTGGTTTCCTTTCCCTAACATCAGAGTCACATGGCCATGAATTTATAAAAACAGGGTAAAGATTATGTAACAGTGCAARTAAAGCAGCCTTCTTGGTGAGGATGAGGAAGCTTAGACAGGATATACTTAGACAGATGACAACTCTCTGCCCGGGAAAAGCTTTCTTAAACCTGTACATGCCTGGCTGCTTCTGTCAGTCTTTTTTTAAGCAAGAATATTAGGGAACTGTAAGCAGACTGTCTTGGAGGGGATGCGTCACGGTGTCTGAACAGCAAAGCTGTAGGTTCTTTTAATATGCTGTGACTTTCCTAAGTGACTTGATAGGTTTTGACGTTGTTCCAAAGACGGGAACAGAGGGTTTGCTCTGTGTGTATTGTGCGTGTTTATTATAGGCTGAATCCCTTCGCCTCGATGTCTCTGCAGGCTGGGGCGCGCACYGCGCCTCGCTGCTTGGGATGAGGCTCTGCCCTCGCTTGCAGAGAGCAGGAAAATGTCCCTGTGGYTCCAGGGATGGGCTCCACCATCCACTATGAGCCGTAGATACCTGTGCAGATAAGGTGGACCCCATCCCTCCGGGTCAGCTATGGAGAAAAAGGTTTAAAATGTGCTTAGGCCCCTGAGAAATAATAATCATTAGTATTTCTAGCAGCAGGGGAGTTGTTATTGTGGGGTTCTTCTCATCTAATGTTCCGTCGTGCTTGAGGGGCTTGTGGTTTTTATGTGATGCATCAGCTAAGTCCCTCAACTGCACCTATAGGATGTAGATATGGAAGAAAAGACTGGCATAATTCCATAATTCCCTCCACGGATTCAAGGCTTGTAAATGTAGTTGTTAGACCTCTCAAGCCACAAAAAGCCACAGGCTTTTTCCTTTTTTTTTTTTTTTTTTTTTTCCCTTTCCATTTGTGCACTATGGTGTTACAATCTCAGGAGCTTGTTTCATCTCCGGATTAGAGTGTTTGAATTTCTTTTGTGAATTCTGTGTTTCAAAACAGAGTGACTCATATTTGGCTGAAACTCAGCTCTTGCAAAAATCTGTTTTGCTTACTAATCGAGGGAAACTTCAAGTGCTGGTTACTTTTTAAAATACAGCAAACGTTTACTGGTAAGTCTGAAGAATTAAAAAGCATCAAAACAAATTTGAGGTTAGACTRTTTTGCGGGTTATTAATACCAAACGTCTGTTGCTTAAAAAGCCAAATCTGCAATTAAATTTCCATAAGCCCTCAATCTAAACAACAAAACCTCTTTCTGATGAAAATTATTTTAATATACTCACACAGTGTTTAAAAAAGCCTTCCTGATAAATGCATGTTTCCCACTTAAATTGCTTGTTAGCTTTTGAAACAAAACACGGGCTTCTGTTTTAGTTTGGAGGGGGATGCAGTTTGCTCGTGCCAAACAAGGCAGCAGCATCACACCCTCGCGTGCCTTCTCGCACATGGCAGGGCTTGCTTTCAYTGCAGGAAACCGAATGAGTTGGAACAAGAGCAGAGAATGAGGAGAGCAGTGTCAGGCAGCGCAGAAGGCATCAGCACATTCAAGCAGCTGCTGTCACGGGTTTGAACACAGAGGGACTGCTTGGTCATCAAACCTGTGCTACCGGTCATGCCCCTGTGTGACAAAGGGTTTGCTGCCCTGTCTGGGGGAGGGCGTTGGACGGGGCCTCCAGGCTGGGCTAGGTCCTCSTTGCAAACCATGGATGTCCTGGTCSCTGTGTGTCCAGTCTCATTTCGGTGGAGAAATGAGAAAAGAAATAATATCATCAGGAAAGAAGAATGTAAATAGTAAGAAGTGGAGCTACGTGCAGTAAGCAGCCTTCCTAGGTGCATTGTAGTAGAGTGGACTGGCCCGTTATAAATCATGAAAATTAATAGACCTAACTGATAAATGTTCAGCTCTTGTAGAAGTCGGAAAATCCTTACTGTGGGAATGTGTATGCAGAGTCCAAATATTGAATATTTCTGAAACATCTGGTGAAACTGAGGGTTTTAAAAAGGGTTTTATGCCTTCTTGTATCTTTGGGTGGGAGGGCTGGTGTAATCTAAAGCCATGACTGTAGTGTCTTCCCTGTCCCTGTTCTCCTGACTTAATGAGCGAGGCAGAGATGAAGAGGCCTCAACRAGAGCTGGTTGAAACAAGTCTCGGTGCAGTGGGRCCGTGGTTAGCACGTCTCCTTCTCRTGCGCCCCGCTGATGCTGTGTGCACTRTGAAAATCCTGGGGTAAGAGTATTCTGCAGTTGCAGAAGACTTGGCAAGTWGGTTGCACGYTAATAAAAATCAGCGAGATGTTATCAGTCCAAAACCTGAAACACTTTTAATGAGGTATAGCACCTCATTAAAGCAATAGTAGGGTTTGGGGAAATGGGCAGCTGAGCATGCAGCGGTGTTTCTCTGGTAGCAAGAACTGGTCGTTCTTCCAGCTGTGCCTGAACTCAACCTGACGAGAATATACACTTTTGGAAGAGCCTGCAATTAGTAAAGGAAAAGTGCTCAAACCCGTTGACCCATCTGCTTGTTTTCCTTAGCTTTAAAAGCTTTGTGGGGTGAACACTATACTTTCTTGACCAGCTTTTGAGATATTAGGGCTTAATTAATTCAAGGATTCAAAAGGTCTTGGATTTGTATGTGGTATGCACTGGAAAACTGAAAAAGTTTGTCCTTTCCTAAAGTTTCTAGGAACACCATATAATTTTCTGGGATGTTTTTAAGCTGTGCTTTTATTATTATTATTATTATTATTATTTTAAAGACATGTAAACCCCCTCTGCTGGGGGAGATTGAGCTTGTTTAAGTTAATAGATAGGTTCAAGTTTGCAGGTGAGAATCTCAAACCCTTGGGGCTCGAGTTTTTGTGGTCTGGGGCCAGCTGGGGTCTGGGCCATGTGGGATTGCATTGCCAAAGCCCATGCCCTTGACCTCACTGGGGAAGGAAGCCCCAAGGAAGCCTCTTGGCCCTGTACAAGTGACTTCCAACACACTTTATTTCTCTCCAGGTTTCCTCTTGGTCATGTTGTGCATCCTGCTAAGCAGAGAATCTTGGAAATGATTGWGGCTGGTTGAAATTAGGAAGATCTGGGGTTTTCTTTTCTGTTAATTTAAGACTTGCACTTTCACAGCTTGCTCTAAGAGTATGTTTGCTTGGGAAGCACTAGAGACTGGACAGGGATTAATGGGTATCACATGTACAGTCTGTGAAATGACCTATGGTGGCCTTGGGGCTATAAAGCAAAAGCTAAGGTGGCAGTCAAGAAGTGATAGAAATACATGAGCACGGTACTGAACGTGCTTTGGAGCCTCCTATTAGAATAACAGTGAGGACCTTGATTCCTTTTAGGCTTTGCAGAATGAAGTATTAATTACTGATAATGGTCCTGTAGATAATGATGAGAATGGGTTTGGAGATTTTCCTGCTAAACTGCAGTGAATGAGATAAACTCCCCGGTAGTGTTTTATTACTTAGGAAGATATCTGAATGATAAGACTGAAGTTCAGCAATCTGTCCTCAGCTATGAGAATTTTGCTGAATGGATGAGAAGACATTTTCTAGCATTTATTAAAAAAAAAAAAGGAAATATGGGGGGAAGTTAAAGAATAACTGTTCATCTGTTAGCATGAGGGCCTTGCTAACAACTTGGTGACATCTGTCTTGTGGCAGTCTAGAGACGTACGCGTTGTGTATTGTGGCTTGTATGGGAGGTTTGTATGCGAAGCCCCTGCTCTCCCTGTGCCTGTGTGCTGGCCTCTCTATCGGCTGTGTATTGCCTGAGATACCCTTCAGTGACAGGAGACCATCCGTGAGCCTTGAGGATAGCAAAGATACAACAGAGCAGCTTTCTGGTTTCTCCGCCTGCCCAGTAAGTTCTCCTCCAAGGCAGGGCACTTGGTGTGTGCTACTTAAGTCTGGAGAACACTATAGAAGAGTCAGAAGAACCTTGTCTGAAGAGGTGATTTAAAGAGACTGGGTTTTGTCTTGTGGATCTTACCGTTTGAAAGAATCTGTATTTTGTGAAGAAGAAAAAAGAGGAAAAAAGACAGGGTTATGGGTTTTCTCTGGCACATGCTATGTGTTATTCCGTTTTGACAATACCTACCTGTGCTACATGTTTACACTTTATTCTTCCTACTCCTTCCTCTAGTCCCTTAAAACTTTTCAGCATCACTTCTTGTGAAAATAGGATGAAAATAGATGAAAATAGGATGTCGAGTACAGGAGGCACTTAGCTGTTTTTCTTTCACTTTCTGGAGTCAGTTACCTAAAAATACTTTGTTAAAAGCTTTCATATTACCTTGMCTTAGAGAAAGATAAAAGGTAATGTTGATACTTTTGGCAAAACTTTTTTTTTTTTTTCCTATGACTGAACCCTAAAAGCTTTATGGGTTTTCTGTTTATTTGGTGCTTTTTTTTTTGTTTGTTTTTAGGAGTCTTACCCCTCTTCATCACCAATATGGTTTGTAGAATCAGATGACCCCAACCTGACTTCAGTCTTGGAGCGTTTAGAAGATATTAAGAAGAGCAATACTCTGGTGAGAAATTCTGGGGGGTTGTTTGGGGTGGTGTTTTTTGTTGGTTTGTTTTGTTTTAGCTTTCCCAGGTTAACAATTAAGTGTGTTCGGATTTGGTATTATTTCTAGGGTTTTGTGAACATAAGTTTCTATTTTGAAAGTTCTGTGGATCAAAACTAATCCAAGAGATTTTGGTCAAGGACAAGAATATGACCTTGTTCTGACAGATGTTAAGTTTCAGCCCGAAGAATACAGTTGTTTAATGCTTTTTTGAAAACTGCTGAACAGTGCTATGTATGAGAATATAAAACTGAATGAAATAGCTCTTCTGGAATGTGGCTGAGTATTTGGTGTTTTCTTTGCACAAAGACTAACTACTGAGGTAAGAGCTCAGTGGTTTTTGAGAATGTGTATTTCCCAAACCCTGACTGAAATGGTAGCTAATCCCAAACAAGAATTCGGGGTTTCAGGAAATGACTTGACCTGATAGCATCTGGTTCATCTGGATGTTCCTGAAATAGCTCTCAGTTGAAATAGTTCCTGAAACAGCAACGAAGTTGCTGTTGTGACTTGGGAGGGTGGCTCTTTGAGGAAAATCCTTGCACRGGTTCTAACAGTAGTTTAGTATTCCCCAATAGTGTCAGGCTTTATTTCTTACTTGGAAATCGTTTTGATGCGATAGGAGTCATATAAAAATGTCCCAACTTTCCATTCTGTGCAGAAAAGTAAGAGTGTCCTTSAATATTGCTTAGAGGAAGGTTTCAATACAAATGTACTTAATGGTAAAAGACTGTAATACTGTCCTTTCTAGAAAGGACAAATTCCCAGTGATTCCCTCAGAATTCAGCTTTATGGTCCTTAAAAACTGTTAAGGGTGCAAGCATGTGGGCGCAYGGGATGGGTATGAAACAAACGTCAGTCTGCAGGATACTGGCCTTTGTGTTTGCTTGTTTTTAGAAAAATGGGGAATATTGTCTTTGGAATCACTTGCCGGTAATGTTTAATAGGATGTTAGCCAAGCATATTGAGCCTTAAATAAGTATGCCTAAAATTAAACTTGTGAATATTATCTAGGAGACTTTGGACTTTTAGGAGAAATGATGGGAGAACTAATAAGCAACTGGGAAACATTCATACACCTTGCCATAACTACACACAAATAAGCATGGCAAAGGAGCRTTAATGAGTTGATATCTTCCCTTGGATATGATTGCAGGAGCCATGCGCCTTAGTTTTGTATTCTTGCAGSCTGAACTTAAGATTCTTCTTAATATAGTTTAGTTTTAAGATTGTCTCAATCTTCTTGTGACTTCTGCRGAGAGAAGACAGGAGAATACAATTCCAAAATCTTTTTTTCTCAGCATGAACAGTGTGTTGATGCTAGTAGCTTCTGTCCCTCTCTGTCACTTTAGATGAACTCATTTGCTGTATGGGGTTAACAGGTTTTGTGAAACAGAGTGTGTTTCCCCTGTGTTTAGCTACCTGCAAGCTTACTCAAGAGAGAAAGCCTTTATGCAGACGTGCATAGGACTTGCTTGCTGATTTGCCTGCTTGCAAGGAGTGCTTAGGTATCGTGTAAGAAAATAATTTCTGGTGTCAAGATAGTACTTGCCCATGTAAAGGCTGATGGGTTGATGTAATAGACACCTGAGCATGGCCCATCGGTGTCTCAGGAAACCACCCTGCAACATGTTAGGCCAAGATGAAGACAGATGGGAGTGGCTGAAGAGRCAGATAGTTGCCCTGTGAAATCTGATGACTTTGTTTTGCTTTGCTTTGTTTTGCTTTTTTTCCCCTCTCTCTCCTGTGAGTTGTTGGAGCAACTCCCCATATACAATGTGGTAGAGGAGTAAATGGATGAGATTTAAATGTTGTGCAGCAAWTCCTCATAGATCCCTAACTCTTAATGCTACTTTAGTTCAGCTTAGATTTTTAGAAGGTTTCAGACTGATTTTCACTTAGTTCATTTAAGCAGTCGCTTCCCATGCTGCGCTGAACTTACATTATAAAGTTACTGCTGGAACAGCAGAGTTATGACTGCACTCATGCGTTTGGCTACAGACTTTGCTACCTCATTTGGCTCGAGTTAAAGTTCTCTGCTATTTCTCTGTCTCTTYAGCTTGTTTTGCAGCTTCTGACAAGTAGTTTGGGAAGCCAGAGAGCATGCTGCTTAGGCATAAGAGTTTTACAGGGGTACRTGTAAGGAAGCCTTGTCACTTAACAGGGTGAAAGGAGAACTGTTTTAGCTCAGCTAAAATCCTACACCCTTCCTGGAAAATCTTTGGTTGATGGGAAATTCTGTAGTATATGTCCTGCRTTAGCAGGGGGCTTTCTATTATAAAAACTCCCCAAAACACTGAAAATGTTGAAAAGGTCATTGAACACTGTCAGTATAGCTAGCACTGGTAGTTTAACTGACTGTTCATATTGAGCAAGATGTAAATAAATGCAGGGACAAGGAAGGCTGTCATCTGTGGTGCCCCAAAGTTCGTTTATGAAGCCTGAAAATTAACATTGCTTTAGTCTTGGTGGATAGTTCATRCTGACAGCTGCCTCCTAGTGAATGAACCACCCATCCAGAAAGCTGCGCGTTGCTGCAGGTTGTTTCTGCAGCCAGCCTCCCCGTGGGGCTGTGAGCTCACCGATACCAGCACCAACAGAGAGACTTACAAATTCTCTTCCTAGCCCTTACTCTCCTGTTGGAGAGGTCTAATATTTTSACCTGCTGTTTTCCCAGGTTTTGAACCAAAGAATATTACCAGCTAACGATAGTATTTTTCTCACTTGGCTGCTTCTTCYCCCTTCACAATAAAAATAAACAGTCATAGCTCATCTAGCTTTATACAACTGTGTGGAAAAAGAAATGATGACTCCTGAAGTGTGTGGGTGTGGGGTTTTTTTTTCCCTCTGATCTCTTCAGGCTCTCTGGGATGAAGTGATATCTGCCTGAAGAATAAAAGTTTCTCAACAAAATACATAGTAGTAACCTTAGGTATCTCACACGTGTTGAGAATAATAGCACTGAACTCTGTGGACCGAACTTGGAAGGATTTTTTGGTTAGTTTTTTACCTGCTTTCTACCCACTAAAAGGTTTCCTGACATTTTAGACAGTCAAGAAGTYTCAAAGAACTTGGGAGTCCTAACACTAATGAGGGATGTGACTGTTACAGGAGGCTTATGACAACCTAAGCTGTCGCCCCTCGTGTACCTACTCGCAGGAAATGTGATGCTGGTGCATCAGTTCTTTGGGTGTCATCTGCTGTATTTGTGACTTAAGGATGACTTTTATGACTGATGCGAAACCAGAAAATATGACAAGATGCCAAAAATTCWTAACTTTTTTACTTTTAACTTTTTTGCAGGCTGCTATGTCAGTTCATGGCATCTGATGAATAAATGACATTGCTATTAAATAGGAATGTCGAATGCYACTGGAGGATAGCAAAGCACAAAAAGTTTTCAAACCCATGTATTATATACACATATATAGATACAGAAAGATCAAATCGTAGTGCAGAGCTATCGCTTTTTCGAGGTGATGCAGTCCGTGCTGTGCCCCAGATGAGTCCCAGCTGCTGGAGTCCCTCTCCTTCATGGAGAGGAGGCCCCGCAAGCGCCGCTGCGCGCTCCGCATTGCGCGGCGGTGTCCGTCACGCGCACCCCGGGATGCGGCGAGGCGAGCGCCGGCCGRGGCGGGAGGCCAAGTCCACCCCTGAGCAGCATCTGTCGCAAGGGCAAGAGTTGGTGTTGACCATTTCACAGCTATAATCTGCATCTTTGCTTTCCTGACGCGCTGATGTGAAGGCCGTGACAAGTTAGGACATGCTGGTTTGGTCTTTCATGGCCTGGGCTTTAACGGGSAATCTGAAGGCTGCCCAGAGCTCTGGGATGTTAGCGGCTATGGAGATCAGCACAGTTAGTGAGGGAGCGGGAAGCAAGCTTAGCACCTGCCTCTGCAGCCCTGAACTTATGGTCGGGATAGCGTCCGAGTAAATAAGAGCTGTTGCCTATCTTGCATTTAACAGAACTCAGTCAATAGTGGCATGAAAAGTAGACAGAGACAGCAGTGGTGGTGACTTTGGCTAAATCTCACCCAGGCATCACGAGCAGATGACCTGGGCTCTAACTCGGAAGCTGCCTGGCTTGTGCAGTATCTGCGTTGCTTCTGGTGATCCCAGATCTAGCAGATCTGGTGTTCCCTAGGCAGGGATGTGGGAGATGGGTGTTCCTCCAAGGKTTTTGAGGGCGTGCTGCTTTGAGATGGGCACATGGATGGGCAGGCTTGAGCACAGAGACAACACCATGGGCATTTGTTAGCGCTCTGTGGCCCTGAGCCCTGTGAATGCAATGGATGAGGCAGCCCCAGGAAACTCTTCCTTAGCTCCTGACCTTCCTCACTTGATATGGAGAAGAAAATGGGAGCCATTCTATGACTTGTCACCTTCTGGGCTGACTAGTATGGGGGGGATGTTAGCAAGGAGGTTTTTAGCAATGAGAAAGGAGAAATCCAGGGATGCCTGGGAATGCAAGTTCAATATTAACATGTGGAGAAACATCAAAATGCAGTGTKGACTGTGTGCTTTGGTTTAAAACAGACATTTTCCTCTTTCTTTTATAGCTTCTTCAACAGCTGAAGCGATTAATATGTGACCTCTGCAGATTATATAATCTTCCTCAGCATCCCGATGTTGAAATGTTAGATCAGCCGTTGCCAGCTGGACAGGTAAATTAAAAAGCTGTGGACACCTGCTCATGGAAACAAAATGCTGTTCAACTCTGACAAACTAGGTGGTGATCAAGATKAAAATCAGTGTAAGCCAGTACTGAGATATGAAGCTTTGCAGTAGGTCCTTTGTCTGTTGTAGAGTCCACTTTACTGAGAGGATATTGCACCATTTCCTTTCAAGTTTATTTTTTATTGTGATTGAAAGGGGTGTGTGTATGTATAAAAATATATATGAAGTGACATACCATTGATCATTTTAATCCTCACCTAAAATCTGCTCGAGATGCCTGCTTTGCATTCTTGGTGCTTCTCAAAATGCATTTTTGCTCAGATATTCCTCATTTCTTGAAGAGTTTACATTTTACAGTGTGCACTTGAATGACCCTTTTATCAATGTTTTCCTTCACTCCCTTGTAAAGACATGGGATATCAAGACATATGATATCATGGGATATCTCATACTGCCCTTTTTCTTTGATAGGGGTTGTCTGAGGTGCCTTGTGTACTTTTCATGCATCTGATAAATTAAATGTTATGATGAGCTGCTAAATATTCTGGTTAATTAGTGTTTTTTTGTTGTACTGCACAGCAGACTGGTAGCTCATAGTGTGTTTTTATATGTAATAGGATTATGGAACCTTTTCTTACTTGCACGTGTTAAGGTGACATTTTTAAACTCCTGTAGCAGAGCAGATGGTTTTCCTGTGGTGATAGTAATATAGTAATGACAAATAACTTAATTTGGACATGTGCCAAACTGGAATCCTATAGCTCTTCTTTCTCAGTCACCCGCCCACGTAGCAGTGCAACCATGAGGCCAAAGGCCTGTAACYCTAGGAAGCAGCTTGCTAAGAGACCTGCCTGCACTCGAAAACTCATGGGAGGCTATCTTAGCCAAAAACCTGAGGTAGTTTGGGGATTAAATAACAGTGACCTAGCTGCTTTGAGCCAAAGATCCAGCTAACCTCCCTGCTATGTCAGGCTTCTCAAAGGAGAAATATTAGCAGAGGACAAGCATGTCATAGTTTTGAGTACTTCTGCAGCTCCGACTTTGAGCTTGAAGCTATGTTCTGAAATGGAAAATTATGACAAGTGGACTCCGTGCATTTTAGTATTTCATCAAATAATCTAATTTAAATGGCTATAGAAGTTGTTCCCCAGAAGTTCTAGGTAGTTGAACSAAAGATCCATTAATTTCCGGAGATCCAAATAATATGAATAGGGATTCTATTCAGAGCTTTGATCTGATTTCATGAATAAGTTAGTATGAGTTACAACCCACTTGACTTATTCATTGAGCTTGTCACTGYTATCTCAAAATAGGATACCCTTAGCCAATTCCTGAAGTTTCCACTTGGATCTTAATGTGAAATGAATCATGGTATTCTGCTCATCTTATTTGCACGCTGAGGTCTCTTCACTGGCACACTTCAGAAAAACACTTTTGTCTATGATCCTTCACCAAACACTTTTTGGCAGTTTTTTGGTAGTCCTTTGTAGACTTTGATTAAATATAACTTTCCTGTGTGGTGCTTATTCTTTGATAGTAGACTCCCTGTTTTTGAAGGAAGGGAACGCAGAGGCAATTCATGCTGAAACTTCAATTGTTGTATTGCAGAATGGAACAACAGAAGAAGTCACCTCAGAGGAGGAGGAGGAAGAAGATATGGGTGAAGTATGTATATATAATCAGAATTTTCATCATGCTATCCTTCTGTGATTGCTGTCTGAATATCCAACCAATATATAAAATGCAATCACCCCAAGCTTTACTGGAAAAGAAAATTCCAAATCTGCATATCACCTTTTATTTCAACCACCAAAACGTGTGAAATATTTTTCTTAAACCTAGATCTCAGCATATAAAGTACTTGGATTTGGAGACTGTCACGGAACGAGCGGTGAGGGAGTGAGCGACAAAAATGCACTTCACTCGGGTGAAATTGATAATGATAGATTTATTGATAGAACAATGATTTTGCGAGGTATGGCAAGGGCACTTTCGATTATTTACCGTATGGAGGTTCAGAATTATTTGGGAAGCCCTCCCGTTGGGTCACGAGGTTCAGATCAGAYGGATCCGATCTTAGTCCCAGACCTGGTCAACGGTTTTTATCTAAGGGATTTTATACACAGTTACAGAATAAAATGAGCACAAAAGGAGAGAGAAGGAGAGAAGAAAATAGCAGGCTATAGGGAATGCATTATGGTTCAAACTATTCTGCTGTAGAAAGGCATTTCTTATAATTGATCTCTTATGTGAGGGAGACTTCTCTTCCTCACTCGCCAGACCCTCCGTTAGGAGGCTTCTTCCCTGGCAGGCTGTAGAAAGGCATTTCTTA
Organism: Eudromia elegans; assembly: GCA_003342815.1. Classification (NCBI taxonomy): domain Eukaryota; kingdom Metazoa; phylum Chordata; class Aves; order Tinamiformes; family Tinamidae; genus Eudromia; species Eudromia elegans. The sequence goes on from PTEX01000176.1 coordinate 678,827, forward strand.
TAATTGATCTCTTCTGTGAGGGAGACTTCTCCTCCTCACTCGCCAGACCCTCCGTTAGGAAGGCTTCTTCCCTGGCAGGCGAGCCCTCCGGTTAAGGAGGCTCTCCTTATTCTCTATGCCAGACCCTTCGTTAGGAAGGCTTCGTTCCTGGCAGGCGAGCCCTTCGGTTAAGAAGGCTCTCCTCTATTCTCGATCGATTCTAATAGAAGCRCGCAAAGTTCACTTACCACAAGTCTGTCGTGCAAAGATCTCTTATCCCCGGGRAGGAATCTCGAGAGGCGTCCCTGCTCAAGGGGAGATCCYGGCATGCAGCCCGCTGCTATGCAAGGAGAGCTCCAAAGRGGCTCATCGGGCTGTCCATATTTATGGGATAAGATGATTGACTCATAGTCATACTAATACATATTCATTTTCTTTTCCTGCTTCCTATTCAAATTAGTCTCCGCCTCTTGGSGCCTGCGCACTGGTTTTGGGTGGTGGTCTCCGGGGGTCGTTTTGACGTAAAAAGTCACCTTTCCCCTACTAAATTTTTGACCCTTTCTGCTCCCGCATGCGCAGTTGGGGTGACAGTCCACTTCGCAAAAACAAGACCGGTCCAAACCAGCCTCAGGAAGCAAATAAGTTCGTTATCCGCAAGTTTACACTTATTGCAGACAGTAGACGGATTCCTCCCTTCGTTAGRCAGCAGATAGACCCTCTCTTTTCTCCAAAACAGATAGATTTCTCCCTTCATTATCCACAGGTGGCATCTGTTTGGCCTTGCAAGCGCAAGCGGTTGCTCATTTTTTTTTTCTTTTCTCTTTCTGCTAAGTTGGTATTAGCAGGCATAGTCTGCAGAAAATATATGGGGAAGGAGCATAACCGTCACAGAGACTTGGACATCTGTTCACAGTTTAAGTTGAACAACATGTAACACTCCATGCCAAATCAGTAGGCTTGCATTGTAAACCTCTATTTCAAGCAGCATATGAACTGGCTGTGCAGTTGAAAGTGCCTCCCAGGTGAAACAATCTGTGTGAGAGTAAATTATTTTATCCATTTATTAAACAGCTGAAGTACATCTATAATGTGTTGAAGGAAAGGAGAGGTTATCTGCAGCTGACATACTAAGCTGCAGGGCTTATGTCAGTGTCTGGCAACATGATGCCCCTGTTAATGAGCTCTTTGCTGCCTGAGAACTGCCCCCTTTAATTACTTCTACACCATGCTAGAATAGGTCCAAGAAATGCTTGCTTTTTAAACCACTTTTAGTAGTTTTACTGTGTAAGAGCTGTTGTTACTACTTCAAGTTTATAGTTGTGATAATTGAAGAGGTTTGTAGGAAGAATGAAGAACAGCTTCTCTTTTGAGTAGGAAGAGTAAAGGTCTTCCTTCAGGAAATATCCAAGTGTTACCTGTGCAGTGGAATGAATCTAAAGCAGCTTCCCTYGCACTATATTTATCCTAAGCTGGGCCACATTTATTAGTGAAAGCATCTGTAAAGGTAGCATGAATTCTTCTCCACTGTTGCCACAAGATAMTTTTTGGTGCTGACTTTTAAGTGTCCTTTTGCACTCTGTTCAGGTAATTTCAGAAAAAAAATATCTTTTATTGCTTATAAGTCAAGCTCTTTGTGGTATTATTCTCCTCAGTTTTTAATTTAGCCCAATTTCTAAATAAAAAAGTATTTTATTGTTCCTAAGGCTAGGTTACTACTTTGAGAAAGAAGCACATTTGAAAACAAGCAAACAAGAGAAGGGGGGGGGGAAAAAAAACCCCACTATCTAAATCATGTTACAGTTAGGGAAAAGTGGCTGCCAAATGCTCCAAGTAGATGTGCCTGATTTTGTGCAAGACGTGCTTGAATTTGTGTTCATGGGCAGGTTTTCCTGCCGTGCAAACAGATGGTGCAGTGGAGCGCCTGGTGTGTCGGAGCCCRCTGCAGTGCGGCCGGTAGCCGTGTGTGGATGGGCTGCTCGCCTGGCCGCCTCTTTCAGCTTTCCCTCCTCTCCCTAAATAGCACTTGCATCACCTTARAAGCAGTTGTCTTAACCTCACAGCACTCCCCTGCAATAGGATTGCCCCTGTGGCAGAACTCGCTAAGAGGAGGAGATTTTCTCATGTCTTAGCCTAGACCTCAAAATTAATGCCGTGAATGTGGGTGTCATCTATAAGGCTCCCTGTGTTTTCAGTGAATGCTGCTGGCTGMACAAAACTGAAATGTTATCCAACAATTGCTAATACCTGGTGCTTTGCGGTGTGGTGACTGTCCCTGCACACCTTTGCAGAGAGCTTTCTGAGCAAAGAACATGGTGAAATGGTTTACAGTGAATTCTTTTCTCTCCTGCAGGACATYGAAGATCTGGATCACTATGATATGAAGGAAGAGGAACCAGTTGATGGGAAGAAATCTGAGGATGAAGGCATTGAAAAGGAGAACCTTGAAATCTTAGAAAAAATCAGAAAAAATCAAAGGCAAGATCACTTAAATGTGAGTTATTTTCYTCTTCTTTGCCATTCTTCTGGTTTTAAAGTAGGAATGGCTTCCAGCAAATAAGCCTATTCCCAAGMATGTTGGTATATGTTCTGTCTTCCAGCATATATAGGACAAAAGCASCAAGTTATGGGACATAAATAGTTTGCTCTGGAGAAAGCCTGTTAGGGCAGCTAAAACACAAAGTTGCATCAGTGAGTGGAGGTASTTCAAAAAAAACTTCACAAAGGAAGCTAGCTGCCAGGCCACATCCTGCAGAGACCCAAGAACTAAGCACCCCTCCATTGAACTTGGGGCAGGCTGGCCTGTCTTCCCTTGCTTGGCACCTGGGGTGGACAGTGGTCCTCCCTGCAGAGCTGGCAGGAAGCATCTAGTAGGTCCYAAGCATGACTTCTGCTCAGCTGTTACTTAATTAGGAAATAGCCACATATACAGTGACTGTGGTGTGAGGAGCATTAGCATTAGAAGTCACAGGTGGCTTAGCATGTCTGGTAAATCCAGGAATTTGTACTTTAAAGCCATTCTTTATGAGCCTTTTCAATAGTATCCATGCAATTACAGAAGTTGTTTTGCCAAACATACATCAAGAGGTTTTCATCCCTCTGCAGCCTTGCAAACAGTTTTAGAGTATTCCTGCCAGTGGAACTAAGAAATTTCTGTATGTCTGTGTCCTGGAGACATTTGTTTTCATTTTTCATATTGAAATACATCTGTAAACACTGGGCCCTGTGACTTTTATTTGCCCTCTGGCTTTGTTAGTTTCACTTTGTGCACTTGGTGATTTATTGGGTTGTGTGAAGAAAGTATATTATAATCTGTCATCAGCAATCCAATATTTAAAAATAGGAAAACATAAGTAAATTGGTTTTGTTGTATAGAATTGTTTTAAGATTTGCCGTACATGGAAGTTACTGATTTTTAACTTAAATGTTTGTTCAGACTTTGAGATGCCTGTTGAGATTGTATATATTTCTGTATTTACAACCCAGACCTAAYGGCTAAAACTTCTTAATAACTAAACAAAATAAAACTTTTTGCAGCCTGAAAGCCATGGTCTGCTTACTGTCATCTAAAAAATCAGTAGAACTGAAAAACCTTTTTGTAAGGTCAGCATCATTTTGTGGTGTTGAAAGCCTCTTAAAACTGCAGATTTTCTCCCCCTCCCTGTTCTTTCCTACTTGGCAAACTGGCTTTTCTTCTGCATTTTTTGCTCCGCATCTCRCAGAGCTGAAATGAACACTGCTGGGGTTTGTTTGACAACAGCAGATCCAACTTACATAATAGCTGTTTCTCATGCCAAGACACCCTTGTTGATGCTGATGCATAAACAAGGTCAGCTGAGTRCAGGGAACAGGGTATTCAGCTGCTGCTGAAGAACCATGGTATTTTTGTGGGTCACCAGAAATAGCTGYTCTGGTTAAATAAATCCTCACAAGTCCTTTGAGAAATTACTCTTTAGTACTTGAGTGCTGAAAGCTATAGTTGCACTACTGACCCAGTAAAGAACAAACCTGGTAACACGTAAGTGCACCCTYATGCTGCCAAGGCGTGGGGCTCTGCACAGAAAGCTGTCTCTGTTCCAGCAGTGGGCTGCTCTGTACCCCAAGGTAAAGCAGTGCCGAAGTTTGTTCCGTGGCAGTGAGTTTTCTGAAAGGACCACGAGTCTGACAAACTGGAATCGGTGTCTAAGCATCCTCTCGGTTTCACACATTGCAATTCTTKGCTGTACTTTGATTCCTCAGCAGAAGAAAGTAAAACAAAACCRTACGTGCTTGCTGCGGAAGGAGGGAAGGTGAAGTCTAATGCAGGGCTTCAACTGATGCCTAATGAAACCAGGAAACTTCTCAGTGTTCTTTAGCCCTTGTCCGTGGGTCATCCTTTCTCACCTTGGGGAAAATGTGGCTTGAAGGTGTTGCTCATGTTAAAGATCTAAGCACAGAGGAGTGCATGAAGTCCTTTCTCTTTCTTTTTTTTTTTTTCATATTCTATCAGTATTTTGCTGCAGCAGATATTTTTCTGCTACTCAAGTTTTTGTTCATAGAAATTTTTAGTGGTTTTTTTCTTTTTACAGGAAGAGAATGCATCTGCTAACTTTATAATTAAGTTTTCTTCATTGACAGTATCCCTGATCTTTTTCTCCTTACATATTAAGAAAATAACTTTAAATTTGGCTTGCAGCGTGATACACAACTTGGAGCAGGAATTAATCTCCTCTCGACATTGTAATAAGTTTATGGAACCATTTGCTTACTGTGAAGAACGGTCTTTGAACTTGAATTGTTAACTTCAAATATTTGACAGGTCGCTGCTGCTTGCTTCTCAGAGGTTTCTCCTCACTTAGTCATTTTAGAGACTAATGATTTTCTTATTTAGAYAATGCTGTTAGCTTTTGTCCTTCCACCTGAGGAGTTTATACACTTTTCTTAGGAATCCCAAATGTGTCTGTTCTAGTCTTTTAGATTTTTAGGAAGTTTAAGGTGCCACTTGGGTTTTTCTGACACTACTTTAACCTTCAGGAATGAATGCACTTCTGTACAAATATTGAAAATGTTAATAGAGATAACTAGACAATAGAGGTAACTTGTCTTCTGGTTCTCCTTGGGTCACTTTATTCTTTCTGTACATACAAAATCTAAAAACAGAGATACAAAATCTAAGAACTAGAAAATGTCAAGCTGTTTTCAGATCTCTGGAGACTTAGTGCAGTAGATAGGTGGTGTGGTGGCATGTGCTGTGGTCATTTCTGCATGTTTAGTTGTCTTGTGAGTGTAGAAGCTCAATTCTTAAACAGCTTCTAAAAAAACTATTATTTAACTATGCAGTAAAGTATTCATATAAATTCTGATGCTTGCACTAAAATACAAATGTAGAAGGKGCTTCTAAAGAATGTAATGCCCACACCAACTTGAACCAAAAGCTTCCTGCTTTTGAGAGTGGTAAGAACAGATCCAAGAGAGGGACACTTGGGAACAGGGTAAGTTTGCAGTGATGAATCTCCTTTCTCAAGGCAACAGTGTACAGCTCTGCTGCTTCCCGAGATCAACGTTCATTTGCAGCCCTCAACTGGAGTGCTGCCAGCATGAACACGACCTCCTGCAGCGAGGGCCTGCCCGGCTGGCGGCGCCCCGCTCGCCGTGCCCCCGCGCCCGCCCCAAGCCCCGCGCACGACGCAGCGGGGTCGCGGCGGGCGGCTCCTCGAACCCCGGCAGCCCGCAGCCCGAGYGACCACAGTTGGCTGTTCTTGCCTCTTGGCGTCCATCGCACATAGCAGATGGCACTCTATCTCACGACTGGCAGGTTTTAGTTGTAAGGCGACCGTGGCTGTAAATTCTAATTTCATAACTAGATAAATTAGAGCTTTAGCTTTCCTGGAGAGGAGAGTCCCACTCTCCTGGAAAAACACCCGGCTACCTGTACCTAAATTCAGTCTTTCAGGTTGTAACTTGCACTTAGAGGGCTTTTGAAAGTTGATGTTAATTTTGGTACCGTCAGAGACAAAACTAAAGTCGCTGCTCTACGGTATCATACTATACCATGATCCATATAGTACTTTTCTACACAGCTCTTGTGACAAAACTTTTGTGTTTTATAGTTAATGGAGACTGTTTCAAAGGTGTGAAACAGTACCTTCAAGATACTGCTGTCTTGCAATGCAAATGAAACTGCATGATATGAATATTTTCACTTATTCAGAGTATTGTTTGTTTGTTTCAGGGTGCAGTCTCTGGGTCTGTTCAGGCTTCAGATCGACTTATGAAAGAACTCAGGGATATATATAGATCACAGAGTTATAAAACAGGTAAAGTTCTTGAAATATTCTTTCTTAATATAGTTTAAAAGAATTATCTTGGTAAATATTTTCTGCTAATCCTTCTGTGTCCTGTACCTGTGTGCACATATATGTTTGCARAGTGAAAAAGCAAGGCAGGAGCCATTTGCTCTAGAATGTCCTTAATCTCATGCTATGTGAAGCATCATGCCAAAGTTAGCAAGACTGGAGTAACTATGAGAACRCTTTTGGTGTAGATGACTCCTAGCAGCACTACGTGATGGTCGTAGGAGTTCTCGTGCCCTGAGAACTGTTTGAATTCACTTCCCCAGGTGTCTAGGGCACAATCCTTGAGACTGTCCCAGCAGGTAGTACTGCTTACAAAGAAGGCTTTAGCAGCAGAGGGATTTGTGCTCAACAGGAGGAGGTTTTGTTATGATTGAAAAAAAAAATTAACCTTAAGTATACTGCGCTGACTTTATTCTTTTGTGATGGTGCTAGTCTGACCCTGAGSTCCCTGTGTTCTTTGGATACAAACAGCAGGAGTGGCGATAGGTTAAGCTTGTCTGTTAAGCTTGTTTTTKTTTGAAGAGCAAGCACTCATTGCTGCTTTTGGTTAGTTTAATGAAGTTTTCTCACTTGGCTGGCTGGCTTATTTGCTGTATACAGTGACTCTGTGTAAACCTTTTTAAAATATTCAGCACGTTGATTTTTCTGGGAATTACTGTGTAACAAGTAGAAGTTTGCATAGATTTCACGCAAGTTGTGTTCCTGTAGGTCAGCCCAATTGCCTAATCCATCACTGCACCTAGAGGTGAGAGGTTCCTTGTGCAGGTCAGGATGGGACCCGGTAGACTGGTTAGAAAATCAGCCTCAACTTCAATGTTATAAGTTGTGCCTTGCCGAACTGCTCTGCTAGTTTGTTTCTAGTGGTCTTAAATGCTGTTTGTGAGCTGTGGCATTTTCATTTGTGTGTAAAAGGAAAGAGTTGTGTGTACCTCATATACACTTGTTAAAGGTACCAAAGACATATTACTAATAGGCTGCTTTTCTATCCTTTTGGGATGTAGATGGAAGAAAATATTCTAAATACAATGCTTGGGCAGCTTCCTCATTAATTTGAGTTGACCATGAGCAAGAGTTCTGAGTGCCAGCTCTTTGGTTACACCAGAGCAGTGCAAATGGAAATTTTATTCTTGATTTCCACTTATACTAAGGGCAATATCCTTAGATCTAGGGGATTGAAATGAGGCCTCAATAGTGCCTTCTGTTTATCCTCAGACAAATGTGTGGTGCCTTTGAAGTAGCTGCTGATTTAAAATGGGCCATTGAGAGCACAGTGAGTAGGTTTTGGGGCCTCCTTGATTATCCTAGGGTTAGAAACTTTTGAAGAGTGGTCTCAAGACCATGTTGAAACGTGGTCTTGGCTGCAAGACCTGCTTGTCTGTAGCACTCAAGGAGAGACACAAACGTTTTCTTTACCTCGGTTACTGGTTTTYATACTTTCTTAGAAATAAAGGCATTTGGACAGCTTGAACTGTCATCTGTGTTAAAAGTACCAATACTCAGGTTAGAAGTGCAAGATGAGTTGTATTATTATAGCATACCTTAAAAATACCTTCTACAATGCCAATGATTTCTTGGAGATCTCTGTGCCCGAGCAGACTTTTGGTTTGTAGCCTTCAGAATATCTGGTTTCTTCCAACTTGCTTATAATCAATTCAGCAATAAATACACTATTAAAATCTAGCCCAGRTAACAAGTATAATCAAGGCTGTTGAGTGTATGTGCATGAATAGTGTGGGAGGGAGARACTAAATTTCTGCCTATTGCTCTTTCTAAATATTTTCTTATGGTAAAAGACCTGCTTTACCCCACTCTGCTTTGTGAACTCCTGCACAGAATGAGCTTGCATGTCCAAGGGAAATGGCAGAGAATTGTTCACCCTTTCTGTTGGCAATTCCTCTTGGGAATGTTCTTCCTTCTCTGCAGTCTCTCTTCTCTRTGTTTCCATTCTCTACCCTGTCAGGTGTCCTGTCTGGGTCTGCAAATGCTGAATGCAGCCTGTGAAATACAACACTGCTTGCTTTAAGTATGTGGGTTTGTGCACTGGATATCAGCTAAACTGAGCAAGCTGGAGCTATAAATACAGAAAGAGTGACAGGAACTGAAGAGTGACATTCACTGATTCACATGGATTTTTATTTCCTTTTTTTTACAGAAGTGAAATTCTGTGTGTTTTATGTGCTAAAGTTTGTGCTAAGTTCTACCTCTTCTAAAAATTAGTGTGTAACTAACTCTCTCTATTTTCCACAGGGATTTATTCAGTGGAATTGGTAAATGACAGCTTGTATGAATGGCACGTTAAGCTTTTAAAGTAAGTTTTTAAACGCTTCTGATGTCCTGAAGAATACATTTTAATACTGTTGCAGAGATTTAATTAAGTGAAATCTCTAGCCAGAGCATTTAAAACAGTGTGTGGCTACAAGTCCTGCATTTCTGATATCAGATGCATACAAGGGTTGAGTTCTAGTAGGGGAGGGGAAAAAATAATCTCTCTGCAAAGCCAAGTCAGTCTGTATCCCTAACTCTTATTACTGTCCAAATCTGCTTCCAAAACTGCTCCAAAATACAAAACTTTAATGATGAAATTCCCTGCTTAGGCCACACACCTCTGTAGCAGTGTTGAAACTGTTGTGCAGTGCTTTGAAACCTCTCTGAAGTACTGCAGACAGCTCTGATCATCTACCCTCAGGAAAGGGAAAACCCACTTTTCTTGGTGGCTTCCAGGACAACCAAGAGAAGAAAAAGTTGCTTTTWTCCCAGCAAAAAATATCTTCAAGTGAATGAACTGTATGCAGACAAGGGGGTAAATGTCCAGAGGACAAGAGCCTGTTTGCCTGTGTTGTACAGTAAGAGACTGTATTGTGACGAGAGCAAGTAACTCTGAGCTGGCCTRGTCTAAGCTTTGGTTGGAAGGAGTGGGTTTGCAAGTGTCAGGAAGTATTTTCCTGGAATAGCTTCCCATTTGCCAGATAGGGCCAAACTGCCCAAGTAACAAGCAGTTGTTGGAATTCTGCAGAGAGAAAGAGYTATGGATGCAGTACTGCTGCAGAGGCATGTTATTTTAAACAGCTTGTACAGAGCTGCGATCACTCACCCTGTAAGGGATTTACTATCTGTATAGTGAAAATTAGAACGTTTCATTCTTCTGATTRGAGTATTTTTTCCCCTCCCTTCTTGGAATGCATTTCCACTGAACTGAAGAGAATCAAACTACTGTTTTACTGTCTTTTTTTTCCTAACAATGTTCAAAAATCCATTTGGTAGTGGTGGGAATGCAGTGTTTTGCAGCAGACYTTAATGCTGATTTCACAGCAGAGTGTTTACCTTGTAATGTGAGCATTAACTTTCTGAAGCTACAAATACCTACAGAAGCTCTTTGAGAGTAATCACTGCTTTACAGAAGCTTCAGTTAATGTCATCAGAATCTTTCCCTGCTTCTTTTGTAGGGTTGATCCTGACAGCCCATTGCATAGTGATCTTCAGGTCTTAAAAGAAAAAGAAGGTGTAGAATATATCTTACTCAACTTCTCTTTTAAGGTATGTGGCTGCTGGAGGAAATGCAGGGGTAAGACATTCCTAGTTTACCGTATAATGTGATGGAAATGACCCTCAGCTGTTCTTTGAGAAAGATGAAAGTGGACTTTGAAACATAAAACAAACAAAAAAGCAGCTTTCAGTGTGGCATTTGAGCCAGTACTGTGGAAAAGTGATTTCTACAGAGCTGAAAAATGTTACTGCTTTAAATCTTACTTGCTAAATAAGCCTTCTGAAATATCCTCTGCACAGGAAAGCAGTGTTACAGTATAGTTCTTAACTGATGTTTGTTATCCTTTCCAGGATAACTTCCCTTTTGATCCTCCCTTTGTGCGAGTGGTATCTCCTGTGCTCACAGGAGGGTAAGTTTGAGTTTCACAGAAACTTTACTTTGTCAGGAAAATGTTACAACTGAGACTCGGTTCRTTTTTCAAGGCTTTCATTTACCTCCTGCCGATAAGAAATTATCAACCTTGCATATTTGAAAATGCAGGTTGTGATGGCTGGTGTTGATTCCAATTAATTGCTGTTCATTTTTTTCATTCAAGGAAAGTTAGTGCAGTTAAATCATATTCATGATACCTGTTGCTATCCAAAAAAAAAAAAAAAAAGTAAACAAGCAGTGCCAGATACTGGGAAGACCATGTTTAGGTTCCTGGTTTTCCTCTACTTGCACTTTTTTTTTGTAGAATTCTGCTGGAACAGAGGAATGGTATAGGAGCTTTGGACATTAGTGGTGTGTTCTCTCCCTGCAGTTCAGGTCTTGATACCTCGGTGTGCTGAAAAAGGAGTTTGGATGTTTATATATCAAAAATACRGACAGATGAGGTAAAGCAGATAGTTTATATGGGTAGATCAAGTGAAGACAGTTTTGTGATTTCTGTAATGCTCTGTGTACTGTGTTTTCCAAACATCCAAACTCCTTCCCAGAGTGGGGTTATCTTGCAGCAACACGTCACTACTACATTCATGGAGAAGCCATAAGAAGCAGTGTTCCTGCCCACACTCTGCACAGTTGTGTAAGCAGTTGGGCAGACTAGCAAGTCACTGTTTTTCCCACTAAGTTTTTCCTGCAGTTCACAARGCAAATTAGCATTGTGATACAAGAGGAACTAACCTGCTTTGCAGAAATGCATGTATGTAATAGGTTATAACATATTRCTCTTCTAAAAGTGATTCAGCTTTGTGAGCAAAACAACTTAAACTCAACCGTGAGAGCCTCTGCATGTCGATGTTAAACAAATGCAATTAACTTACTGCATTTATTTCTAGGTACGTTCTAGGTGGAGGTGCRTTATGTATGGAACTTCTTACCAAACAGGTGAATGCAGACTCTCTTCCTCTTGTTCCTGGAGTGCCAAGAGTGATCATGAAAGGTGCACTGCYTTAGCAAAAAGACACTTGGCAGTTTTTATCAGAATAATAACAAATCATGTTCTAAAATAACAAAAATAATTTAAGAGTCCYTGCATGGATTAAATCACATCTTTCCAAAGAAAGTGTGTTGTAATACACCTTAGTCCCACAAAATTTGCCTGGTTGAATTTRTACAAGATTTTCATCTTTTCTGCCTTGCATGGGTTACAGTGAGTTTGAGGAAGAGGCTAGACGTAAGAGCGCATCAATTTTCTTTTTTCTCAGAGCTTCTAAAATGAAGACAGTGTCTTTAGTTCTTGAGGAGCAAGRCACTCTTTTCTTCTTTTCCAGAAGCTAATGCTCCTGCACAGTCAGTTCTGGAGAAGTATGGAATATAGCAGACTGTAGGTCTATGTAACTTTTGAGTAGGCAATGGTTGCCGTATGTCTTTTAAGTCTTCTAAATTGCAAAACTTTTTGCAAGCTTGGCAGAAACTTCTGTGAACCCTGGAAAGTGGAATAATGCCAGAGAGAAACAATATCCTAAAGCAAAATCATCTTGGTTCACTTGCATGCTTCACTAGAAAGCAGTCTTCTAAAGTTGTAATTTCTGTAGTGGGGTTAATGAAAACATCTAGGTGCTGTAATGTGGCTGATCTTGTTTCTTCCTTGCTGCATTCTGGGTATGTGTACAACTTGGCCTATTCCTACAGATTCTTAGTGGATACAGTCATGCTTCTCTCTTGGAAATAAAAATTACTATCTGAAAACAAGTAGCTAAAACTATGATAAAACTATAATAACAGYTGTACCAAAAAAAAATATCCCAAACATACATTCCCAAACAACTTACAAGAGGAAGGCAAGAAGCAAATACATACTATATAGAAGTATTTCCTTTTTCCTCCAGGGCTGGAGCAGTGCCTATTCAATAGAGTCAGTCATCATGCAGATCAACGCCACTTTAGTCAAAGGAAAAGCCAGAGTACAGTTTGGAGCCAACAAGGTAAATATGCCATGTGTGTCACTTAAATGAATTTTTGTTTGGTTTCTGTTTCTTTGTTGACTGGGGCGGAATAGCCTTTATATGCATTGATGCTTCTGTCATTTATATATTTGTATAGGAATTTTGATTTGCCTTAGTGTAGATAATTTGCAGTTAGGGATTTGCTAAATGATGAATATGTGAGGAAGAGAAGCTCTCGGGGTGGGCAGAGCCTTGTGAGTGGATAGATTTCTACCCTCCCCGTGTTCAYCATGTCACTTTTTCCCTGTAATCTTATTCTCCGTGTCAAGCTTCAGAATCTCACTCTTTCTGATTCCCTTAAGGAATTAAAAATCTTCAGTCTGACCTGACATAATTCCAAATCTTGCTGTAGTTTTTCAAGAGGGCTTGAGAGTTCTGGCTGTCTGAGCAGATAACAGCCCCACTGATGTGATTGCATACACTAATATTAAGAAGTTCTCCTTTTGCCAGACTATACACTTAAAATTTTGTGAAAAATTGAAAAAATAACATAATGCAAATACTTCTGAGTCAGCCATTCAGCATCAGTTTTAAATATAACTGGTTTCCAAGTGTGCATACTGGTAATGCACTTAATGTACTTAGAGGGCAAGTCACTTTGAAGTGTTAGGTGCTGTTCTCAGAAACAGCTTAAATATTTTTAAGTCCAAGAAATTGTGACTTGGGTGCCAATTTCTGTGTAGAGAAGATGGAATGCAAGTATGATGCGTAACTCTGATTTTGCTATTGAAATTATACTTGGTTTAAGTATTTTATAGTCACATTCCTCTGTAGCCTGGTAAATGATCAGCTGGGCAACACACTTTGGAATTATCTGTGGTTCTGAACCCTTTGAAAGAGGGGCCTTTTTGACAGCAAGGGTATATGGTTTATTATCGTTATGATGGAGGAGAGATGAGAAGATAAAGCTATTGTCTTTYATTTCCCTTTCAGAATCAATATAATCTAGCAAGAGCACAGCAGTCCTATAAGTCATTAGTACAAATACATGAGAAAAATGGTAAGTATGTTCTTGTAACTTCTGTTTTTGTCTATAAAGCAGCCTGGCATTTGATGTTTGATGTTAGTAAAACTTAAAGTGCTAGAATGTCTTATTGTTGGCTTGGAAAAAACAGAGTTTATTTTCATATTGTACTAGGAAGACAAAACTACCTGAAGTAACTAGACCAACAGTTTTYCCAGTTTATAAGAATGTAAGCTGTGTTCTTACCATCTTTTGAAAGGTAGTGGCATTTAATTTTTACTCAACTGACCTAATAAATTTGGTGTTATTCAACTGAAAAAATAAGTACTTCAAGATAGAGTACCTCCTGGAAGCTTGTCTGGCTCTTTCTGAAAAGGTGCTATCCAAATAATGCAAGAGCAAAGTGGCAGTCATTCAGGAAGAGCGAAAGTATAAAGAAAGGGCCAAAGACTAAAAAGTATGAAAAAGTCTTAGTATGGTACACTGTCCACAAAACTGTGCGATGGAAACGGGAGCCACACTSCTTTTCCCTGCTGAAAGCCAGTTAATGGTATCTCAACTGACATAAGACAAGTCTTAAAGTATGTAAGTAAAAGTATGGCTTCATTGCCTGTAGAGTGGGATGGGAAGGCACCGATTAACCTGAGGCTCTGGAAAGTTAAGATGTCTTATAAAAGTAACCAGCAGAGCTGGTGTCCTGGTCTCCTGACAAGGGAATTAGTCCCAGTTCCCACTTCTGTGATGTTCTTTGATCCAGTTTGGACACAGCATCCTCTGGGAATTCAGGTTGCTGGGAACATGAGCTCATCTCCGTGTGACCATAGGGAATGCCTCGGGTTCCCCACCTCTAAAATGAGCACAGTGAATATACTACTCACTGTGAATATACTGCTGGGAGATGAGTGCAATGTTGGGAAGACAGCCAAAGATAATGTATTTAAGATGTTTTCCAGTTTTATGATATATCAATCTTGCCTTTAACTGAGTTTTTTGCTTTTTTTAGTTTGCTACCAAAGCCAGCATGGCTGTCTATTTACTTCTAGCTATATGCTAGCCTTGACTACAGTGCTAACTGCTGCATCAGAAGTTCTACATAAAGCATTCACAGCATTTATTGCTGCTGCAAAAGGTGTCTCTGTTAACTTACGGCTCCTCTTTATTCTTTGGAATAACACAAATAGACCTGTACCAAACATAGAGAAATGTTCATTACAGTGGCTGGGAGAACAAAGGCTGGAGATCTGGAGATGACTAGATATATCTAAAGGCAGGCTTCCTTGGTCCTATAGGATTTGCCACGAGTAGCTTGTCTCCTGGGGTGATCCAGGTGCTAAACGCTGGCATTGCGGWGCCCATTCCTGTAGGGCAAACCTTTCACGTGAGCTGGGCTTGTGTGCGCCCAGCTCTTCAACATGCGAGATGGGRTTTGTATCGTATTATCCCTGTGCAGTCCTGTTTGTGTGTCTGGATGTGCTAAGTGGCTGGAATAACCTGATTTTACCCTTATGCCACTTGGTTTCCATACAGCAGCGTTTCTCCTTTAACAGCTCCCACTGTTGGTGTCCATCTTGTTATATGGCAGCAKCAAGGTGGCTGCTGTGGTATAAGGAAAGAAAAAACACCATTACCAACAAACAAACGCCCACAAAAGTGCTTTATTTTCATGCAGAAATACTGGGTCTGAGCCTGGAATATGCCAAGTGCTTTATCTGCCGCTAGCGTTTAAGCCACTGACTCCCACTGAACTGCTTTCCCTGTGAGGGGGAAGGAGCCAGGGCAGGTCTCGCCTGCCAAGGAAGGATCTTCACGTGTTGCTCTGTTCTCCGCAGGCTGGTACACTCCTCCAAAGGAAGATGGGTAACACCGAGGACTGTCCTGCCCCTGGACCAACATCAACCAAGCGAGCTATTTTCTATGTTTTCCAACACACACAGACTCGAGCTATGAGTGCCCCTATAACAGCCGTACTGAAGACTTTAGCTCTTAGATAAGTTAGTGGATAATCTGTCAACTGACACTTAAAGTATAAGTTACAGCCTTACCATTCCGCTCTTCTTAGATATCTTGGACTGAGCAGTTTTGGCCTTTACTGTATTTGTTCTTATGGATTAAGCATATTTGGGCCAACCCCTCCCCTTCCYCCCTTTTTTATTTAAAAGTGTAAACTCCCTAAAGCAGGCTATCAAGTTACTAAAGATCATTAAATAGGAGTTGTTCACACACTTTTGTGTATTTCTTACCTTTTGCAGGATGCAGACTGCAGAGACTTGCGTTGTATCGTTTCATTTAAAGCCAAGAAGTTTAATACATTGTTTAATACTATTTTAGGAAATGTCAGGTCTTGCAAATCACGGTAGTTTTTCTGGTCTMAAATGACAGCATTTGTAGTATTTCCAAATTAATGATATAGGAAAAACACGTGTATGTTAAGTCATTAAACATTTTTTTTCATGGCTGTATGAGAATACGAACTGTTTCTTGGAGAAGATGCTCTTTGTTTAGGTTATGGTTTTTGKTTTGTCTTTAAGCAGAGCAAAGCTGTGCCAATAGAACCGTGTAACTAGTCACTTCCACTGGGGCATCAGAACTTGCTGGGCTCTTCCTGCTACTGCTCGGCTCAGCCTACCCGCAGAGAGCCGCCGTATGAGGCTGGAAGTTATTTAAAATGCTAAAAACCTTTAGAGGCGTTCCATTTTTATTAACGGGTCGTTGCAATCATTTGTAAACTAATGAACTTCGAAAGCGATCGGCACAAATTGAGGTGAAAGTCCTTGAATGAAAAGGGGTTGGTTTTTTTTTTTAGATAAAAGGCTACAATAACGTTCGAGAATGCATCATCTGCTTCAGAGATCTAAGGAATGTTGCCATAGTCGTGAGTTTTGCCATGGAGAGACTGATGGGAACTGCTGTTCCGTATTGGGAATGGGTCCGGGTGTGCGTAGCGCCGCTGGCCGTTGCCTTGTGAGCGCGGATCCGCAGCCCGCGGGCGCAACGCGCCTCGACGCCCAGGAACGTGGCTCTGTTACGTGCTTTTTTTAGTCCAATCGGTTATCAGATTTGTGCTGGTTTCTCTTATCAGGCACCCATGGGTCCTCACGCRCCTGCTTCTCCATCCAATTTTTAGCTGGAAAAGAAAAACGAGAGGTTTGGCACTGCTTCAGCTGCGTGTTGTTTGGGCTCCCCTCCTGGCCGTGGGGGTGACTGCCAGCCTTCCTGCTCACTCGGTTGTACATACGAATATTTGTATAAATTCCCGGTAGCCAGATGCCGATGTAGCCCCGGGCGAGGCAGAGCCGCCAGCGTCGCCCTCCTCGCAGCCCGAGGAGGCTGAGCCGCCTCCGGCGCCCCGCGGGCTCGGCACGCTTTGGTTTGGGTTTACTTTCCTTTTTTTCCCCCCCCCCTTGCCCTTTTCTTTTCCTCCCTCATTGCAGAATTACTTGGCAATGTACAGTAATTTGTAAACTTGCATCAAGTTTATGAATAAAAACCATTTTAAGAACGGCAGCCCTCCTGTGGTTAATGGCGGTGGGGGTGGGTAGCGAGGAACCGTCATGGCGCCGCCGGCCGCCTCAGGCCGCCCCCTCCCCCCGCCGCCAGGCGGCGCCCGCGCCGCTTCCCGCCTCGCTCGGGCGCGCGCACGTCGCGACCGTTGGCGCGCGGCCGTTGGCGTCACGCGCGCGCCTGGCGGAAGGGGCGGCCGCGTGCGGCCGGGCGCCGTCGCGTGGCGCGTGACGCGGCCGGTGGCGAGGGAGGCCGCCGCCCCCGTGTCGCCGCCGCGGCCATGGAGACGGACGCGCGCGGCGCGGCGGTGCTGGGCGGCCTGGCCGAGGTGGTGGAGCGCGTCCTCGGCTTCCTGCCCACCAAGGCGCTGCTGCGCGCCGCATGGTAGGGCCCGGCCGGCGCGGCGGGGGGAGAGGACGGGAGCGGGGGGGAGCGTGCGGCGACCGTTGGCGCGGCCGTTGGAGGTCGGGGCGGGCGCGAGGCGGCGGTGCTGACCCTCGGTGTTCGCAGCGTGTGCCGCCTGTGGAGGGAGTGCGCCCGGCGGACGCTGCGCGCGCGGCAGCGCCTCGCGTGGGTGTCGGCGCTGGAGCCGGGCCCCGGCGAGAGCCACGCGCTGGTGCGCGCCCTGGCCCGCGAGCTCGAGGTGGGTGCTGCGCGGCCGCGGCTCCCCGGGACCCCCCRCCCCCGCCAAGGGCGAGCGCCGGGAGGGCCCCTGGGCTCTGCAGGGAGGGGTGCCGGCCCCTGCGCCCGCTCCGCTCCTGCTGGTGGAGATGCCCTCGGCCGCGGGCTCCTTTCACGAGGGCTTTGCAGAGGCTGAGCTGCTGACGACGTTGTAGGGGGCCTGAATAAACAAAACTGGGGAAACAGCAGAAGTGAAAGTCGTCGGCTCTTTCTCTGCTGCTTTTTCTGTCTTTCTGAAATGTCCTCACGCACTTCTTTATTTAGTTTATGTCTCTGTTGAAGGCATGTTCTGAGCAGTAGCTAACTACCGTAATCTTGCCCCTTACAGAAGGTGCATGTGCTGCCACAAACTGTGCTCTACATAGCAGATGCAGAAACCTTCAGTGGACACGAGGAGTGTCACGAACAGAAGAAAGGTAACTGTGAAAATTACTAATTTGAAAGTGTTAAAAATACTTTAATTTCTCCCTAAAAGAAGCACGTGCAATGTAAGTACAATGTGTGAAGGAAAAGTGAACTGAAATGGAATCCTCTGCATTTGAATTTCAGAGGAGAGTAAATCTTTTGCAAAAAAAAAAAATGTGATTGCACAGATCAATGTTTGTGTTACAAAATGCAATCCACACATGGATGTGGCTCTGCGTGTGGTTTTGCATTCACACAAGAGTGTACAGTGATTTGCTTTCTCGCCCTGGTCAGGCTGCTGATTCCACTCMGTACCCTGCAGATAGGTCAGGTTTGCCAAATTGTTTACTGAGTAGCTGTTGATTGGGGGTGTTATTTAAATAGGGTGGGATTAGCTGTAAGACTTTTAACTCCTTTTAACTCCTTTTAACTCCTTTAACTTTTCTCTGCCCCCCCCCCCTTTTTTTTTAACAGCAAGAAAAAGAAACAGTAAAGAAACGGCAATTGAGGTAGAAAAATTGTTGCCAAAGCGATGCCAAGTTCTTGGACTCGTCACCCCAGGGATTGTAGGTAGGACAAAAATGTGTGATCTGATGTGAGAACAGGTTGAGAGTATCACAGGTCTTTTCAGAGTTCCCGTTATTGCAGCTCCACGTATTTTTGCTTGCACAGTCCTGCAGACCAAACGGAGTGTCCTCACAAATTATTGCCTGGTGCTGCTCCCACTTTGTTCAGTCCTAGCTTCAATATGAAGGAATTCACACTGTTGCTGCTAAAGCATGTGGGTGCTCTAAATTTTTGCTTTGTATAGTCATTGAAAATTTAATTTAATCAGAGGGGGTTAGATACAGCAGAGATTTCAGAGACTAGAGCCATTGGGGATTGAATGTGAAAACCAATGAGCAGGTTTATGCAGAAGACACTAAGCAAGCCTGATTGCTACAGCAGACTTTGGCAAAGTCAAATGCAACTTCAGCATTTCCAGGCAAATAAAGTGATGATATTTGTACTGTGATTGTGCTGGTCTGAGACACGCTTGTCTTGACTGCTTCTAAATTTTCATTACTTGGTACCTTAATATAATTACTTTATACTTCTTGGATATGTGTATGTTTATCTTTTATTTTTGGGTATGTGTATGTTTTAAAAGGTTATATTGTGAGGAGTTGTACAGGGAAGTCCCAGGTTTGTGATGTCCTCAAGGCGAATCCATTTGATTCAGTCTAGCAAGAGGCATTACCAGTAACAATGGAAAATTCTTAACTTCCCTTGGTGGTCTTTTTCRTTTTTTGTCGCTAGAAACATTTTTTTTTACTAATTTATTACCTTAATTTCTCTCCTTCCAATATAAGACATTTTCCTGTTAACTGTGATCATGGAGGACAAATTACATCTTGTATATAGGCAACAAACCTGCAGCCAGAAGTGTAGGGAATACAGTACACAAGATGTCATGGGTTTTTTTCCTTGTGTCTTTGTAGTTACCCCTATGGGTTCAAGCAGCAATCAACCTCAAGAAATTGAAGAAGGTGAAGCTGGCTTTGCTCTTTTGTTCCCCAAAATTGATGGGGTGAAAATCCAAACCTTCCATTTTTTTAAAGACGTGAAGAACAGGGTCTTCGATGAAAATAAATTTGCGGAAGCAGGTGTGTATTTCTTCTCCATTTCACCTGGGGTTTTGTGAACTGTTAAATGGCATTTTTAGGGTCCACCGTGGAGCTGTGTGGAATGACCAGCTTGTGCGCTCTCCCTRCGCATAGAGCACTTGGCTGCAGAGCGCTACTGAAGATAGTTATGCACCTCTGCTCTACCCTTATTCTGGAGCATTAAGGTTGARTTATACAGAATATTGAGCTCAGATTTCTGCAGCCAGCTTCCAGGCAGTCCTGCTCAGAGGAGCCTGTTTGTGCTTCTCAATAGATGTGGCATTTTTCACATTCTGTATAATCTAATCATAGATTACTTGTGAGTGGTTCACATTCTAAAACTCAAGTATTTGTCTGAAGAAGTTGAAGGAAACTAATGTAGATTTCTCCATGCTCGATTGTTTGCTGCAGTTTTCTTGTATATGCAGAATTGGGCCTGGCCAGTTGTTTGCGCAGTCATGGCAATGGGAAGCCTTTATGCATGGTGTATTATTTGCAGAGAGAGTGGAAGGTTTGAACAGGCGTTTTGAACCACACACTGTTGCACAGGGTGCTTGAACTTTAGAAGTTACAATCTAAAAATAAAAGGATCAAAATTTTTGTTTTTGTAACTAGGTCTGAAAAATAATCCAGATCTGCGTGTGGTTCTTCTGTTTGGCTATAATTCCTGGAAGTCTGGAGCTACTCGATTTCTTCATCAAATAGTCAATCCTTTGAATGAAAAAAGTATCATCCTGGCTGGAGGACAAGTGGATAGCTTTACATCACTGACCTCTGAAAAGTAAGTATCTTTCTCAAGCTAAATTGTGACAGGAAAAAAAAACAAACCAGGAAAAACAGGTAGCGGGCACAGAAACACTGTGACTAGTGAGGAGCTAGGAACCAAACAACCCTGTAAGTCAGAGTGCTCTTACTGAGCTTATTACTTAAAAAATCAAACCAACAATCAAACAAAAAAMCACACAAATGCACAGAACCACCGTGTGTAGACACAATAGCTTKCTTTGCTGGAAAGCTCTGTTAAGAGAAGTAAGATGGTACCTTTTGAAGAGAATAAAGTCCAACGATTGCATTGGGATCCAGGAAGAATTTGTTTGAGATAATAAAGTATAAATAGGTAAGTACCAAAGCCAGTGTGTCCTGGCTAAGCAAGGAGTCTGAGACAACATAGATCTGCAGCCATGACTCATTGCCACCCAGGTTTGGTATTTAAACTTGGAAGCATCCTCACTTGTGCGTAGTTAAGCTGGAGTTACAGATCTGTGACTTAAGTGAACTGCCAAACTGGCAAGTAGCTAATGGATAGAAAAGTTCTGCCACTATTTGCTCTGTGTTTAACAAAAAAAAAAAAAAGCATGTTGGAGGAGTTGTGTTTCATTTTGAACCGTGAGGAGCTTTGAGAATCCCTTTGGGAGGCTGTCGGTGTGGAGCCCCGCGTCGGCTGCAGCAGGAGCTGGGCGAGCGCCGCGGTGCCCCGCAAGGCTTTGTAACGCGCTGTGCGTTGCCTTTCAGTGCCAGCGCGCAGCCCAGCGATGCCTGCGGCGTGGTCGGACTGGCCTTCAGCGGTCCCCAGATCCAGAGCGCAACCGTTTTGTTAGACCAGGACGTAGCTGATGAGAGGACAGCAGAAGCCGCCATGCAGCGCCTCAAAGCAGCGAACATCCCGGAGCGCAACACCGTTGGCTTCATGTTTGCCTGTGTTGGCAGAGGATATCGGCATTATAAAACCAAAAGGAATATGGAAGCAGATGCATTTAGGAAGTTTTTTCCAAATGTTCCGCTCTTTGGCTTTTTTGGACATGGGGAAATAGGATGTGATCGAATAGTTACTGGGAATTTTGTACTGAGAGAATGTAATGACATAAAGGAGGACCTGCTTCATGGTTATACTACAGTTATGACTCTTATTCACCTTGGTTCAACTAAAGCGAACCAAGTGTAAATGTTTTTAATGCACCAGTGAGCTCTTTGCTTTCATTACAGAAAATTGAGAAGTCTGGAAGAGCGGATATCTTGCAGTGAAAGCACCTTCCAAAACGTCACTTTCTTCACATTATCAAATCTTGTAGTCTGCATAGCATTTAATATGGTAGCTGTGGGGAAGCTTTGCATTTTGCATAATCCTGTATGCTTGTCGGCAATGCAGGTAAATTGTAGTTGATGGAACTTGGCAGCCGAGGAAAGCCACTTTCTTCTAAGATGAGAAAAGTTTCCACAGATAGCAGCTGGAATCCAAAAGTCAACATGTGGAAGTAAACAGTATTTTGATATTATCTATTTATGTATGTAAAACAGTCTGGAAGAACTACTGATTTTAACTAAGATACCGATGCATGAAATCCACCTTTTTCTGGATTTTGTTTCAAGATRTGTGCAACTTGCATAGACTGCGTCCTGTTTACAGAGCTAAACTGTTTCACTAGATAAAATGAATTGAAATATTTAGATAGTAATCACAAAGCGCTCACTAAATAAACAATTAAAATAAGTATAAGTACCTTGTCTTGTGTTTTTAGAGAGGAAGAATCTCTGGTTTGAAGAGATATCCAGTTATAAAATCATTTGTATCACCATCTGAATTGAATTTTCAGAGTGTTAAATACCTGATGTTGAAAAGTTGTCCRTTAATAGCAATTCCAGTCTTGGTCCTAGAATATTGAGCTTATGCAGTGAAAATGGACTGGTCACCTTTTCTTGGCAGTTCTCTTGCACCATCGTGTTCTCTCTTCATTTTTAAATTCAGAGTGCTTAAATATGAAGACTCTACATAGTGTTTTTAAGTTCCTATACCAAAGATGGTTTCTTTCAGAGCATGTTGCTTTTTGTGTAGAAATTGTGGACCATGAAACAGCCGGCTTTGTTGCATTTAGGTGCCAATTCTTTGGCTTTTGTGTGTTTTATTTATCTAAGCAGAAGGACAAAGGTTTTTCCAGAGTTCTCTAATCTGTAGCTTTTTATATCAGTCACCTGCTTTGACTTTTGCAACTGGAATCTAGTATTACAGAGTTCAAAGGAGTAAATTCAGTGTAGTCTCAGCATACTTGTAATAGAATTCCATTTTTTTCTTTTCACTTAGTAACAGAGCATCAGGAAAATAAGATTCATTTTKTATTATTTCACCACTCTTCTAAAAACCAAATCAGATAGCTGTCCTTTTTTCAGCTTAACAAAAAGAGGGCTTGGCTCTATGTTSTACAACAAAATAACCTTTATGTTACAGTTCTAATTGCAGAGCCAAGACTGCAGTGTGTGACTTTCTTCAATGCAGAGTTAAAAACCAAACAACAGAAAAGAGCAGAGCGCACCCGAAGATAGATAAACTGTGCAAAGGACCCCTTTAGCACTGAGCAGTACAAATGTGTCCAGAAGCACCTCCTCTGGGCAGGCTGTGAGCACCAGCGACCGCAACGCAGAGCAGGAGAGCACGTTTGAACCTGTGATGAGCAGCAGGGTTCTCTGCACCCAGCTCGCCCACAGTCAGGACACTTAATACTGTGCTGACAGCGTGAGAAGTGACACCAGGAATCAGAATGGCTGCGACTGCTACCTTGCCCCTTAGTGACTCTTCTGGGCCCTCTCATGTGACAGAGAGGTCACGTAACTCATAAAATTGCATATATCTGTAATTAAAATGTTTTGGCATCCAAATCCATTTAGCTTCCACGCCGTCATGTGGTCTTAAGCTGCAACATCTCCTGAATGAAACTAAAATGCATCTGCTTAAAGGGCAGCTTATGCCTCCTGCTTGATGCAGCGTACCAAAAGCCAGGTCTTGTTCTTAATAGAAATTTTGCAGTACAGTAGTTTATAACTCTCACTCTCAGAAAAGCAAACATAAATTTTTGAGATCCAAAAAAGTTAARTGAATATTCAGCAATTGAGGCACGTATGAATAGCAAGGCTACTTCCACAACATTCAGAGACAACCCTGATAGTAATCACCTGCAAAATTAAGAGGGCTGATGGTAATCTGTTCCTTGTAAGCATATTTAATCCATACGTGACCACAACTGGATATTATTATGGTGATAAAATTAAACCTTCAATGGCATAGCACCTGCAGGAAAAAGTGTGTGTGTGTGTGGAAAACAGGATAGCTGGTAAAATGTAAAAAAAATGCTACGTTTTTCTCACATTGAATGCAAGTAAGGTTTTGTGCACTATTTCTTCTTTTAATGCCTCTTTATTAAGTGMACTGTAGCTGTCAAAAGTACAAAAATAAGCCAAATGACATATAACGTCTAGCTACATATCCCGAAATCCTCTCTTTAGGAAATGTTTCTACAATGTGCATTTGTAAGAAGGCAAGAATAATCTGATGAAAAGGAGACAATTTATGTTAATTTTAACAGCTTTACTTTCAGAAAGCGCATTTGCTTAAATCCTAAGGAAAACCGCAGAGACGGAGAACACAATTTTTATTACTTTCTGTGCTGGAAAATTTGTTTTAGCTCAAGTTAATATTGGAACAAGCCTTATTTTAACTGATGAATGAGTCATACTGAATCATACCCTTTTGGCAGGGAACAATAAATGAAGATGTGTAAATGATGCTGCTAAACTAAGACTTTTAGGGTGCGGAAGACGTGGCTGGGAAGAGTGCAAACCTCCAATAGAGATTTTTTTGGGAAAAACATGTTTAAATATATTTCTTAATTAATTTTTAGTTAAAAATCTGCCTTAGGAATCACTCTGTCATTACGTTCTCTTAATTTATTTTGTCGTTTTGAAAAAAATGGAAAACTTGGAGCCTCTTTGCCCTAGCAGTAATTCTGTTGTTTTCATGAATCTTCATACAAAACAAAAAGTTTGATAGTTACCTAGCTTTTTTTCAACGCCTAGTATTTATGGTCAAATCAGAGAACAAATCTGAAATTACTTGCTGTTCACACCCTACTTTCATTTTAATCCATAGAACAACACAGGAAAAGAAAGAGAATGGAAGTTTGCATGACTGGAAGTTTTATATTTTGAAAAGTTACAAGGATAGTAAATATATAAGTGTTATTTGATAGGATCTTTTATCTTATAATCTCAGAGCACTCTGCAGACATTAAGAAAATAATTATTTTTCTCTGAAATGTGATTATTTTTCGTGACTATACGGAAGAGAGACTTGTTGCAATTATGAGACTGGTTTGGGTGTTCATTTTACACTCTGAGCTTGTGATAGGTCTCTTAATCACCTGCCATCTTAGCATAGTYGAGGCATTTTTTGCACGTGAAAGGAGGGCAGATAAGTATGAAGATGTGATTCTCACGGTTCTTGACATTTTCTGCCCAACTTCTGGGTARTTCCTATTTGTGAGTCCTGTGGGGGCCAGAGCGAGGCGCTGGCACCAGCGCAGCCCCGAGGAACCGGGTGCTCCTGGCTCCTCTTCCACAGGTACCTGTTTTGGTCAAGCAGACACGTGCTCAGAGCTTGCGTGGCGCTTTGTTGTGATTTATGTCCTTTTATGCTTGTCTGCATTTCGTAGCAGGTTAGGTTGAATGAATGCTGAAAACCTGGCAACTTTAGGTTTCAAAGGAAGGTTTCAGGGAGGTTTGGAGTCTTTGGAAATTGTTTTACCTGGAGACTGGTGTTTGAATTCTTAGTAGAGAAACAGCTGATGGAAAAAGAAGTTTAGAAGGGCCTTGATGACAGGAGTACAAATATCATTCCCAAATCTACAATTTTGTGCTTCTAAATACATTAAACACTTTTAAAAAACAATTTATATMCCTCTGTCATTATATTTCATAGCTAGATCCTAGCTGAAGATAGCGGGTAGCACAAACAGCTTAAAATAAATGTTTTATAGTGATTCACATCACTGTATCAATGGCACTCATGTCACCTTTTCAAGTTAATTTTTCACAACTATAAGAGTTTAAAATAGTGCTTTTTTTTTACAATTAAGCTTGTCTTAGCTCAGCTGTCTGTATTGCAACAGTGAGAGACATCACTAATCTCTCTCCTCCTCCTCCCCCTCAAAAAAMCAGGAACTCTGCTAAACTCTACAAAACTGATGAAATTGTCAGAACAGTTTAAAGAGGCCGGAGCCCTGACTGCTGTGTCAGAGAAAGAAMAGAACAGTGAGTACAACATAGATTTTAACTGAGTCCCGCTAAAYATTCCTCCATTGGATGCTCAGCTACATTTTCTAATCTCATCATCTGCATGTACAAAATTTGTGGTCAAAATACCAATACTTCTATTGCGAGGATAACTTGGGAAGGGTTTGTAGGTACACTGAAAAGAGACTTGTTMCACGATACAACTGTAATTATGTAGCAAAATACTACAAAAACTGACACAGAGGTGCATTAAAAGTGTTAGGAATACGTATATATTTTTGTTTTAATTTGAGGGATGAAACCAACAATTTCTTGACGCAATTTCCAGTTCCACATTTACAAGTTCTATTTATACACCCTTAGATAGCTGTAGGACAAATTCCTGCTGAAAGGCTTTTTCGGTATCCCAATTGCAGAACAAAGCTGCAATCTGCTTACATTAAATGTCTGCGTTTGTATTTGGTACTTTGCTGTTGAGAAACGGTTCTAACTTGCATTA